>JACEFZ010021643.1:0-347500 GCA_014155875.1 Cepaea nemoralis
GTGCTTTTACATTTGCCTGGGGTTGTTTGTAGTGTGAACTACGTGTTTCAGGAAAATGGCGGCAGGCCGGTCGCTGAACTAACTGGGTTCCTTATGCAGTAATGTGTAGCTGCTGGTTTTCTAGTGATTGCCACTTCCATTGACGATGATCTGTATTTTTTATGATAAATTTTGTGTTGGCATTCTGGCAGCGGCATTATGCATAGTATACTTGAGCAGGCTGTTGGTTGTCAAAGACTCCTGTCTGTTCCATTTCACATGGGGCATTTTGTGTGATATTCACTGGCACAGGAACGGAGAATTATGGGCCGAACCTTGCCATGAGTTGGAACCACGACTAACTAACTAACAAACTATGGCTAAGTTTTTCTTTTTAATAATTTTACCAAGCCACTTGTCTTGTGGCCTTCTGTTTGCAAATTTCTAACTGGCATGGGATCTTTAACATACACAACTTGCACATGAAACCTCCTGTTTGTTGCCTTTATCCAAAAAGAAAGTATTTGATCTCACTACCAAGAAGAGAAGTGGATGGGTTCACCTGATCGCAAGGGACACTGGTAATAGGGAAAGCTAATTCATGCACAAAAATCAATATAGTGCACTAGAAGGGCATGGACTATGCTTGAGTTCAAAGCGAGAGCGAACAAAGAAAGCAAACTACCAGAGATCAGAGGGGCATGTGACATCACTGGAAATCAGTGGTTCCTGCGAGGTATTCGGACCCAGCAACTTCAGAGCTGAGGTGGAAACAGGCATTAGAAGAGAACAGCTCATATCCTTAGACCAATCAAGACAGAAGAGGAAAACATCATTGTAATGTCTGACAAGAGAAAGTGAAACAACATTGAGTGGCAGAGTTAAAATTAGTGCATATTTTTTACAGGATGTTGTAGTCAACCTCAGTATGTTTTTTACTTTTTGTGATTTCTTGGAACGTTTGCGTTCAGTAGTTTGCCATTGCTTTCTGAGGAAAGCGGCCCTCATACAATTTATGAAACCCAGCACAGAACGGTCGCTTCCAAATCATCCACAGTTGTGTTTCGAAGCGTTATGCAGGACTATGCATTGATGCCGTAACGCCCTTCGCCACAGAGAAACATTACAAATAAACTGGAAAGAGCTTTCATGGGCTTTTAGGTGATTGAGTACATGGTGTTAGCACCAAAGTGAAAACATACTGACTGCAATAAAGATGTCAACTGAACCAGACAAAGAGTGTTGAGATGCTACATAGACCTGTACTTGTATATGGATGTGAGGCGTGGCCAATTGAGCAGTCAGGCTGAAAAACATCTGATGCTGTAGAGATGTGTTTCTGAGGAAATGCAAAGAATACCATGGACAGCCAGAAAGACCAATGAACAAGTCCTTCAGAAACAAATGAAGATCGTAAATTGATTAGAGAATTAGACGTAGACAGTCCAAAATTTTTTGGGCATGTTATGAGAAGAAATGATTGGAGAAATTTGGTGACAACTGTAAATCGAGGGGAACAGACCAAGGGGAAGACCTAGAAGCAAGTACCTGGATGGCTTGGCCTTGTGGCATGGTCGAGACAGCAACTCGGAGTCTGATCCACAAAAGACTCTGGTGTGCGAGTGAGATGGCAGAACATGACCGCCCACGCTTACCAGCATGCACAAAAACTCATGATGTGGATGGTTACCACATACCTGGATAGACCAATCGGCAGACTGTAGGTGATGTGGTAACATCACAACAAGAAACTCAGATGGATACCATAAAAGATGTCAACAAGATAGATAAACAGCATCAGAGACTTGCAGATGTGTGTAACTGAGCATCACCTTAGCTATGGCTTGTACACACGAAGCAGTATGAAACCAAAATGCTATACAATAAGACAAGGTGGCAGTATGTTTACAGACAACAATTATTAGAGATTCATCATCATCATAATCATGTGTCATCATCATTAGCTCTGAGCTGTAACATCAACCATGATCTCTATAATTATCTGTTTTTGACTTACTTACTGCGTTCAAATGCTGAGCTGCTTCCATGCTTCTACACTCATTTAGAGTATTTCTGTTCTGTTTTACGCTGTCTGTACATCCCGCCATTCTCAAGTGTTGTACTAAGGCTAAGACATCTTAAGCGTACATGAGGTGGTTCAAGCATATGTTGCTATACCAAGCTTTATAGAGACGCAATGGGTGATGTGGTCAATATCACACTGGGTGTTCGGTATGGCCACATGAAGGTTTTGCGCGATATAGACCGAAGAGATGACGTGACTGCATTAACCAGAGCCTTAGGACAGTCTCAGTACCGCAGGAATTGGTTACATAGCTAGCTCATCCCTCTCCCAAACCATTCAGGATCATTCAAAGCTTAGCGCTTTAGGATCATCACTCTTCAAATACATTTGGAAGGTTTTAGAGAAGATAGTCCGCTGTTAAGCTGCAGAGTGTTTGGAAAGAGGGAAGCTCTTCTTCCAAGAGGCCTGGGGAGCTACAGGCCAGGAAAAGATACCTGTTCAAATTCTGCCACTTTTGCTTTTGAAACGTTTATGAGGGTTCCAGAGTAGACAAGCACATAGATTGTGTATCTTATAACATGCTGGCCTCTCTTAATCTTTCTCTCATTAGTATTTTGCTAAAGAGCAGAGAAAAGATCCAGCAACGGAACACATCCTTGCTTTACTCCTGGCTTTATTTGTTCATAGAACTGCACTCTTTAGTCATTTCAATTAGTATAGTGCTCGCTCCATTTGTATAGGCCATTCATCACGTGATGGTGATGTGGTCAACATCCTGCCGGCCGCTTCTTAGAGAACATTTTTCTGGTTCTTATGCACCATTGTAGGCTGCGTTAAAGAGGCAACTATGGAGACTGCTGCCTCATCCCTAAAAGTTGTTGTCATATCATTACAGGATGTAGCAGTCACCCCAGTATTTTTTGGCTGCTCGTGATTCTGGCAAGTTTACGTTCAGTAGTTTGCATTGCTTCGTGACTGACCGGCAGCTCATATCACTTCATAAAAAACCAACACAGCTCTGTGTTTTGAACTGCAGGATTTCGAACTGCGTCCTTAACCCTTTTCACCACGGATCCGGCTTAGAAAGCTTAAATGCAAAATCCAACCTATCTTGAAGAAGAAGAAATTCAGAAGAGAAGGTGAAGAAATCTGTGTATAGTTTAGATGTATGTACATAGCTGGAACTTACCAGTAAAAGACTAATGCGTTTTTCATTGCGGTATATTCCCTGACATTTTCTGCACTGAAGAGTTAAGGTTTTAATTTCAGCGACATCCTAGGATAGAAAGGAAGATAGCTTATGAAAATTAGAAGTGTGTATATATGTCAGTATGCAAGGCGGAAGATCTTACTTGATTCTACGTCCTAAATTATAAATAAAACCCCAAAGAAAGAAAACAAATGTAACAACCTTACCAATTTTGCTAATTCCTGTCAGTAGCACACACAATGGTAAAGATCAGTGATCCCGAATCTCCTCTAAGCAACAGCTGCAACATGGAGACTCCACCGTGATGTCCATGCCCTTTAGAGGGTGCCGAAGAGTTGAATCAGAATCCGTGAAATTGCAGGCACCAGAACTAGACGTGGTGCAGTTGTTATAATTATTGATGTGGCCATGATAGAAGTGAAGTAATACCACTAACAGATCCGTCGTCGCCCATCGCTGGAACCAGCGCAGAAATAATACTAAGTAACGAAACTAGATACGACATTGCATGTGTTTTTCTCTGCTGGGTGGATGAAGAACCTGGTCTGATTTATCTGAAACGGTGGGTGAGTAAACCAAGTACAGTCGCTCGCCCGCAGGCAGACATCATTGATCCGCTAACTTTTTCACATTCTATACCTCAGTAAAACCACAATCCACGCCATCATCCACGCTGGCTTATAGAACCAGGACTTATAAATATGTCAACTGACTTGCGATGAAGTTTGCACGTGAAATAGTGTGTGTATTGTGGGAGAGCGTAATTCAAGGTGCACTTGACAACTTGTATTCACCGTCCGTTCGCACTGTTGTGTTTTCATGAACTCTGACATAACTTCCGGTCACGGAGATGTTCCAGGTTTCGTGTAAATCAGTGGTTCTCAATTCGCGAGATTTTGGACACCTTGTAAAATGTAATGGATTGCTGTGACGTGAGGATTTCATAAACTCTGGGTTCGGAACTATCTGCCAGATGGTCAACTCCCTTCCCGAGGATGGGTCGAACCCAGACCTACTGGTGAGTAATATACTGATAACGCGATTGATTGTGTTTTGTTGAGTATTAAGTCGTTACTCAATCTGGCATTGTAATTATAGGGAGTAATGTACTATTTACTGCTGTTGGTAAATAATCATTATATATTAATACGCCACTTTTATCAATAAATTACCAGAGCAGCAGACCTCGCTTTGCAGTTCTTCGTTTTTGTGGTGATTCCCTTGTGCTGTTCTTTGTTTTGCGATGCTTCACTTTCGCAGTGGATCGCAAATGCGTCTCTTCTTCTCACTTATGTTTATTTTATTATTTGAACACTTGTTTAACTTTAGGCCAATATTTCACGCTCATTTTCAGTCGCTGTTGGTGTATTAGTGAAGTATACTGCAGTGGGTAAAGATCAAACAAACAAAAACACTATCGTTGTGCTTTGATAAATTACATTGCCGGCCTCCGTGGCCAAAAGGCGGTTCGTGAGCCGCTTACCAGGCGCTCGAAACTCAGCTGCGGCCGATTTGTGCAGCAGACCGTGTCGCATGTGTGTGTTATAACGTGTTGTATGGGAGCCGATCGTTAAGAAGCAAATGGGCAAACTACTGAACGTAAATGTGCCTAGTACATCAACAGCAGTTGATAAAAATGTTGGTGTTGTCTGCAACGTCCTGTAAGGGATATGCAACATTTATTACATAGATGAGGCTCAGTATTGTACATTCAATCCATCCATCATGTGCCGTGCCGATAGCGTGGACGGTCATGTTTTTGCCATCTCACTAAATCACCAGAGTTGTGGATCAGCTCCGAGTTCCTTCTCGACCATGTATTGTGCCATATTGTAAAATACAGGATAATATTATAGGGTGTTATGGATGTTCATGCCAGAATAATATTTATCTGGTGTGGCAAAAGTAAGGTATTCCAATGGCAGAAACTACCTTTAAAGTGTGAAGCCTTCGCATATTCTAAATCACAACGTCTGTGTGGTGAGGCAGTCCTTCTACGGCGCCTTTCCTTCCGAGACAGTTTTAAGAAAATTTAAAGACAGCTTTATAAGCTATTTATACCCGCATAACTGTACTACCTGGACAATGAATCTTGCCAGTGCCGAGAAGTGAACCCAGACTGCTGTTTTTGGTAAGTAAGAGCACTAATCGCGATTTGACCACGGCTCTAACCTGCTAGTAATGAAATGAAGCACTGTGTTGTATTCAGATCTCTTAATGAAACCATGCCCAAGTTATGTTCGTTTGCAAATGAACGTGTTGAACTGCGGTAAAGCTTAAAAATAGCATGAATAAATCAACAAAAGCAATTATTAAAACGGGCAAGCTTTAGAGAAAACATAATCTCACGTGATAGAATAGACGTTGCGGCTAGAAACCTTCATAAGCAGCATTAACAAACTAATACCGGTACATTAAAACACTACAAAAAACATACTACAGTAAACACCCATCAAGTGTAGTTTATGTTAGTGTTCTGAGCACCACTCAGGTACTGTAACTTAACTGATACCTGTGGGGGTGAGACCTTCCATATGTGTTACAGACTCATTTAGTGACATTCCCCAGGCCACTTTTAACATTGTGCGTGGGTTCTCCACCACGAGCAACGCTTAAAATACATCGGTGTAATAGGTTTACGCTTGGCTGAAAGGTTTTAACAACACTCTTGAACATTCAGTTCATTCAAATTCATTCATTCTTGGACATGCCAGTCCGATAGGCTGGTTGCTACATATTTGAACAGCGCAGGTCACTGTGGATGTTTGATAAATATTGAAATGACGGCTATTACATATTTCTCCTCTCATGAAAGTATCCTAAGACTCTTGAAAATTGACTTGTTTTCCAATAGGGTTGTCTCTCACCGAACGATATCGAGTTCAATAGGATTTCAAGCCCAAATATTCACAGTGTGGAAAAGAATTGTTTTACTTTAAATCGTCCAATGCTTTTTCCCGCAGTAGTTTAACCCAAAAACCAAGTTTTTGGCGATATCACACTATTCCTTGGCATCGAGTTTACATAATCGGGCACCTAATCTTCCCGGGTAAGGTCGTAATACAGGGAGTGCTATGTGCAAGTTGCTGACGTGAAAACGTTGTCATTTGTTATCCCCGTAATCCCCGTGATGCTGAATTGCTTTAATTGACTCAGTCTAAAATGAATATCAGAAAATTATCTGGGAAGTAAAGGCGGTCGGTGTTATCTTGATCACATATTTATCTAGAGCCGACTGATGTGAAAATAAGGGACTGAAACCATATACTGTATTCCACTACGTCTCAGGGCGTGAAAATAGATCCTTTACCTTTACAATGTTAATAGATCAGGTGGATCTGTATGCCGTATGCTGCTGTCAGTCGGGACTTGAACGCGTATTAACTTTGTTAGTAGCCAGTGCACTTCCATTGGCCACTACGGTTCCACTTCCATTGTTTATATTCACGTAGAAGGTCTTTTGCTTAATGTGCTCTCATTACGGCCTGCCGAAAAGATTGAGATCATTTGCTAGTGTTCCTGTCTCGTACTACATTCTCATGTCCAACGTGTCTGCAATGTCCTACGCCCACTTTCGTGCTGGTCGATAACAGTTCCCTTGTCTATGAATCATGCCTTTTTTCGCTTTCTTTCTGAGCCACTGGTGACTTTCCATGTGGTCATTTTTTTTAGTTTCTGAATATGGTGTTGTTTATTAGCCATTTTTCTTACATGTTCAAATCTTGTAGAATATCTGTATTTTTCTGTTCCACAGTTTTGGCTGTAAGATTTAAGTTTCAAGCCCCTAATTTCTTCTTTAGTAATTAAGAAATGGCCATGGACCCATATCGCTGTTTTGCCACGGAAAGGTGCACCTTAACAGAAATGTTTACTTTAATGTGTTTACTGGCGTTGTGGCCTACTCTATTAACACTGCTTAACATTTGCATTCAATGGCCAGACTTCTGGCGTCTTTGAATTTGTCCCATTGTTAATTATGGAGCCCAGGTTTTCACAGTTGTGACATTTTCAATGTCTTAAATGTTGGTGGTAATTTGTGTTGCTGTCTTGTTTTTGTCTGTGGGCATATTTACTCACATTATTGAAAATAATAAAGGATGGTGAGTGTACAACAAACAAGGAAAAATACATCGACAGACACACAGTCGGCAGACAGGCAAGCAGACCGACAGACAAAAATACAAACAAATAATGGCCAGCCTATTAAGAGAAGTAATGTGCTATCAGTGCCTACGCTGTATGCTAGGAGAAATAATGTAATACTCGTGTTAGTGTTGTACTGCTATTGATGTTATATTGCTTGGAGGACTATTAATATTGATGCTGTATTGCTAAGAGGTCTGTTGGGCTATTAGTGTTGAATCTGTACTGCTAGGAGAACTATCGTACTATTAATTAATGTTGAGGCTGTATGTTATGAGAAAAATTGGACTGTTATAATTGATGCTGTATTGAGAAGACTATTAGTGGGGGAGTAACAGAGGCTACTGGCTAATAAGGTACAAGACTTATCCCCAGAACAAGGTTAGCAGTTTTTTTTGAATAATTATATGTATATAATGGTATCCTGATCTCTTGGGTAGTGTGATCAGATACTTTGCCCTCTCGGATAGGGCGAAAAAACAGGAGGTTCCGTGTGCAAATTGGGCAGGTTAAAATGCCACGGCAGTGGGAAATCGCAAAGAGCAGGCCTTTAGGCTATCGCTCTGGCAGAATTGTTAGGAAAGAAAACCTACCCATGGGTTAAATAGAGCCCGTTAGTTTGAATGAAATCTAGAGGTCGCAAACCTAACACAGATGCATGCCTAAGTCGGACACGCTGACCTTTGAGGTGCATAACAAGGCGTCACGCACTTCCCTCGAAAGAGAAAGAAGTAAATAGGAGATAACCAAGCAGATAAGCACAGGCAGCCGGACAGACTTGCCAACGATCAACAGACCGACCGATCCACCGAACGACAGACTTCCGTCTTTAACCTCTACAGATATAATATTATAATATGCACATCTCTATGGGATGTTTCACTGTGGAAGAGACTGTGTGATCAATTGCAATGGAAGAATTCAAAACAGAACGGAACGTTGTATTCTTATGAGTGCCAAAGAAAACGTTTGAGAACACGAAAGAGACACTGTTTAGTTTTCATTGTCTCTCTGGGGTGTGTAATTCTTTTTGTTACGGGAAATCTCGCGAGCTCAGAAAGAAAACCGCACAGCGAAGATCAATATTGCAGAAGAGTTTAAAACAAAGCAGAAAGCGGCTTCTTATATCGTCCTTAATGATGCTAATCAGGGATGGAAGAGGGAAAGGCAGTTGTGCAGTCTGGATGTTTTGCAAACGGCATAATGCGGCTCCATCTAAAAATAGATGTCTATATTTAGGAAGACAATGCTTAAAGACTAACAACCTTTAAAAAATGCAGGGCTAAGTTTAGAACGTCCATTGTAAACGTATGTCACTAATATTCCCGGCCGAGCATCGGGTAGCTGCGAGACGATGTGTGCTTTTACGATTATTTGTTCCACTAAATACCAAACCGGTCTCCCTGGCTTAGAGTTTGAACGCCTTTCTCCGTAATCCCGTATTTTCTCGTGAGTAACGTAACCTGCGTGAGAATCGGTAGCGGTTCTCACCACATTGGTAACTTACGGGGTATGTGAGCCGGTCGCTTAGAACGCAATGGCAAACTACTGAGCGTTATCTTGCCTAGTACATCAACAGCAGCTGGAAATGCTGGTGTTGACTGCATCGTCCTGTATGGGATATGAAAAAACAACAACCAAACAATCAATTCCTTAGTGATTTAAACGTAGAAGTCACAAACAATATGTTGCACAATTTATTGTCTGGCATATTTCGCTGTATTCGTCAGGTGTATACCGGTTTTGTGCAAACAGAAAGCGTTCGTGTTAAATTTAAAATTACCTTGGGGATAACAGATCTACACCTTTGCTTTATTGACTACACAAAGGCTTTTGATAAAGTGAGACATGTCAACATGATAAGGATGCTTGAAGATCTACAAATTGATGGAAAAGATCTTAGACTTGTAAAAAACATATATTGGAAACAACAAGCTGCCATAAGAGCTGATATGAAGTAAGCCAATATCAGCCTATTAAAAGGGGTGTGAGACAGGGATGTGTAATGTCTCCAGATCTGTTTTTCCCTGTACAGTGAAAGTATTTTCAGAAATATTGAAGATATGGAAGGAATCAACATTGGGGGACGATGCATCAATAACATTAGATCTGCAGATGATACAGTCTTGATTGCAGACAATGAACAGGACCTGCAAAATTTAGTAGATGCGATTGTTACACACAGTGAACAACTAGGGTTAGAATTAAATTGTAAAAAGACACAGATTATGGTCGTCACTAGGAAGGACGAAATACCACAATGTAATATACAAGTAAATGGGAATATTCTTCAACAAGTGAGCAGGTACAATTATCTAGGAACAGTAATAACATCTGATGGGAGATGCCTTGAAGAGATTAGAACAAGAATCGCCATGGCAAAAGTAGCCTTTAGCAAGATGAAAAACATATTGACCAATAAAAAGATGTCAATTGAAACGAGAAAAAGAGTGTTGAGATGCTACATTGAACCTGTACTTTTATATGGATGTGAAGCGTGGACAATGAGCAGTCAGGCTGAAAAACATCTGATGGCTGTAGAGATGTGGTTTCTGAGGAAAATGCAAAGAATACCATGGACAGCCAGAAAGACCAATGAACAAGTCCTTCAAGAAACAAATGAAGATCGTAAATTGATTAGAGAAATTAGACGTAGACAGTCAAAATTTTTTGGGCATGTTATGAGAAGAAATGGATTGGAGAATTTGGTGACAACTGGTAAGATCGAGGGGAACAGACCAAGGGGAAGACCTAGAAGCAAGTACCTGGATGGCTTGGCCTTGTGGCATGGTCGAGACAGAAACACGGAGCTGATCCACGACTCTGGTGATCGAGTGAGATGGCAGAACATGACCGCCCACGCTTACCGGCATGGCACATGATGGATGGATGGAATGTACATACTGAGCCTCATCTATGTAATGTTTTTTTAAATGTTGCATATCCCTTACAGGACGTTGCAGTCAACATCAACATTTTTCAGCTGCTGTTGATGTACTAGGCAAATGTTAAGTTCAGTAGTTTGCCATTGATTTCTGAACGACCGACTCCCATACCGATAAACAGCCGTAGTCTCATTTTAAATGAAGAAATGTCATCCCACAAATTTGTGAATATCCGATGAGACGTGATGTCCATAAAAATGCCAGGTTATTAAGCCAGGCATCGTTCAGCTGACATTCCCTTTCTGTAGGCAATTCATTGTTTTTTCCAGACAGAAAACAGATATAAACTATTTTTCAGTGCACAGAAACGTGACAGAACTGTCCCTTTAGATATCCATCTGACATAACAGTAGCTCACCGTATTCCTCGTTCAGGTCTGATAGAAACTATCTGAACTAAAGCCTATTCAGCGCCTTACTTCGAATTTTGTTCACACATCTCAGAACAACATCCATGACATGTTTCAGATTTAAAGTCGTTCCACGCAGGGCTTCTTGGTGAATGATAACAATGATATGTTAATATTGTGCTGCCAAGAAACTGTTCCAATAATGCTAGACATCCGGACTTTTTTCCCGTCAAATCCGGAGCACCGTCTACGTTTACACTGTCCAATTTGGTCCATTCTACGTTGTTTTTCTCAACACACAACTTCAGAGTTTTCAAACAGATCAGTCATTTTAGTAGATGCTTGCATTGCTTCAAGTCCAGAAGTTCTTCAATGACTTCAAAATTATCGTTTATTGCTCGAACAAAAACTGCGACCCTGGGCTGTGTTATCCACTGCCAATGAAAGAAAAATTTACAAGTTTTGATATTAACGATGAACATCGTTGGCTAATTCTTCATCTCGCCTGGCCATAGTATTATTAGACAAAGGAATCTGATCAAATTTCGTTTTAACTTTTTATCGCCAAGCATTTTAGCAGCAATTTTTAAGGGAAGGCTTGATTAGTTCTTCTGCATCGGTGAACGGCTTCTATTTGGCAACAGAAGAGCGACTTCGTACGAACGCAATAACAGCACTCTTGCTCTGTTCGTTAGCCGTTGGTGAAAATGACTGCAGCCTGGTCAGAGAACTTTCTCTATGAAATCTTTTCATTAACTCCGAATTGACGTTCGAATGGATTATTGAGCATTTATGTCTGAATGTGTGGTCGTGAAGTGTCGTTCCAGATTAAATTGTATTGTAACAGAAACACAAAATCCGCAGATTAAGCAAACTGGTTTACCACTACGGCTAGGCACAAACATAAATTTCACCGTCCAATCTTCGTTGAATTCACGACAAGCAGCATCTTCACATTTTCGTTTTTTTTTCTTACCATTGTTTGATTTTAGATTTTCTACACTCATGTTTATAGGCTTTAACAGTAAAATTTTATTTGGAAAAAATCTAATTTCAACACAATGCTACGGACTCTGCTAAACAGTTGTAACAGACGACAACATGGTGCCTTGCGAACTCTGATTGGTCGACAAGGCTGGGAAATGGGAACTTCATAACGTTTCGTAGTGAACTGAACAGACGCATTCGATAAACTATAAGCATAACAACTACGAGCAGAGTAAATTATCGCACGCTGACGGGGCGCTCCGACTGCATTTAAAAAAAATTATTCAAACATAATATTTCAAACAACGAGGCCTCGCGTACCACTTTCTTACAGCTGGCGGGCCACAAGTGGCCCACGGGCCGTGGCTTAGGAACCTCTGGGGTAAGAAAAGTAAAGGACCCACTTACACGCTTTAAAGGCGCACTTAACATATGATGCTAGACCCACATGGGTTCGAATTTGCATAGGGGTCGATTTTTTTATGACCTTGGTTTCTAAGTCGACCCAGCCTAAAATGGATAGCAGACGCTACAGGAAGTTAACCGATTTTCAGTCTATAGTTCCCATTGCTACAATAAGCACAACGACGGCGGTGTTCAACCTTGTGTGGCCATGTCTTCCAAGGGCCGCTATAGTCTATTTGCCGTTCCAGTGTGGGATAACTGCTAAATACCCTAGCAGTGTTTTGACATGCTATAAGGAACTAATACTTGTGTATACATGTGAATCATGGACATTAAAACAGAAGAGCTAATTAACATCTAATGACGGTGGGACTATGCTTTCATTTCATCCAGTGGGGTTGAAAGTATGGAGCCGTGAGTTCTAAGATGGCTGATAAGGCCTATTTTGGCTCGAAATGTTCTTTGACAATGTGGGCAAAGAATGCTTCACGTTCCAGGAGGGGGATCTTCTGAAGTGCTTTTTCTGTCCAGCCTTTTTTCACAGCTCTTGCAGTCCTGGTTGCTTCACAGGTGATTGCACCCTTGCGTAATGATGTGTACGCCACGAATTTTGGTCTTTAGCAGTAGTCTCCCATGTGTCAAGATGAATTCCAAAAGCTTTCAGTGAGATTTTCAGAGTGTCTTTAAAGCTTTTCCTCTGGCAGCCTTGGAAGTGTTTACCACAACGCAGCTCGCCGTAAAATAAAATTCGTTTAAGGAGCCTGTGATCTGGCATGCGAGTTAAGTGCCAAGCGAATCTGATTCTTCATTAGTATAGTGTTGATACTGGGCATGGACGCTCTTTCTAGAACTTCAGTGTCTGGGATCTTGTCTTTCCATTTAATCTTCAATAGCTTCATAAGGCATACTGTGTGGAAGTGGTTTAATTTCCTAGCTTGTCACTGATAAACAGTCCATGTTTCACAAGCATATAGTAGTATGGATAATAGTGTGGACAACTGCTGTTCAAAAACCCCACAGTCATTAAAAAATACACCCTATACTTCACATTCAAACATTATTAATGACTTATGTATTTAGCATTTCAGACAAAGTATTATTCGTTTATTCACTTCATGTGATATATAACTCTCAGAATGCAGAGATACATTCAATGATGTGAACGAAATATCTCAGGCAAGAAATCGTAGCGAACGTGAAGACGAAGAAACCACGTTGACCTTGCGCTATCCTGACGCTAGAAAAACCAGATAGAATGAGACGAAACAAACATGCATGTATCGAACGTACTGCAAGCGCGCGTGACTTGGCGAATAATTTTCACATTTTTGCCGAAAAGAATATTATGAAACATTGTTCAGAAATAAGATGCGGATTGTGTTTTACACACGTTCTTTACTCAGGAAACAAATGTCATCATCATGTGGCCTGCCAACTGGCGTAGTTGTTCGTGTGTCTCCACAGATCTCGGTCTTCGGTGTTCTGGATCAAATCTGCAGATAATATTCTTCCATGCCACCGTCTCAGTTCATCCAGCATAATTTCTCTTGGTCTACCTCGCCTCTTTTCCTACTGATCTTTCCAGTTGTTAGGGTGTTATCCACGACCCTTGTTCTCATCACATGACGAAAGAGGCTGTTTTGTCTCTTCTCATAGTTGTGTCTGCATAATGTTCTTGTGGGACAGGGATGTGTAATGTCTCCAGATCTTTTTTCCCTGTATTTTCAGAAATTTAGAAGATATAAGAGGAATCACCATGTGTTGTTGTTTGTCCATCAAGAATGATGATGACCATTCATTTCATCCAATGGAGTTGAAAGTATGGAGCCGTGAGTTCTAAGATGGCTGATAGGCCTATTTTGGCTCGAAATGTTCTTTGACAATGTGGACAAAGAATGCTTGACGTTTCTGGAGAAGGATTTCCTGCAGTGGTTTTTCTGTTCTGTCTTTTCTTCACAGCTCTTGCAGTCCTGGTTACCTCACAAGTGACTGCACCCTTGAGTAATGATGCACGCCACGAATTTCGGTCTCTGGCTGCAGTCTCCCAGGTGTCATGATGAAATCCAAAAGCATTCGGTAAGATTTCAGAGTGTCTTTAAAGTAAAGCGTTTCCTCTGGCCGCCTTGGGAGCGTTTACTACAACGCAACTCGCCGTAAAAATTCGTTTAGGGAGCCTGTGATCTGGCATGCGAGTCAAATGACCAGCCCAGCGAATCTGATTCTTCATTAGTAGAGTGTGGATACTGGACATAGACGCTCTTTCTAGGACTTCAGTGTCTGTGATCTTGTCTTGCCATTTAACCTTCAGTAACTTCCTAAGGCATACTGTGTGGAAGTGGTTTAATTTCCTAGCGTGTCGCTGATAAACAGTCCAGGTTTCACAAGCATATAGCAGTGTGGATAATACAACTGCTTTGTAGACTTTCAGCTTTGTTTACAGGCTTATTCCATTTCTGTCCCATACATTCTTGTAGTCTGCCAAAGGCGCACCATAGAGGGACGTAGCATCAGTACATTAGATATGCGGATGATACAGTATTGATTGCAGACAATGATCAGGATCTGCAACATTTAGTAGATGCGGTTGTTGCACACAGTGAAGCAACTAGGGTTAGAATTAAATTGAAAGAAGGCGCAAATTATAGTAGTCACTAGGAAGAAGGAAATACCACAATGTAATAATATACAAGTAAATGGGGAATATTCTTGAATCGGTACTATTATTGCGGAACAGTCATAACATCTATCTAATGGAAGATATCTTGAAGAGATTACAACACAAATCGCCATCGCGATAGCCTTTTGCAAGATGGAAAACATACTGACAATAAATGTCATTTGCAATGCACTGAGCTACAGGCATGAAGAAAAGTGCAACGCAATTCACCAAACGATGTAAATAATTTGACAGACAGGGCGGGTTGGTAGATTTGGTTGGTTGATTGAAATCCCGTGGAAGACTGAGTTCTCACACTTAAGTCCGGTGTGTTTGACATTTAGGTAGTATGAACAATCACATTCGTAAATTGATAAAAGAAATTTCACATTTCACAGATTTGTGGGCATGTTATGAGAAAAAATACTCTTGAAAACTTGGCGACAACTGGTAAGCTTGATAGGATAAGAGCAACGGGAAGACGTCATCATCATCATGTGCTTTGAACAGTGGCGTAGACATTTATATCACTCAACAGATCTCAGTCGTTGGTGTTGTGGGTCCATTCTATTTATAACATTCCTTCATGTCAGCTTTTAGACTATCAAGAATCATTGGACAGACCAGAACAAGTCATTATTCTGCGCCTCAGAACAGAACACAATATAATACGCAACCACATGTATACAAAATTCAATATTGGTGACTCAGCCATGTGCACATGTAGTTTGGCGTCGCAGACAGCAGAGCACATACTCCAAGACTGCCGAAACAACATACCCAGGCATACCTTCTGGCCTAGAGAGACAACAGTGAAAACTCTATGGGCCGCTGAGTGAACTAAAAAAGACTGTTAGATTCATACAAGAGACAACATTGTGTGTGTGTATATATATATATATATTATATATATATATATATATATATATTATATATATGTATATATATATATATATATATATATATATATATATATATATATATATATATATATACTGCCGGCTTCCTGGCCTAGAGGTAACTTACGGTAACTTACGGGGTATGTGAGCCGGCTGCTCAGAAAGCAATGGCAAACTACTGAGCGTAATCTTACCAAGAAATCAACAATCAGCTGAAAGATGCTGCCGTTGACAGCGATGTCCTGTAAAGGATACGCAAACATATCTATATATATTTCAACAATATATATATATATATATATATATATATATATATATATTTCAAGCGAACGAAAGAAGAAGAAGAACTGGTCTTCATATACTTCTGATTTTTTCAGTCACGATGATTAAATCGAAGATGGCAGATTGTACAGAGAAATCGACATCATATGTCAAAAGGCTAGTGCACTTACATATCAACTATCCCCGTTACTGAAACATCCAAATATACCCATGTGCGCAAAACGACACATAATAAACAGGCGTATTAACACCAACCCTATGCTACCAATCTCAAACTTGGACTTTATCCAAATCACACTCTCGCAAAATCAACACCTGGGAGATGAGATGCTTGAGGAGAGCTGCCAACTTAACAATCCGAGACCGAGTAAGAAATGCTGTTATCAGACAGACAGTGGGATCAACACCTTGTGCCACATTTATCGAAAGACAGAAGATCAAGTGGTTTGGCCATTGTCACAAAAATAAAACACCGTGTTTAACCAGTTGATTACTATGTCTATAGAGACTTTCTGATTAACCGGCCTATCTGCAAAGCCAAAACTATTTTAACTAACAGAAAAAACAAATTGGATGTCAAAATCCCCAGGACGGTCAAAAGTTGCAGCTGCACGTGTTTACATGGGGTCGACAAAATGGGAACATTCGGAAGTGAAGTGAGATGAATATATACACCACTTTGACAGTTCATAAACAGTTCGGATTTAAGCGGAAGTACTCAGCTCGGGAGGAAACAGTCCGTCTGTCATTGAGAGTTCCGGACATCAAGCGAAATGACGGCTGTGGTTGTCACACTCGACAGAAGATTGGCGGTTTGTTGTGGAAACCCGTTGTTGGGAGCATACAGGAACTCGCTAGCTTGTGTGGGAGTCAAAACAAGTGATGACAACTCTGACATTGATTGAGCCAGGGAGGATAGATTCTTGACAATGGATGATATGCCCCAAATAACACCTGTGTGGACATAAGAATACCGTCACGTGATCAATTTTAGGCTGTTTGAAAACCTGATGTCTGGGGACCAATGAGTGTTGACCAAAACCGTGGATTAGGATGGACGTGTTTGTCGGAGAGCTCTACAGTGTTAGATTAATTTAAATAACTAGCATGTGTCGTTATGGCAAAGTGTAGCAGCCATCCCGGAAGAGTCGGTGTGCCTAAGGTTCCATACCAGTTACGAGGAAGTTCAACACTGGTTTGAATGAAGTGCAACGTCAATTAGACATAACACCAGTTGGACACAAAAATGTTTCTTACAAAAAATGGAATAAGCGTCGAGAAGAAAGATGGTTCACCTAAGATGGGTGATGATTGTTAGATGCATCACACAGCATAAGAACATTGGTACCTAAACAAGAACATTAAAATATAATAGTCACATGGTGTGATATATTCTAGTGAAATAGTTCAAAAGACATGATACCTGAACCTAGATAGACACTAGTTAGGTTCAAGTATATTAACAATAACAGTGATACCTACATACTCACTACAAAGGATTTGTGCATTCTTTAAGAACGATAGGAAATTATGTGCATTGGGCAACCGGTCCATGATCAGCTGTAATTACAAACAGTATCTATTTCGGATGATCAGGAAGATGGATTACCAGGTAGCTACAGATGACAGTCGGTGTCCGGCAGGAGAGATACAGTACCGGGTGAGGTGGACTTGTTCTGACTTAACGTGCTGTGGTGTGTCCTTGCAAGGATGAACTGACTATGCTATTATCTGAGAGTCCGATCCTACACACATTATAGAACACATCACACATTTTCTTCGCATACACGTCTCTCGTACATTACACTTTTCTTTTAATAAATTAATCTGTATTAATTTTTAGAAGCAAGAGTTGTTGAATATGTTGCGTTGGGGAAGTATGAGAGGGGCATAGTACGACAGTGAGAGAGTCATAGGAAAAGGTGTCCATGGGCTGATGGAGTGTGTTGGACGGAAGCTGGTGGATTCTCCAAGATATTGAAAAAGGGAAACAAAATTATAATGTGGGTGTTGACTCCCCTCACTCCCGGGACGACACTTTAGAGGAAGACACGACAGCCATGTCGTTAGAATGCAACACCAGCAATTACCATCGCTGGCTTTACATCAAAGATCATCTGCGACGAGACCAAGAGGACGTCCAAGAAGAAGATGGATTGATATAAAAGACATTGTACAATCACACGGAATGACATTATCAAGTGCCGCCCACGGGCGCAAATTATTCCTCTCCACGACGCTTGACGGCAGAATTGGAAGATGATGATGATGATTAATCTTCAATTCCTTTCTTTTCCTGACATAAAGAAAGAACATCGTTATTGCTTATAGCTGCATATAATGTTCTACTCTCATTAGCATATTCCTGGCAGTAGTTGTTAGTTACTCTGGTTACCCAAGGTATGGCAATATTTGTTTCAGAAACCACATATAATGGAAGACAAAGAGATAAATAGCCGGATGGCTGGCCAGATGGTGAGATGGGGACAATAACACAGGTTTGATCCAAGACCCTGATGATCGTGTCCGATGGCGAGCCATGACTGCATGGCCTATCAGCTTGGTGCGTAGTGATGATCGGACTGATCTTTTGGTTGAGGTTGGTATAAAAACTTTCCTCCCGCCCGGTACCAACGTACCATCTCTAAGGGACTGTGGTGAAGAACTCTTAATTCCCTCTCCAAGCTGAGAAACCAGGGAGTTTCAAAACGGTACTAGCACTTTGATCACATCAAACCTCACAGAAAGAATAGTAATGGCAGGTGAGATTTATAGAGGACAAGGCGGAGCGCAGCAATAGAATGGTGGATACAAGCCATTACAGACACACTGGACACAACAATGCGAGAGGGATGGGGTGTGGCGATAGTTCGAGAGCTTTTCGAAGGGCTGTAATGAATAGAACCCTCTGTAAAAGACTAGCTACATGATAATATTGATAATGGTTGATGATGATAAAAACATACCACTAAGATCATAGCGTTGGAGAAATATAAATTATAATAGTTACTATGTATCGGTGGTGCTTATTCGAATTATGAGCAGTACGCAGTGCATTATTACAAGATTATGCATAATTAAACAACAAATATTCTGTGGAACAGAATATCCTGTTTGACAGGGGCTATTTCTCCCGTCATATACCGACAAACTCGAGCAGTTTGTCTGTTATTTATGATGATATAAGTAAACTTTATATGCTCAGGGCCTTTGTGGATTTAATATTATGTTGATGTAGTCTGTTATATTTTAATTAGCTGCGTGGATTTTGTGAATGAAAGGCAATCTCGTGATAAAAAGGAACACGGTCGCTTTTGTTGTCAGTATCACAATGTTTGGTCCCACCTTGGTGCGATCAATATGACAGTTCCATCCCTCTCTTCCTTCTTCGTTTTGTCTAGTATAGGACGTTTTTTGTTTGTGAAAGGAATGGCCAAAAATGCTTTCAACTTCATGAAATCAGTATTAACATCTAGAGAGATTAACACCACATTAAAAATTAGACTTGTGTATATCAGCATTACTACTGTACTACTACTACTATATCAACACTACTGCTATGGCGCGGAATCCCGGACATTGAACAAGCAATTAGGAAGTCAAATTGAAATAGAGGCCCTGGAGATGTGGATTCACAGAAGAATATACTGCACATTTTATTTAGAATGAGGCTATATGAGAACATAGGGAAGATCAGAGTCGAATGGAGCGGTTCTGTCACATGTAGACTAAAGTTAGTGGCATGATCTTTACAGAACATCACAACCAACCCAGCATTTATTGGCTGTTTGTGATTTTCTTGGTAATGATACGTTCAACAGTTTGCCACTGTCTTCGGAATGGCTTGCGCTCAAACCATTATGAGAACTGACATAAAGCTATCCACTGCCAAATCTTATATGGCTACTCTGAACCCGGTATGTTGGGATTGTAAAACTGCATTGACAGATAGACAGCCAGACAGATAGATAGACAAACTAACATACAGATAGACAGACTGACATATGTACAGATAGATAGATAGATAGATAGATAGATAGATAGATAGATAGACTGATATACAGATAGGCAGGCTGAATGACAGACAGACAGATAGATACTCAGACAGACTGATAACAACAGATAGATAGGCAGACTGACTGACAGACATCACTGCAACAGTCAAAGTCAACCATTTGAACACCAGTTGTAGTGAAGAAAACACAGATTTAATTCACGATAACCATACATGGGACGCTGAACAGGAACACTGACATGGTACACAGAACAAACTGTGACATCCACTTCTTGCCACCTCACAGAGACATTCAAACATTGCAGGACATAGGACATTACACCAAATGAACACTTCAGGCAATCAGGTCCCAGTGAAACAACTATGTATAGAACATTGTCCTTAACGGATTTAAGCCCAGTATTTTTGTTATCTCAAGACAAACGCAGTACAACTCTATGTTGTACTTTATTATAAGCCACAAGACTCAAGTTTCTAGGTATGCAAATAACCTCGCTCATGACATCAAGTCAATGCCCAAACTTGGTTCATGACATAAAGAACACAACCAAATCTGATTTATGACATGAAATACACATCCAAAGTTGGCTCATGACATCAAACACACAATCAAATCTGGTTTATGACATCAAGTACCCAACAAAGCTCATAACATCAAGTACATATCCAAATGTGACCAATGACATTAAGTGTATACCTACATTTGGCTCATGACATCAGGCACACAATAAAATGCGGTTTATGACATTGCTTACATACACAAACTTGGCTGACGACATCAAGCACATATCCAAACTCGGCTCACGACAACTTGCACGTAACCAAATCCAGTTTATGAGATCAAGTACCCAAGTCTGAAAATAATGCATGTGACATCTACTACAGGCTTACACATAACTGTGACATGTCACATAATCAATCATGTGCCATGCCAGAAAGCGTGGGCGGTCATGACTCGCCCATGTCATTCGAGCATAGGATAAATCCACGTGATCATGGTAGTCCAGGTTAACATAAGTCACACAACCGTGACATGTCACACTGAGCATAACCTGCATGACTAAATTCTACTATATGTTCTACTATATGTGACATATCACACAGGATATGTCCTACACAATCATGGCATACAGGAAGGCCCTGGTTAACGTCGGGGTTACGTTCTTGGATAGTGCGACTTTAAGTGAAACAACGTATAGTGAAACGCTATTTCCCATAAAGTTAAATGAAATAGTGTATTATGTAATGTTTATTTTGAAGGTTGTTGATATTTATTGGCTAAATAGACTGACTCCAAAACTATCATCAGCATTACTAGTACTGCTCTCACCTGCTTTCTTAGCTAGATCTTCATAGAGACTTGCTTTCTCTTGGATAGCCATCTTGCTCACAGGCATATTCCGTTGGTCTGGTCTTCAATCCAGATGGCCAATAGTGCTTCCATGTTCTCCATAAGAGTACTCTAGTACAAGTGATCTTGGAAGCACTCAAAGGGGTTACGTTTTGGCACCTCTTTGATTTTGTCAGCACTTGCACGAATTGTCCTTACTGTGATGGAGGTAAACCATGGACTTTACCGATATCAACAGCCCGATCGCCAGCTCAAAACGACATAACACATCTAAATTCACCTCAAGAATAACACTTTTCCTGGTTCTCTTACAACCAGACAAATTATCAGCACTTACTGTGCGCTTTGAACTCATACTTATGGCTATGACACGATAAATCCTGGAAAAACACACTGCACAAAAGGTAAAATGACGACGTTAACGCAGCATGGCAGCATAGCAACACAGGTTATGACGTTATGGCGAACTTAGTGATGTAAAGTGAAGTTATCCTCCCATTGTGACAACGGTATAGCAAAATGACGTAAAACGAGTGACGTATAGTGGGGCCTTCCTGTACCACAGATTAACATAACTCACATAACCGTGACATGTCACCCTAACCACATGACTAAAATTTACATTAGGTTTTACATATAGCCATGACATATCACATAGAATGTGTCCTACATGGTCTTGGATACCCCAAGTTAACATAAGTCACATAACTGTGACATGTCACAACTGAACATAATCTACATGGACTAAAGCCTGCTCTAGGTTCCCACTCAGACGTGACATACCACACAGCATAAGATGTACTCCTGGATAATACAAGTCGTACAACTACAACATGCCATATTATAATTAAAACATATTACACAAACATGACTTATCACACTGAAAATCGTACACATGACACTTCTACACCAAGTTTCCACTTAGCCACATTATTAATTTACAACACAATAGTGACATGTTACACTGCACATAATCGGCAGGATCAAGATCTACACTCAGCCGTGACATGTCACACTGGGATAAACCTATACGGACATAGTCTGTTCCAGATTAACGGAAGACACACCACTGTGACATGTCACATTACTTATTTAACACATATAACGTACACCATTAACCTCCACATCACCCAGGACCACCTGCACAATCACTTTATAATGGCAACAACATAGAGCAGAAGGAATACTGATTTAATACATCAATCAGTGATGACAGAGCATATCAAAATGATGAGTCCACAAATTTTTATCTCAAGCTTTCATACACAATGTGATCATAATACAAAATATAACAATACATAAATATGATGCCACAGTGAGAGCATTGCTGGTACAACTTGCAATGTATACTGATAGAAACAGAAAGGCAAAACAAATGGATAATTACAACCAGCAATTTAATTCACAAACTCAAGACTAAGACATGCACATAAGACACACAAGGATACAATAATAAATATTATGATATTTACAAGGAGAGCAACCTTCAGCTCCAACCATGAAGCATATTGTGCTTACATTTGTGGCAAAACCAGAAACAGAAGATGGTGATTGAGAACTGGTGAACTTCTTATTTCAATGACTAAAAGTTGCCGGAAGTGTGTGTCTTTGGCAAGAATGCTGTACTGTTGCTGGATGTTTTAAAGGCAAGTCTGAGATGTTGAGGGGAAAACTGAGCAGGATACAGAACAGTTTAGTTGGATTGAGATCATCTCTGGGACTGATTGATCGATTTCGCAGTGACCTGCCTGTCTACCTTGATAAATTAACCTATTTGTATGCATGATTTGTGTGTGTTCATGTGTGTATGTAATTATATATATATATATTATATATATAATGAATGTATGTATTTGTATGTGTAATGCTAATATGTATATTTTTATATCTGTATGCAATTCTCCTATAACGTGTATTGTATAAATAATGTGTCCCTACACAACTGACATATTAGGAAGCTTATGCATGTGCAAGAAATACCAGGGGAGCACAGAAAATACCACACGCTGAAATATCCATGTAGTTAACACATGGGTTGTACACACTCATAAACTTAAATAATGCTCTTATTAGTTCCGCATGCATGTGTTATCCTATAAGTGTTAGTTCTCCATTGTTCAGCATTTGTAACTTTTATAACAGAAACCATCCATTTGATATCCCTAACACATCAAAGTGTCCCTGATGAAATAAACAACAAATTAGTGATAACCCGAACAAGAGGTCAGTATTGAGGAGAAGCTTGAAATAATAAAATGATACAATGAATTAGGAGGTCAGCATGGCCGAATGGATAAGAACATTCGTTCTTAAACACCAAGTTGCTGATGCCAACGTAGTGGGTTCAGGTCAGTTGGATTAAAATGTTGACTACTCCCCCTTGACTTGGGGACGCAATTACAAGTACCCCTGAGGTCGGAACGGTGCACCTGATGGCGAGGGACACTAGTAATAGGGAAACTAAACATAAACAAAAAATCAGCCTAGTGCACAGAAGTAGTAGCAGGTATGTGGACTATGCTAGAGTTTGTACGAGTGAAACAAAAATGAAAGAACAGGTATACTATGAGAGTGATGGGCAAAAATAAACATACACAAAGGATGGACTATGTATGTGCAGCATTAGTCACATCACATAAAGACGAAAAGAAAATTCTACAGCTGTAATAACTTCAAGTGCTGTGAATAAGGATAGCCTAAAGAGAAGGAACAATTATTCAGTTGTCTATACTTTTCTTCTCCATGTGTAATTTTATGTTTCCTCATTTCTTTTGCCTTGTGGATCAGATAAAAGGTCTTTATAGTTGTACAATTGTCAGATTGTCCAATGTTATGTTGATCCAGCATCTTTTCTTCAACTCCTGACTCAATGTTTTAAATATTCAACATAATATTCAGCTGTCGAGCAAAGCCACAAGTGTGGAAGATCAAGCAAACAGAACACTCCACGGGTGATAAACAGATTTACAGAAGAAAGTTATACCCCTGAAATATCATGTTTATGACACAGGGTCTCATTAAAAGTTATGCCTTCAGAGAATTATATCTTAAAAGTAGAAAATCATGATCTGGGATATAAACTTAAGACCATTAAAAACATATGTGTGATGCTCAGCACAGAAGAATGTGGAGAATTTCAACTGGATCTTTCAGTAATTTATCATTTGTCTTAATTTTACAGGGAATTCTGAAAGACAGTATTGCTACAAACACTACAAGAAAAGATAGATGACAGCCAACGTATGTATTGGTAGTTTGCTATTAGGAAAAGTTTGGAAGCAACAGAGATGTGATCCTGAGACAAATATTGTGATACTTTAAAATGCCAGAGTAGCTAACAACGATTACCTTCAAGAGGTTAATGAAAGTAGAACATTATATACAACTATAAGATAGAGGAAAGCAGCATTCAGGTCATGTGATGAAAAGAGAGCCATTGGAAAACATAATGAAACTAAAAAGATCAGCGGGAAAAGAGGCAGAGGTAGATTGAGAAAAATACTTGATGGACTGAGACAATGGTATGGAGAAATATTAGCAGAACTGATTCAGAACAGAAACAACTAAGACCTGAGGAGAGACATAAACAGCTACGCTAGCTGGCAGAGCACATGGCTGTGGATTTTGCCATATTTACATTCCCGAGCTCAAGAATTATCGAAAGAAAAGAAGTACAGCATAAATGTTCTGAACCCAAGGACTTTTCCAGAAAACAATTACATATTGTAGAATTTTCTGTTCTATGTAGCTAATATATATATGATATATATATATACAGACAATAGCATGAATGTGGGTTAGGACAAGGTCATGTAAGTCCTTATTGTTCGCTAAGGGAGGCAAAACCTGGCCACCTATTCCTCCGTGCAGTTAAAACCTACAACCATGTGACAGACCTAAACCACGTCGCATACCCACAGCAGGTTCCTTTCTTGGAATGTTCTGTGGTGTTTGTATATCTATACGGACATTTGTGTATATCTATGTAGTCTATCAAACTGTCCCGTCCATCTGTCTACCCGCTTACCTTTTCCATTCCTCCACTATTAAAAAGAAAAGGATGTTGTTGATCATTATTTTCTCCCCTGAATGTGAGAAGAAACTTCTAATAGGTCAACTGCTTCTCTCTAAATGTTCTATGTCCACTGGTGGACTCATTTCATCCACATGACACCATAAGCTACAGAGAAGACATTTTGTGAAGACTATTTGTGAAGTCAAGCATATTTTGCCACAGAACACACACTTTTTTTTCTTGACGATAGTGCATCAACTTTACCAACACATGCAATAGCGAAGGCAATAGTACAACTCAAGTGTGCACATCAAGTAAACACCCACATATATATGCTATACAATTGTTATCTGCTATAGACTACAATGGAATCACTAGTCGGTGTACATCGGAATATATACACATACTACAGAAACACTATTGGCAAGTCTATATCCAGTGTGACATTTCTTTTTTGTCTCAACAATCAGATCATTCTTCTTTCACCCTTTATTGGCAAATCCCTCAACCAGCTCACTCCAAGACGTCATATCTTTTGCTATCCAAGCAGCTGGCATTCATGTCCTCCCATACTATCATTTCTGTCTCTATTCTCTTTCCCATGTGTTTTAGGGCTTTGTTTCATTTGCCATGTGGATTCCAAACAATGGACTCTCTTCTGATACTATTCTCAGGTTTCTCAAAGTATGTCATATTTAGCGCCAGGTTTATCTTCACCTCTTGATTCACTGGTTTTTTAATCTAGGAGGTCTTTGAAACAAACAAAAAATACTGCACCTGTGAACCAGACCCATGGCCTGTGAAGCGTGAGATAGGCAGCTTATCAACATTCCTACTGAGAGCCCGAAAGAGATGGTATACATGGCCCAGTGGTCTGCAGTAGCCAGAGTTTAGATGAAAGATGGGGGATTGAGTCAGATCCATTGATTTGTCTCCATTTTTCTTTCATTTATCCTAACAAGTCCTCTAATCGCTTTTGTAGACGCTGCATTCTTACACAATCTGCAACAACACCATCTGCCACTGTATTTCCAGTTGCTTTCCTTCAGGTGAGAGCAGATAACCAAGTGGCCATGGCACCAGCCCTTTAAATTTGAAAACATGGTATCTCTGACAGGACATGGATATTTACTTTAGAGTAAACCCAGACAGTCTGGGAAAGCAGCCCTTTATACTTAACAACATCAGCATGGTAAATACAATAATCACAATAATGATAGCTGTTTTCCCTCTACACCTTTTGGTCTATGCTGTGTGGTATTTATGATCATGTCTGCCCCCAGTCTCATGGACTGGCAATAATTTCTGATACTGATGTTCCTCCATACCATGATGTTAGATGTCAAACTGATCAGCAGTAGGTCGGCATGCTGAATGGATAAGGAACACACGTTCTTAAATATTCGGTGTACTGATGCTGAGGTAAGGGGTTCAACTCCTACATCTGGACAGTTGGATGAAATGTTCAATTCTCGTCCTTCTCGCGGGGACATAAATTACAAGAACCTCTTAAGTCGGAGTGGATTCGCCAGATTGCGAGAGACACTGGTAATAGGTAAGCTAATTCACACGCAAAATTCAATCCAGTGCCACTAGAATTAGTGTATATGGAGTACGCTTGAGTTCAAAGCGACCTGTGAGCGCCAAAAAAATAAAAAAAACAACTGACCAGCATCTTCTCTCTGGTCTCCCTCTGCATCCCCCTCCCTCCAACTTGCCCATGTCACAATGTACTCCAGCTTCCCTCTTCTCATGACATGCCCAAAGAATGTAAATTATCCTCTACTGATGTGAGTAACCAGTTCTCTTTGTGAGCTAACTTGTTTCAAATGATCTTCATTACTCTTTCTATCTATCCAGAGTTTTCACCATTTTACAATAAAAACTATGTTACACAGCTTCCATATAATTCTCGCTTGCCTGGTACTTGTCCATGATTTGTTTCCGAACATCAGGATTGGCTCTGCATAGGTTCCTCCTACATATTACTATAAACTACTGGCATATGTAAATACTACTAACACAGCAAGTACATGTGTTAACAGTTCCGCAGCTGTAAAATGGTTGTAGGGTTAACAAAAACGACACAGGGAAGTTAGCCACACAACATCATTACACAAATACAAACGCGCAGCACATATACTAATACACAAATTAAGAAATACACATAATTGACATAAAGTATCATAAAATATTCACATGACAAACATTTCTTTCAAACACATATTCTACAAGTAAAAACTTGAAAAAGAAAGTGTTATCAAATGTGTTTGAGAAGTATGTCATAAAAAAAAAGAGAATATTACTCAATCAGGTATAGATCACATAACATTGCTGTAGAAGTATGTATAAGTACTGTTACTTTATACTGTGTATAAGGTAAGACACAATTCTCAAAACAAATGCTGTAGAAGTATGTATAAATACTGTTTACTTTATACTGTGTATAAGGTAACACACAATTCTCAAAACAATTACTTTTGAACATATTTTCTCAAACATGAATGTCTCATTCATGCAGGTAATGAGTTTGAATTGTTGAATCCATAAATGTATTTGTGCATACACACAGATACGAAGGAGCTTCACATGGAAACCTTAAAAGTGTGAAAGAAATTACAATAACCATGACATTATCTTGTATCTGTCAATATTATAAAGGAGTCAAGAGTGTTAAACACATGGCATCACAGTGTAGATGAAGATGGTGACATTATAAGGGCAGTTTAAAGATGGCCACCACACTTTTGACATGTAACAAAGTGGAGCAGCGTTCTGTTATCCGTTTCTTGATCAGTGAAGGGGTGACACTTATAGAAATTAATCGGTGAATAAAGGTCCAGTATGGTGATTTAGGGAAATTAGACATGGACAGTCAAAATTTTTGGTCACGTTATGAGAGGAAATAATGGAGAACTTGATGACAACTGGGGGAAAGAGAACAAGGGGGAAAGCAGAAAAGTAAATACCTGGATGGCTTGGCCACGTGATATGGTCAAGACAAGAACATTGAACTGATCACGACTCTGGTGAACGAGTGAGATGGCGAAACATGAACGCCCACACTGATGAATGGCACAGATGAATGAATGGCGATGCATGCCTGTCAGTCCAGCAAGCACATGAGTGGAGTAGGAAGTTTCAAACTTTAAAGTCTGATGAAGAGGTACAGCAGGTGGTGCAGGAGTGATTACACATGCGACCAAGAACATTTTTTTCTACAGGAATCCAAGCACTTATCGGTGCTGGAGGACTTGCATTGAATGCAATGGTGACTACATCGAAAAATGATACAAGTGTCCTTACTTTTTCAGAATAGATATATTCACGCACACAAAATAAACATTCAAGGTTTTAATTTGAAGCAACTAGCCCCCCACCAACTGGTCCCAGCTCTAGCTCAGACCCAGTAGAATTATTTCTCACCAGTATAGCCCTGTGCTTGTATGTTACCAGGGCTCATTACGAACACAAACAATGGTATCACCAGAACCTAGCAATCTTGGTCCCAGTTCAGACCTAGTAGTGGCACAGTAGAGCTGTTTTCTCACCAGTATAGCCCTGTGCTTGTATGTTACCAGGGTTCATTACGAACACAAACAATGGTATCACCAGAACCTAGCAATCTTGGTCCCAGTTCAGACCCTAGTAGTGGCACAGTAGAGCTGTTTTCTCACCAGTATAGCCCAGTGCCTGTATGTTACTGGGGTTCATCATGGAAGCAAGCCATGGTATCACCATAACCCTACCCAGCATGCTGTAAGACACGACTACAGGGCATTGGTCTGAGCCTGGATGCTTCCTCCTATAGGTAACTTCAGCTGCTAAATCCCACCAATCATGACCAAGTCTTCAAATGGAAGGGCTTGGTATGAGGAGACTCAGGGCCTCCACTGGGAGGTTGAAGAAGTGGAAGAAGATATGGCCAAGTCATACAAATATGAGCTGAATATAATATGCCTTATGGCATGTACTCAAGCTTGTTCAGAAGAGCTAATGTGGTTATTAATAACATACTACAAGCTTCTGAGTCTTTGAAAACATTGCGAATGGAGAAAACTAATTACATATATCCTCATTTTGAGGACTTTGTACCTCTGGAGCAGGTCAAACAAATTTATGCTAGATGCATTCAACAAGCAAAGCAGATATATATAAATGAATAAAGACACTGTTTGATGTAATCTAAGTGTAAACTCCTTCACAAACTGTAATGCATGCTAGAGTATTTGAGCTCCCCTCTACTGTAAGTTTGGGAGCAACAAAAATGCAGTAGTTTACATGCTAGAGTATTTGAGCTCCCCTCTACTGCAAGTTTGGGAGCAACAGAAATGCAGTAGTTAACTTTGCCTGCTAGTCCAGTGATCAGGTGTTCAAATGCTATTGAGGTACATTAAAACAAAAAAATTGACCTTGGCTCCCAGGATATGTCCTATGAAGTAAAATTGACTGGCAAGTTAATGACCACATCACCCTTTAATTGCCGATTATAAAAAAAAATATGGCCGCAGCCCTATCTACAATTGCGCATTACTGGTGTCCCACAGGAGGCGTAGAATAATAACAGTTAACCTCCTATGCAATTTTCTTCTCAAGATCGTCGCTGGAGCTTTAGAGTTTGTGCTGGTGTGCGACATTTTCGTCATGCCGCTCTGCGGAAAGAGACCGAGCCATATGGGATAAAACCTGGTGCATGAGTAGATCCTACTGTCCTTTATAACCTTTTATTTTTTTCAAACCTTAGAAACAAATCAGCCAACATGCAACCAACCATGAACTGACTTTCAAAGGCTTGTGTGGAGGAGGAGGAGGAGGAGGAGGAGAGGAGGAGGAGGAGGAGGAGGAGGAAGAAGAAGAAGAAGAAGAAGAAGAAGAAGAAGAAGAAGAAAGAAGAAGAAGAAGAAGAAGAAGATACCTAACTCGCCTCGAGGCATGTAAGAGAGTCCTTTACGTTTCTAATGTACTGCAACTTGAGATATTACAACAAATGTTTATAAACATATTATAATCTCAGTAAATGAAACAAATGTTAAAAAACTTCAGGTTCCGAGAAATGTTGGTGTCTCAGTAAGTGAAATAATTGTTTTTTAAAATAACTTGTAAAGGCTCCAATACATGTTGGAACTGTTAAAACTATCAGAGTCTCAAATGCACATTGAAACCTCAGAAAATAAACAGCTGTTAAAAACTGGACTCCACCCACGGTGGAATACATAAGTAAACAGGTGTTATGATGCTACAACATATATCACAACTTCAGAGATGAAATGTAAGATAGGACTACATACATGCTTGAGCTACAGAAAATAAGCAATTATCCAAAATCAGGATGCCCCATATTGGGGCAGAAATGTAAAATCAAGCGACGCATTGCAACCATCACACAGGACAAAGTGTCCGGAGAATGGAAGAGTCCTACAATCTGCAGTAAACAGTAGAAAAAAATTCAGATCTATTACGCAATAGTAAACAGCAACATGCATTTGACATACGTATCATATAAGTCACATCACAATGACACTTGGTGGCTGTCTACATCATGGACTGACAACTCTGAATTGACTGGGAAGTGTGGAAAGGAGAAAGAGGTAGAGAGAAGATGTTTAGCAAGAAAACATTTGATCTTGTGCTGTGAATTTACACAATGTGCCAGCAAACATAGAGCGCAAATATATAATATCCATTACAAACAAATGACAACACACAATTAACATAAAAACCAAGAGCAAGCCTTGTGTGATATAATGAAGCCTCACTGGTACTGGGAGGAGGGGGGTGTAATACAAAGCTTCAGTGCTGTAATCTGTTATGACACAGCAGTTCTGCGATGCTATATGCACTAATACAAAGTCACGGTGCTACTGCCACGTTCAAATTCCCAATGCAAATTACCGGTGATGATACAAAGCATCTGTGTTTCTGTGCAACACAACACCTCACTGATACTACTATGATGATAAACAGCCTCAGCAACTAATGCATCATGATGCTGTCTGTTGGAAGCTTGTCCATGATATTAATCACATCCACAATCTTGTGGATCCAGTTGTAGATCCGCCGGAGGGCATCTTAATCCTGTCCACACAGTTTTTCCACACCAACCTCTCAAGCCTGGGGTTGTCAACCACACTGGGTGGGTATTTCATCACCAGATAGTGGATAGCTGCCATCTTGGCAGGATCCAGCGCTTTATTTTTATTCTCCATCTTTTTCCCGTTAATGTAAAAGACACCAGACACGTTACGGTCATAGACTTCTCCCAGAGTAAAAATCCTGAACACAAGCTCTTTGGCCAAACGCTCACGGCGCCCTTGGCAAGCTGACTCTGCTTCCTTCAGGACTGTCGAGCAGATGCTAATCTCGGACGTCCGATACTGCGAACTAAAGGTTTGCGAGTGGAGGACATGGCAGAGATGAGCTGGTCCGAGTTCATATTCTTCTGAAATCCTCCACCAAGATTTCCCAACAACGGGGATCCAGTATAACTGTTTTAGGATTGGCTGAGGTGTTTGAGAATCTGGCGTTTGGTTCTTTGCCGCTGCCTGGCCCACGCAAATTTCTGGTTTTCATTGCCCTCATCGAATACAGTGACGGCATGCCACTCTGGCTGTCAACTATGGGCACGTTGATGTCAGAAGTTGGTGCTGTGCTAACCCCAGTTCCCATACTGCCAAGAACTATGGGTAGGAGGTCTTGGTCTTGCTCCTGGACTGTGCTTGATGCCGTCTCAGGGGTGTCACTTGGACTGGGTGCTTCTAACATGCCTTGACCTTGAACCATAGACACGGTGCCCACAGGAATGAAGAGGTCAGAGTTGGAATCACTGCGCTTCAGCTCATCTGTAGCCGTGTAATCTGAAATTGTGAGGTAGCTGGACAGGGCAGCTTTCAAGTTTGCTTTATTAGCCATAGTGTTTGCACTTGTGGGCGTGGCTGGTGATGGTGTTGAACTTGCTGGGACATTGGGTTTAGGCTTGGTCTTGACAATCTTGGACTGGGCTGCAGCAGCCATGGCCACAGACTGGAGGAAAGGATGATTCTCAATCCTCTCTACTCTTTTATTCAACTCCAGCAGGACACTGTGGGATTTCTTTAACTACCGCCATTGTCTTGTCCATCATGGCACACACTTGGAGGAAAGCTTGTGGATTGATAGTTGCTGCAGAAGCCTGAATCTGTGGGAACAGGGAGTTTACCTGAGGCAAAACTAAAGATACCTGGGGCATCTGTGCCCCACCAGCCTGTATTGGGATACCCTGGGTAATCACCTGTTGCTGGGATGGGGAGCAGGCTGGATCTGCCTGGTGGTTGGATCTGATGCCTCTAGTTGACCATCTGCTGTGGTCAGAACTACACTTTCACACCGGTTGCCGTGGCTAGTTGTCCATCTTGAGTTAAAAGCACATTCTGACCCAGCGAGCCTGCTGCAGATTTTGTTGTGTGAGCACTATGTTGTGTCCCATGTCATCTCCCTCAGTTTTACTATAAAATTACCTGACATGGTCTGCTGACCTGGGGCAGCTATGAGAATGTTCTGACCATGCTGAGCACCATGGGACTGGATGACATAGTCTGGCAGCGTGCTGGGCATGAGGAGATGCAATAATCATATTCTGACCACCAGCCAGGGAGACGTGACCAACTTGACCTCCCTGCTGTCTGCTGGACAACTGCTGAATCAGCACTGACCTGAACCCCATAAGCATCAGCGTAGTTCTGGACTTGCTGCTGGGTCATCTGAGCCTGGCCCACACCTGGGCTTGCACTGCTGACCATTCACATCAATAGTCTGAGTCTGCTGCTGCTGGTTATTCTGATTCGTGGTCACCTCCTGCCTGGTGGGAACTGACAAGTGACATTCAATATCCCAGCCACCTGCTGTGGGAACATTCTGAGGGAAGGTGTTTGTACTGACACCACCTGACTGAAAATTGGAGCTGATCCCATCTGCTGAGCATTGCTGTAAGCCTGGGCTATCATCTGAACTTGTGCTGAACACTGGCTGAGCCTGGGAGAAGGTGTTGCCATTCCTGCTGTAGCCAACCACTGCAGGATCATCAGTAGATCTGCTAGTGGTTGGCTTCATTGTACTCCCCGCCGTTGTACTCGTCCCATAGAACTCGTTTTTTCTGTTCTGAGAGTAGATCTAAAGACTCCCTGATCTCGTCTGAGAGATGGTAATACTGCTGCATGTGTTGCTGTGGCTGTTGGGGGGCCTGTGAACATTGCAGCCACAACCTGGTGGCTGGTTGCCACGCTTACTGAGGCTGCTGCCACAGCTTGCGTTGAATCAGCCGGGGTGTTGGTGACAACTGCAGAGGTGGCAGAATTCTGAAACAAATGTCCACAAAAAAATATTTGTAAGATATGTGTACAAAACATATTTATTGGCTTCAAAGATCTCCCTGCTAATTTACTAACCATACATCCCTCGGTAAGGTGTGGATTTTTCTGTTGGGGTTACACACCATAGAACTCCTACCTGCACAGTTCGCGGCGACTGCACTACGCCTGCGGGCTTTATTCCCCAGGCTCAAGACCCACTCTGCCATACACCGCAAGGTACTATATTGGCAGTAAATGACAGTATGACATTAAGACCCATATCATACTGGTATCTGTTCTTGCTCTTTGCCTCCTTTATGTGACACATGTATGCTCATTATCTGCAGCAACTATTCCTGACCCTTCACTATGTTTTGAATATTGGATCTGTACTTCACAACCATTATTAATGCATTCAGTCCCAGTGTGACATGTTATCTGTCCCATTAGTACTGCTCCTTCTCTGATTCAGCTTCCAGAGGTTGTATTTTCCTTCCTGTGAATCATGCATGTGTTTGTACACACATGCAGTCCACTCTGTAATCTCTGATAAGCTATACATTTTTGATTTAGCAGGCTTCTTTAACTGTCTTGTTTTTGTGTGTGATTTATTTATTTAGTCTCCCATACCAACATTGTATTACTGCTTCATTCTTCTTCATTTTACTATAGTTTGATTTATAAGAATCACTGTGTACATAGAGACCTCCACAAATACTCCGTATTGCCTCTAGGAATCGACAAACTCAAAGATACATGGGAGTCCCCAGCAAATGTCAGGTGCAGATGCTGATCACTGCAGTAACACAATGGCTGTAAGCATGTCACATTTGTCCTCTCATACATACCCCAATACCAGAAGCACACTTAAATCCAAATTCAAGCATCTTAAATATGTTGACTCATCTGTTGTGGTTTCTTCAACTAGCAGCCATTCCAGATAGTCTTCAGAATGTCTAAGTTAAGTCTTCAGATGTCTGTCTACCTTGTCTATCATGCTAGTTTCAACCACTGGTGCTCTTGATATTCCAATCTCTGTCCACAGATCAGACTAGGAGCTTGCAATACAGCGCATAACCCTGTAGCATTAGCTAAATCTAAATGTGTATATGAGAACCACCTAAGCTACAAATATTATTCATTCATGGGCAGGGTTCCTAATTATAAAATTCTGCCTAGGCAGTGGCATATTTAGCCTACTCTTTTAATGTCCACTTCAGGACAGAGAAACTCTTGATTATTTTTTGGGGAAAAAAAACCCACACACACACACACACAAATGGATGATAGATGAAATCCCCTAAACTCTATGACATTTATCTATTCTGTGTGATAACATTACACATTGCCATCATTTCATTAATCTGCTTAACTGAATCCATATGCAATTTCTGTAGAATTAGATTCTGTGGTTGCTTAATTTTGCCATAAAGTTATTAGATTCTGGTTAGTTTTGTACCCACTTAATAGTATATTTACCAAAATATAAACTCAGAACGGAAATAAACATTAAAACACTTGCGTTATTTCAGCTGACTCTAGATTGATTAAATAATATTCAACTATTTGTGTGTGTGTATTTTTGTTTGTTGTGTGTGAACAGAGGTGACATTTTCCTTAAAAGAATGTTTTACTATCATAGCTTGTCAAGTTGTGGAAATTAAATCCAAATTCAAGCATCCTTAACATGTTGATTCATCTCTGTGGTATCTTTAACTAGCAGTCATTCACAGATAGTCTTCACAATGTCTATCATGCCCGTTATGACTACTGGTGCTCTTAGAATAGATACCGAAAATGACTTCAGCTGTAATTCAACATGGTAAATCACAGTGGCTTTGCAATCAGTAATCCTGGCATTTTCCCTTGCTTTGCCTCTATTGCCTCTATACTTTAGTCAGCTGACTGCTGGCAGGCTTCCATTTGATTTGTACACCTGATGAACACATCAGTGTATGGTCTATTCTGGTGACGGTACACACCAGCTAATTAACATTTGTTTAATTTTTTAATGTAGTTGTATTAGTGTCTGTTATGTGTATGCTGATGAGGCTTTAGCCGTAACCTCCATTCTGTCACTTTGAATGTGTTATTGTAAAGCTGACCTATTTTACTTTTTGTTTTGTTGATTAACTAAAGAACAGGGCATCAAAAATAACAGTATATATTGCACAAATTAAAAACTAGTTTCTTACATTTACATTTAAAACTAATAAATTAATAATATGAACAGTGAAATTCACTTTCTGAAGTAATATCTATAAAACCAGAGAATTACAAATTTAGCCTACCTTCTTATTAACATTTTAATGTAATATGCGGTTGAATAATTAGTAACACTGCAACTCATAACATTAAACATTATAGAATAAAATAATAGAATACCAAAGACAAACAAAAATAAAATGCAACAAAACAACAAAGTAAACAAACAAAGAGAAAGAAAAAACATATAGGCCATGCTGAAAAAACAAAAAAGCAGAACTGAGAGTCTAAAAGTGCAGCAACTATAGCACCAAATTATACAAGTTCTATGCTTTAAGGTTTATTTATATGATGGTCACTAATTATTTAAGATATACCTTCAATGGTACACCAACATTCTAATTAATTCTCCAGTCTCAAGATTGTGCACACAGTGTAGTCATGAGCATACTGCACTGACGGCTTCTTGTCTTAACCTGCTGCCACACAGCTCTATCATGCTAAAACTGGTTGTTTTGTGTTATGTTGTGGTATGATATTTTGACAATGAGATCTGTTTGTGTTCCTGTAGTTTTTATTCTCATTTTTGTGTATGTGATAAAGATTTGACTGAAGCATTTAACTGCGTATATATAAGAAGAGCTGGTCTCCCTGGCCAGGAGTTAACTGTCATTGTTCGTAATCCCGTATATCCACATGGGGGAAAACAGCAGCTCTGTGAGAATCTGCAGCGGTTCATTCGCCGCGCTGGTAACTTACAAGGGTATGTGAGTCGGTTGTTCAGAAGCAATGGCAAATTACTGAACGTAAAACTTGCCTAGTACATCAACAGCAGCGAAAAATGCTGGTGTGACTGCAACATCCTGTAAGGGATATGTAACATTAAAAAAAAGAAGAAGAAGAAGAAGAAAGAAGAAAGAAGAAGAAGAAGAAGAAGAAGAAGAAGAAGAAGAAGAAGAGAAGAAGAAGAAGAAGAAGAAGGAAAAAGAAGAAGAAGAAGAAGAGAAGAAGAAGAAGAAGAAGAAGAAGAAGAAAGAAGAAGAAGAAGAAGAAGAAGAAGAAGAAGAAGCAGAAGAAGGAAGAAGAAGAAGAGTGAGAAAATGGGAGGAGAAAAGGAAGAATCTCTCTCACCACATTTAACCAACTAGTACCATCTCATTACTGTAAGAGAGAAGCTTGTGTCACCAAGAGCCTTGATAAGAGTTAACAAGCTTCCCAATTTGGACAGATCAAAGTTTTTGGATCAAACTAAGATATAGATAACCTGCTGCCTTGTGGGTACACTGGGACTAGTCAAAGGCTATTTACAGAAGGCAGATCCGATTGAAAATTACTACTAAAATCAGATGCACTGGGCAAGAGGTGTAACGCAACTGTAATACATTCATTTTAAGAACTATCCAAGACATGGCCTGATGGTCAGAGAAATATTTACCACCCTTCCTCATGCAGCCTCAGAAAATGTGAGGATGCCTGTATTACGATTCAGATGACACTCGTGCGTGTGTGTGTCCGTGTGTGTAGGGAAAGCAGAGAGCGTGATAGAGGATGACAGTGTTTAATTTGCGCAGAAGTTCCAGGATTTGTTCACAGGATATAACTGGGAATTTGTACAAGGACCATTGATTCATAATGAATCACGCGTCCCCTTGGCCTCTTGAGTAGTGACACTTATTACCTAGTATTCTCAGATAAGGCAATAACCAGTGGGTTCTGTGTGCAAGATGCGCTAGCTTAAACAATCAACAGCAACTAGAAATCGCAAAGAACAGGTTGCAAAGTTATCACCTGGAGAAGCTGCGAGGGGTAAACAAACCTAACCACAGGTAAATCAAGCCTGTTATCCTTGGATGGAATCTGTTTATAGGAAGTAAACCTGACATAAACACATGCCAAAGTCAAACACACAGACCTGTTATCTGGTAAAGAGAAGATGTAAAACATCCCTTCAAAATAAAAACATAGAAGACAAGAAAATGTCACTTTCATTACACTTAAGGACTCTTCCCCATCTTGGAATACTGAATAAATGACGATAGTCCTATAATTTATAACAGACCAGTCAGCCCTTGATGGGTGATGTGATCAATGCCATCAGCCTTTACTTCCCAGAACATCTCCCAATACCTGTTTTACACTGGGTCGACCTGCAAGTCCAGGTAAATTACAATTAAAAAAAAAAAGCCAATCTCATGAGATTAAAACACATGACTACAGGATCGACAGGCAAGGATGCAGCCACTCGTCACAAGGGTGCCCCTTCATACATTTCAACCGTTCACGACGTTTCAGAGAAATGTTCATGCAGGAAATTATTACAGATACATACTAACCTTCTTCTTCTGTTGCTTTTTAATATTCATATCCATAACAGACTCTGGGTGTCTAGACTTCTGAAATCAAATGACATCTAATGTAAAAACAACATATACAACATCAAATTAACAAGCGGCACAACAAAAAACAACACACAGGCAGCAGAAGTTAATATCTCAACAACTTCAGTTCCATGTTTATAATGAGTGTGGAGTTAGCTGCAGTAAAGCTGAAAGTTTAGTGAATATTAGGAACAATAAGATGTGGACAATATTATTCATCTGTTTGTAATTATCTTCTACAAATGTTTTTAGGTCTCTCGCTATTTTGTTTGTTTGTGTATTTGAAACAAGAGAGTGTCTAGTTATACTGTCTTCAGGTTCTTAATGTGTTCATACCAACATAGCATATTTCTTCACTCTTAAGTCTTTACAAGCATCCCCTTTGGTACGATATACTGCTGTTTAGCGGGATGGAACTAGGTCACTGTGAGACCCCCATTCTTACAGTCGTGGAAGTCAATCTACAGGGTTCTATAACAACAGGCATCAAGAGTGAATTGTCTCAGTTGGAGTTTGGAATTATTGACAGACATTAAAAAGTACAGGCCATTCCATGAAAAGGTGCATGGCTGTTTCATATGGATGACAATAATTTATGAATGAAATGTAGGACATTCAATGAGAAAGTGCTTGGTTGTTTCTTATGGATGACAATAATTTAGGCATTTAAAAGTGTAGGACATTTGATCAGAAGGTGCACTGGTTGTTTCCCATGAACAACATTTAAAAGTGTAATGCATTCACTGAATGTAAGAAAGTGTGCTGAAATGCTATATAGAACTAGTTTTGCTGTATGGCAGTGAATCTTGGAATGTAAATGAACAAATTAAGAAGAAATTAGAAGCAACAGAGATGTGGTTCCTGAGACGAATGTTGCGAATTCCTTGGGCTGCCAGAGTAACTAACAGTGACTGCCTGAAACAGGCTAATGAAACTAGAACATTATATACAACAATAAGAAAGAGACAAATAGCTTTCTTCGGTCATGCGATGAGAAGAGAGGCATTGGGGAACATTGTGACAATTGGAAAGATCAGGGGGAAGAGAAGCAGAGGTAGACCAAGAGAAATGATGATGGATGGATTGAGACAGTGGCATGGAGGAATATCAGCAGCAGAGTTGATCCAGCACACCAAAGACCAAGATCTGTGGAGAGCCATGAACACCTACGCCAGCTGGCAGGGCACTTGATGATGACGATGATGAATGCATTCAATAAGATAGTACTTGATTATTCTTAAAGATGACAGTAATTAAGGCATATAAAAATGTGCAAAGCATTTGATCAGAGCATGTTTGTTCCCCATATGGATTACAGTAATTTAGGCACTCAAGAATGTGGGGCTTTCAATGAGAAATTGCTTGGTTGTTTCCCAAGAAGACAGTAATTTATGAATTTAAAAGTGTAGGGCAATCAATGAAAACTGCGAGGTTGTATAGGCATTTAATCAAAGGTGACTGGTTGTATTCTATAGGTGACAGTATTTTAGGCCATTTATAAAATGCTTGGTTTTTTCATAAGGATGACAGTAATTTAGACATACAAAAATGTCAGACATTCGATGATAGGGTTTGGTTGTTTCGTATGGATCAGTGACGTCTGCACAGTGCTGTAAGTTAGGTAAGTGTACACTGATTAAATGACGGTTATTAAACTAAATGAGTACAGGTCAGCATGGTCGAATGGATAAGAACGCGTGTTCTTAAACATCCGGTGTGCTGATGTTGAGATAAGGGGTTCAACCCCTACACCGGACAGTTGGACTAAAATGTTGACCTATCGTCCTTGACTTGGGGACGTAAATTATAAGTACCTCTGAAATCAAAGTGGGTTCGCCTGATGGTGAGGGACACTGTTAATGGGGAAAGCTAATCCACACGCAAAATTTAGTCCAACACTTTAGAAGTAGTGTGCATGCACTACGCATGAGTTCAAAGTGAGAGAGAATTTAAAAAAAAACCAATGAGTAAAACCACTTATATACTTATATCATCCTGTCAAGCACAAACAAGAACACAATTCAACAAACAAATCTCAGTAAAACATAAAAATATTAAAACATCAGTGCAACAACATTGAAGTTACTCAGTGGAACCATTAACTGTTAGCAGAAATTCAAAACAAAAGAACATGAACATATCTAAATTCTTATTATACCACGAGTTTATAGTTGCACACGGCTGGAAATATATAACAAACCAACGTGTGCTTCAGGTGGATTGCACCTAGCAAGCAGATGAACCTGAAATTTAAACATAATTAAATTTTCCTAATTCAATACTGCAAAAATAAATACAGATACCTTCACCCCCACCGAATGGAGATAAACTTATCACGCACCTAAACACACTCACTTAAATGAGCAGGTAATATATTAATTTTAAGTGTAACACAAAGGTATATTAGATTTTTAAATTGTATTTAGCATATCTGTAGAATTTCTCGAGGTGACAGGTTGAATATAGTTAGGTTAACATCTAAAAGTGAAGAATAAGGAGGTGGAAAAGGAGGTAGAGAAGGAAGAAAAAAAAACGATAGTATAAAAAGGAGAAAACACAGATGTGCATAGGATGGAATGGAAGAAGAAGAAGAAGAAGAAGAAGAAGAAGAAGAAGAAGAAGAAGAAGAAGAAGAAGAAGAAGAAGAAGAAGAAGAAGAAGAAGAAGAAGAAGAAGAAGAAGAAGAAGAAGAAGAAGCAGAAGAAGAAGAAGAAGAAGTCGCATAGTTTTCAACTGTGCAAACTAAAAATTACAGAAAATTGCACACCATCAATTTCTGAATGCATTTAGACAAGTTCAAGACAACTCACACGACATTATGAACAAAAAAGTGCACAACATGCCAGCGATAAACCACAAGCAAATGAAACAACAACATCAAAGCACATTTAATGACACCGATTAGCAGAGTATGAGATACACAGCAAGCGCAGGTTGATGCACACCAAACTGGAAGTGAACTGGAAGTTCAAGACAACTCACACGACATTATGAACAAAAAAGTGCACAACATGCCAGCGATAAACCACAAGCAAATGAAACAACAACATCAAAGCACATTTAATGACACCGATTAGCAGAGTATGAGATACACAGCAAGCGCAGGTTGATGCACACCAAACTGGAAGTGAACAGACAGATGACAAATGAATGCTTACGCTGTATTCATCTACCTGCTGGTGTAGGAGTTCTTCCCGCGATGACACAACCTTATCGTCATCTCTCCTGCGTTTTTTCCCTTTGGTGGTTTCCTGAAATTGTGATATATGTCTATTGAAAATGTTGAAAAACATTCTTCTTTTGTTCTTTATCTCCCACTGGGAAACAGGCCCTCAACCAAACTCACCCCAGGCCATCCTATACTTAGCTATCCCCCACATCTCCATCCATGTCCCCCACATTATTTATTTCTATCTTTACTTCTTTTCTCCGTGTGTTTTTAGGTCTTCCTCATTTATTTTTTTTTTGGGCCCTGTGGATTCCTCCATCAAAGGCCTTTCTAGTCATAATATTCTCGGGTTTTCATAATGTATGTCTTTTCTTCACAGCTTGATTCAGTGTTTAGTTCTCTCCACGAGCTCCATGCTGGTGATTCTGTCATACCATTTTTGAAAAACAATCAGTAACAAAAACGCAGTGAGGTAAAGTATTTACAAGATCTCTGTGACTATGCCCATTATATATGTTAAGTACATGCTGACCTCTGCAGTCAAACTGAGGACAATTAAATGTGTTTCAAGACATTTATTATTCTTAATCTCATCGTCAGGCTCTAAGAATTATACAGGAAAACACTGAGATGTGGTTTCATAGAAGTATGTAGAGGACACCATGGACAGATAAAAAGTATTACAATCATGAAAGAAGTTAATTCACAAAGAGAGCTGATCACTCACAACAGAAGACAGTTCACATACTTTAGGTACATCAAGAAAAGGGGAAAGCTGGAGTATATCATGACAATGGAAGAGAAGTAGAGGGAGGCCAAGGTAGAAGATGCTAGCCAGTTTGGCATCAGGGCATGAACATAAATACCAGCAATGACTGGCAGTACACAGGACAGAAGGATGAGGACAGACATTGTTCCCTTACTTCAGGCATGAACATAAATACAGCAATGACTGGCAGTACACAGGACAGAAGGATGAGGACAGACATTGTATCTTCTTTCGGGCATGAACATAAATAGCCAGCAATGACTGCAGGACACAGTGACAGAGGATGAGGACAGACATTGTTCTTCGTTCAGGGCATAGAACTAAATACCAGCAATGACTGGCAGTACACAGGTACAGAAGGATGAGGACAGACATTGGTATTCTATTTCTTTGTTCTTCTGCATGGCATGAACATAATACCAGCAATGACTGCAGTACACAGGACAGAGATGAGGACAGACATTGTTCTTCTTCAGGGCATGAACATAAATACCAGCAATGACTGGCAGTACACAGGACAGAAGGATGAGACAGACATTGTTCTTCTTTCAGGGCATGACATAATACCAGCATGACTGGCAGTCCACAGACAGAAGGATGAGACAGACATTGTTCTCTTCTACGCTTTGCAACATCAAGCTTAGCTCATGCATGTACTACTACCATACAGTATCTGCCACTACTGCAAGTGGCTGGACTGATGTTTAGCATGTAAATTAGCTTCCTATAAACCACTGTCCTCGCCATGAGGTAAAGAAACACTTACGACTTCTGAGTAACTTGTAATTATACATCACCGCAAACACAAGGATGAAAAGTCTCAACATTGTCAGTCCATGAGGACCAGTGTAGAGGTTGAGCTAGCTACCTTCACATTAGTACACTGGAAGCTTACAGTAAGCGAGTTAGTTAGTTAATTAGTCGAGGCGTTCCAACTTCACAAAAGCATGCTGAGTAGGGTGGAGACAGGCAAGCTTAGCGCCGAGTGGCTTGCTTTGCTCGAAGTCACGGGTGGCAAGCATCATCTGGATCTTTCTCTGGGCATCATGCTGGTGTGCTGAGGATGAACACGGCAGACAGATTGGCTGGCTCTGCAAAACTTGGTGGAGTACTGATGCATGATAAGGCAGACGCGGGTTGCGGCCTTGTGGGAGCACGTATACACCACAGGGAGCAAGGATCACCAGGGTCTGGCAAGAATGCGACAGCGTGGAGTGATGAGGGGATCTGGCCGATGCTCGACGCTCATCGAAGTGTCAGTGAGACGCACATAGATGCAGATTGCGACTGGTACTATTGGGTTGGAACTCTTGTTGGCTTCTGAGGATGGGGATGGAGCGCTTATGGGAAAGCCCGAATGCTGTGAATGGCGGTTCTGAAATCAATCAATCAATCCACTTCACGCAACGGGGCGTCCCATTATGCTCATTACTGTGCAGCGAATCTGCACACAAATGGCCCCCACTGTCCAATTGAAAAGTGAATAGCGGGAGCCTCAGCAATCAACAAGCCTGCATAGGTACACGGTGCATATGCACGTACAGTCAGAATGTCAACACATAAAAGTTTATCTACGAATACACAGTTCGTCGTCGATGACTCTGGCAATCACCAGAAGAGACCTCATTGACCTGGGTTTTCTCACCGATGCACGGTCATCTCATCACCGCAGGGCAACTCCAGCTGAAAGTGTCGCACGACGAGTAGCACGAACTCTCCGCCAGCTTCTGCGAGACGTCCCAGGGCTCGTCGCGCTGGCAAAAGTGCGGGCGCAGCGTTGAGCTGAAAGGGTTGCAAACAGTCAGTCATGCAACCGCCGTAGCCATTGTCCGAACATGCAGGTCACACGTACGAGGACAGATGTAGGCGGAAGTGCATCCGACGTGTTAGTCACAGCTCACCGTGTCGCCCGACGGCACTCACTCAGTGAGCGCGGAGCGACTGAACCATGTGCGCTACGCGGCCAACATAAGAAATGCAATGGCGGGAACCGTAGCCCTCAAGCATAGCACTCGCCACAGGCCTTAACGGCTCACGCCTGACGCCATGTCTGGCAACCGAAGTATCAACCTCATGTCTGCGGCTCGACTAGCAGTAAGCGTCTATCCTTAAATAATGGTGACCTTGCGCAGACATGATGACCACGCATATCTGGTGTAGACTATAGAAGAAGAATGTCAAACTGCTTCATGTGGCAGGTCAGGCAACAGGTCAAGCACAGTAATTCCCACCACATGTTGTGTGTTATGCTAGTTCTTTGCATTCATCAATAAAGTCACACAGAACAGACAAAGACTGATTTGATGCTTGCATTACCTTAGCTGAGTGTTTGTCTCTCATACGCTTTGACTGTCTTTCATACACTTGGACATGTGCACTATCATCTCCGTTTTGGTTCTGAGAAATACAATGGTGAAATATAAGATGCTTACAGATGTACATGGCACAAAACAGACTATACAGACCAATATGTTAATTTAACATAAACACCAGAACAAAATAGAGGGGAAAAAAACAAAACAATACTAATTTTTGTAGTGAACTTAGCTTAATTGATACAGAATAGAATATTGTAGACCAAGAAAAATAATGACAATCTACAAGATCTGAGTTGGCATCTGTGACCTAATGGTACACACTTCCTCAAAATAGTGGGTCAAAATGAGTGTTCGAAACCTCTTGCAGGCAATCTGGGAGCAGATCATGAGAGTCAGCTGTTCAGAAAGCAATGGCAAAGTACTGAACATAAAAACTGCCAGTGGAAGATAAACTCTATGGACCGCTGTGTGAACTAAAAAAGACAGTTAAATTCATACAAGAGACAACTTTGCAGTTATAGACATATTTCAAGCAAACGAAAGAAGAAGAAGAAGAAGACAAATAGCCAATAAATGCTGGATTGATTGCAATGTGCTGTAAAGGACATGCAACTAACTTTACACAAGATCTGAACATGGAATAAAACAGGCTCGTAACCAGTATCATGTCTCAGAGTGTGAAACACTTTAGACGTGATAAAACATCACAGTGGCTATGAAAGAACAGTGATGGAAGGCATGGTTCGTGGAAGAAAGGCAAGTGTCGATCAGCACAAAGATGGACACATGACATTGCAGATACTTTGAGCATGAGGCATATAAGATAGGGGAAATGGCCAGAGACTGAGACTTGTCTGCAGATCATGAAGACAGCAAAGGACCAGATATGTGATGAGTGAGTTGAGATTACTGAAGAAAAACATGCTGCCAATGGAATGTGTATGATGTATCTAAAACATGTACTACATAAGCCCAAAAAGTTTAGGAACTACTGAGCTAAAGCAATGAAACACTCAGCCCTTGCCCCTTTCAACTGAAATCAGCATGTAGACAGAAGCTATGGTAAGCCAAGACAGACACTGCAGTAAGGACCTTAGATAACAAGACTTTACTCGAGGTGAGATTAGGGGACTAAGTATCTTTCTTGTTCATTTCCTTCTCAGAGATATCTTTGTTACTCATTTTGTGAGGCAGGGTCAGTCCAACTGCAAACATCTGGCAAATATACCACCAAATAGAGATTTCTTGTTCCCGTGTATTTGTTCCAAAAAAGATGTTTCTTCTTCAGCGTCATGTGCCAAGTCGATAAACGTGGCAGTCATGGTTGGCCATCTCACAAAATCACCAGTCTTGGCTCTGGTCTGTGCTCTCATGCCGATTATGCCACGTGCTCAAGACATCAAGGTCACTTCTCTATCTTACGTTTCATGTGCTATGTCCATCTACGGTGAATCAGAGCTATTTGTGCCTGTCAGCTGATAGAACTTACTTCAGCATGGTATTATTTTGGACACTTGGTGTGTCAAATATATTAGGCCCAGCATAGAGGTAGCATGGTGAATACCCATTCCCACTGTCTTTCCCTCGAAGATGAATTCTGAAATTAGTCTGGCACCCAAGTTATGAGGTCAACCCCAGAACTGAACTGGTTGGAAAAAAAACCTGTCACTCCTGGGGATTGAATCCAGATCACTGTTTTTAGCACCCAAGCACACTAACTACTATGCCACTATGGCTCCAGAAGTCTCACAAGGCTGTAACAAGCATCTAGCACTTCCCATCCTGCAACTACACTACAATTATATCATTAACCATTTGAGATACATCCTTCCTGAATAGCCTGCATGCCTCACATCTTTCACCGATGAATCCGCTGAATTGCTGCCACTATTTACTATACCTAAATTCCTTCAAAACCCTCAAGCCTATCCTTTTCTCAGTTTCAGATAAGAATAAAAGCTTCATGTTGATCTTACCAAAAGTACAGGTGAAGGCAATCCAACAGCCAATATTACACAGAGCTGTGAAGTGCTAAGATTTAAATTGCACTCTAAGCCATGGCTTTATGAAGTGAGATGAACAACACTTCCTTGTCACCTTTCTCTTCTCCAACTCACAGCAAAACTGTACATATTTTATGCTGAGATTTGGGGCTTGATTCGAAACTGGTCTCAATAATCATGAAAGTTAGACATTCTTACCTCAATTCAAAATGAAATTGAAAAAGGGGTTTGGCTGCTGCCGAGCTGATACTGGAGACTGAATAAAATATAAAATATGACTAGGAAGCTCAAGGAATAGAAATCCATGCACTAGTCAAGTTTTTGTCCCCACTGTACTTCTCATATGTCCAAATAAGTATTCTTTCGTTTTATGTTTTTTTATTGTTTTATTTTTCTTGATTATTGATAAATACTTCGATCAAAACTGTCACCTATACCTGTGGTTTTCACACCCCCCCCCCAGCTTTCTAATCAAATTTTGTTTTACACCGCAACCCAGATGCACTACCCAAAAGCACAAAAAAAAAGGCTGAAATGCTTAATCACAAAACCAACAAAACTAGATATCCTATAAGCACCCCCCAAATCATGTTTTTCCCCCAAACATTTAAACAAAAGATTAAAAAAAGAAAGCTCAACTGCTTCTGTTAAGAAAAAGCCCAATAAAAGCAAACTTTATTTGATAACAACTGTTGCAATGCTAACCTGGCTCTCGCCGTCATCCCCTTCTTGGTCATCTTGAATAGAATACTGCGGCGACATTTCCGCTTCCATTTTCACTGTGAGTTCCCCTTCGTCACTCAAATCATCACTGTCAGTGGATTTCTGCATTATGAGATGATTTCAGTGCCAAATGTTACAATTGTTTCAGATGAGCGTTTTAAAATCGCCACAGGCCTGTATGTTTTGCTAGCTACATAAGTTCCTGAAAGAAAATGTGACATAAATTTCTCATAATCCTAGCTGCAGGCTGAAAGATCATTTTTGCCTTCATCTGTTCTCAATCCCTTTCATGTTTTACCACTTAGAATAAAGGCACCATCCAATGCTGCTTTTTCTTCATACTCTGCCATACTATGGAGCTGCTCCCCCAACATAAGCACACACGCAGATACTGACATGATTCACTGAACCACAGCCCAGTGGAATACCAACTTAGATCAAGGCAGATTTGTAAAAATGATCTGGCCTCTTAGGCTGACCCAGCATTAAACGGGCACCTGGAAGTTTCTAGGGAAATAAAGGCAACTGCTGTGATACTGACACCACCCTTAAGGAGTGTCGCTTGGTGTATAAAAAATATGGGGCTAGCACAATGCACCTAAAATGAAAGGTTGGCCAAAGTGGACGAATATCGCTGGCACCCAGTCATGCATTATACGGACATCCACTTGGACACTCCTTCCTAGTTTTCACTCTCGGACCACCATCAGATCTCAATTGCTTCTAGTATCCCGCCTTATCTTCCTGCTCCTTTTTTTCATGTACCATTTCCACTCATTTACCTGAGATCTTCACTGACCCGTTACCATCCCCTACCCTAGTCCCCATGACCCACAGACTTTCACGGTTGTCTATATAACAGTATCAAGGAGAAATTTATGTTAGTATCACAGCCTGGGATTCTGAAATAGGAAGCAAACAATTTTTTTTTCAAATTTTCATTTTCTCTTCATTATTCTCATTTTTTCATCTTTGTATTCTTCTCATCCCATTCTTATGCCTTAATGTGGTCACTGGAGGGTCTTCTCCGTGATTATATGTTGTGTTTTGTGTATGTATTTGTTTGCTAGTCGACCCAACATGCTGTATGTTACATAATTCCGTTCTGTAAAGCTGCATTACTTTGTGTTATTTTATATTGTTTACATATTTAGAGTGTACCTGAAGCAGAGTGGCATAGAGCTGTCTGCTCTACCAGACAAACGACACAGATCTTCTTCTTCTTCAGCGTTCCGAGCCATTGAGGTTCTTTGCTGCAGATACAATCCGTCTCCATTTGTCTCTCTGGTTGACCTTCTCTTGCCAGCCGCCGACTCGTGCCTGCAGGTCTGTATATACACTATCTCTCCACCGTCTTCCCGGTCCACCCCGGAATTCATCATCATCATGTGTCCTGCTAAATAGCATGGCTCATCTGTCCTTGGTGCTCTGAATGAATTCTACTACTGTCATTCAGTTGCCAGGTAGAAGTTTTCATCTTGTGACCGGGTGCCTGGATTTCTCTACCCCAGCAATTGGGGCTAATATGATTGCAAAGGACATGCAATGTTTTTAAAACTGTAGTTACTTTAGAATCATTTCTATCCTTGTTTTTGTGTTGTTGCAGTTTGCTACTTGTCGTCGTTCGCTGATGAAGGCTTGTTACAGCAACACACAATTTTTTTTTTAAATTATAACTTTGTAAAACTGACCTATACTTCATGTTTCTAAATTGTTTTTATTTCTGCAGCTTTAACAGCTAAACTCATCATATTCATTTAAAATAACCATGGCTGAAAATAAAATGAGTTAAAGTGACAGCTATTCGGGACTTGAAGAGCCAATTGTCTGCTCTTGATCTCACTCAGTAAAAGAACCTCCTATTGTGATCTGAACATGGGGATCAGAGCATTGATTAATAATTTCATATATGATGACAGTAGTCCTTCCATCCAATCAATAAATCTTCAAATCAAATCTTAAATCAGATCAATACTAACAAGCTACAACTTCAGGTATGCCAACAAAAGCACTTTCCCATATGTTGTGTGATCCGTCGGATATGTACAGTGATCAAAGTGGGTTTGAATTTAAAACGAGTAATCTTGAACGAAGGATAGCATTACCACTACACTTCCATATCTTCACTTTGTCATGGCGGAGCTTGTGGTCTTCGTGATCCTGGCAGTGAAGTGTGTGTATGACCAAACGGCACACAAAGCATTGGTCATGACTATTGTATGTCATGATTAGCTAGTCTGGTGGGTGCCGGCACACGAGATTCGTGTTATCTTGAAATTGTTTGAAATATTACTGTAATAACTTGTGGTCTCTTAAATTACCTACCTGTTTGATGAAATAAATATTAAAACACATGTACGTAGAAAATTAATTGAAAACATACTCATATGGAAAATTGGTTAAGATTTTTATTTACTCTAATGCTAATGAAAGCTAGAGGTGGCCACACTAATTGAGGTAATTTGTTCCCCGTTAAAGTTTTTCTTCCTGCATGACTCATTGCGATACGGTCATTCAGACTGTCCAGACAAGTTTTCTGCTAAGCGGTAGGCTATTAATTTTTACTGTAGAGAAAACATAGAATGGGTTCTAAGTTTTACATTAATGAACATAAGAAATTTCTGTTACTGTCTTCACCAAATCGTATATATTTTAGGAAAAGAGGCAAAATGTTAGTTAACGACTCACTAAAACAATGCTTTCTTTTATAATCTGAGACTGCGGACTGGGAAATCTATAGGTATAACCCAGACAAAAAGACATTTTGGGTTGTCTTTTTTGCAGGATTCAAAGAACTAATTGTGGCTGGATATGTTTAAGATGCTTAAGGACTTGAAAAATGTGACTTTTATGAAACTACGTAGGCAATGAAATACTAAAAGCCTCCATAAAGCAAACCTTTCTTTTTGAGAATAACCAATATTTATTAAATGCCTCACAATACCAGATCACCAATTATCTGCATGAATAAGACATATATAACTGGATGGCTAACAGGAGAAGAACTGGGTACAGATTGGTTGGTTGGTTAGTCGCGGTTCCAACTTCACGGCGACGGGTCGTCCCCATTATGCTCCGTTCCTGTGCCAGTGAATATCACACAAAATGCTCCTCACTGCCCTATGTGAACATTGGAATAGACAGGACTATCTGCAAGCCAACAGCCCGCACCGGTACACTGTGCATAATGCCGCCGCCAGAAAGCCAACACAAAAGTCCTCCATGAGAAATACAGCTCATTGTCGATGGAAATGGCAGTCACCAGAAAGACTTCATTGACCCGGGTTTTATTCCATATGGCTCGGTCTCTTTCCGCAGGGCAATCCGCCGAAAGCGCCACACAAATCACAAACTCTGTAGCTCCAGCGATGACTCCCAGGAGTCTCCTGAAAAATGCACTCGTGAACCGAAAAGGCAAACCAGTCAATCCAGCAACAGCCAGCCGCCATCATTCCGAACACGCAGTTCACGCTACAAACTGCGAACAGATGTAAAAACATTCCACGCGACATTCACAGCTCAGTGTCGCGCCATACGCTCACTCAGTAGCAGGGCAACGGAACCATAACCTTCTTGGTCGCCTCTTACGACGTGTTACTATTCTTTGCTCCCCCGTATGGGCCCCGGCAACACACGGGCGAACTGGGTACAGACCTAGATAGAAAGTCAGTTGCGACAAGATCTAATGTTCCAGGATGTGTGACCTGATGATGATTGTGATTCTTAGTAACATACCAGACCGGATCTTTATCAAACTAGCTACAGGAAAATATGGTTAGTTTTCAGCATAACCATGTTCATTAAATCGCAGTTCCTATGCTGAATGTTATCATGACCCGCCAATAAAGACGATCTCTTTCTCCCGCCTCATGTACCCTCAAATCCTGTGTCCATCTTTGTGCTGGTTGACCTCTGCCTCTTCGTCCAGGAACCATGCCCTCCATCACTGTTCTCTCCAAGCCAATGTGACCTTTAATACAGCCACAGTATTATAGTTTCTGAGACATGACACTGTTTGTGAGTTGGTTGTTGTTTTTTTTTCTCCAGATAATTATGATGTCTTGCTAAAGTCTTCAATGTTTTCTTCTTTTTGATCCACGATATTCTAAGAATTGTTCTCTAATATTTCAACTAAAAAGCCCACATTTTCTCCTTCAGTGACTGTGAATTGGTCCATGACTCACATCCATATGTTGCCACAGGAAAGATGCATCTTCTCAACAATTTTACTTTACTTGCTTGCTGATGTTGTGCCACAGATTTTGTATAAATTATTAATGTTTAATCTCTGTATGAGTCGTGTCCCATTGGTTTCTTACGGAAAGGTATGTGAGCTGGTCGTTCAGAAAGCAATGGCAAACTACTCAACGTAAAACTTGCCAAGACATCAACAGCAGCTGAAAAATGCTGGTGTTGACTGCAATGTTCTGTAAATAGGATGTGAAAAAAAATATCTCTGTATTGTTATGGCTAGCCTGTGTCTAACTTCTTTTGAGCTGACCTCATGGTTGTTGTTTATGAAGAGATATTCAAAGTTTGTGACATTTTCAATTTCTTCATTCTTTATTGTGATCTTTGGTTGAAAGAGGTTTTTTCCGTAGATATTATTTTTGTTTTGTTTCAGTTCAGAACAAGATATTGATTTTCACTGTGTCTCTTGACAGACAGGACAAGCTCTCCTAATCCTTCAACACTATTTGAGAAGGAATGTCATACATACATATATACAACATATATAAGTTCTGGAATTGGAATTCCACCAATTACAAATGGATCAAATTTGTCTTTGGTTATGTCCTTTTTAACATTTCTCATTACATTTTTGCATTATGTTGAGTTAAATAGGTATGGAGAGAATGCAATGCAGGCCTGTCTTACTTCCTTTTTGTACCTCAAACCAATATGTTTCACTGGCTATTGTGACATCTGCTTGTTGATCATGATTTAAAAATGAAAAACAAAATGTTTAGTGATCAACAATGCAGTCTAGTGTTACTAGTTTGATCTCAGATGATCCATAATGTTTTTTTTTTTAAATTTCAAATATTGGGCTAGGTCTTTTTAATCACAAATCGAACAAACCGACCCTTCTTTATTTTTCCCTGGGTTATCTTATTTTATATATATATATATATATATATATATATATATATATATATATATATATATATATATATATATATATATTTTAATGACTTTGCCAAACATAATCATTATGTACTGATTGTACATAGAATATTAAAATGCCCACTTACAAATCAAGTGACTTTAATGTTTAATGAGTTGCCACTGGATGGTAATTTGTAAGCATTCAGCCTTTATCTAACAACACTGATGGTTGCATAATTTTCAGTGTATAAACTGTATTAATTTGTTAATAAACTACCTGATTTATTAATTTTTTTTTTAAAATTCAATATTAATATTCTACTAGAAAAAAAAAAAATTATAACTCAGCAGTCACTAGTCAGTAGGGCAAACGAAGTTAATATGCGAAATAAACATCAGGTTGTTTTAACACACAGTACATTTGTTTGCATGACTGAAACACTTGCATGACTGAGCTTGCGAGAATAATCTTGTTGCAGCAGTCTCAGTCATTCTTATCTTCATGATCATCAGTATACCATCCTAGCAGACCCGACGCCGTGAATGACCCACCATTTAACAGTCCACCACTACATTATACTCAAACACACTTACCAGAAATAAAACTTCAGCATATTTACTCCCACGATCTGTAGCAGATTTCAAACCTTTATTATTTACGTTGTTATTTGGATATTTTAACGCTGTCTTTAACGCACAAATATGATTCTAAAATTGACAAAGATTTCACACCACGGCAACGCCATCTTGGATTTCTACCTTGATGTTCGTGGAATGTTACAAGAGAGATGATTGGTTTAAACACAGTGATCAACCAATCAACAGGAATCTACTGTATAGATGATCAACAGTAGCATTTCCGCTACTGTTAGATCTAAGTTTTCTGAAATCCGTTGGAGCGGTTCTTGCTGTCTATCTTACATTTTGTTCTGCAGTATTCAATATGCCGAAAGCAAAAGGTAGCGGAGGTGCCAGCGGTGGGAGTAAGAGTGGCAAGAGCAAAGGGGCAGAAGGAGGGGACGGAGAAGCCAAAACAGCGAAGGGAGGAACTGCCGTAAAGGTACAAACAATACATATGACTGACATCATTACAGTACACACACACAACAAAAGCAACAAGCATGCACACAATCAATTGCATTGCATTTACTTTATCTAACCGTAGTACACTTCCAGCAGTTCCATCGTGCGGATATAAAATTAAGCAGTAACTCATCCAAACATTGTCAGATAACTCAAGAAATAAATAATGCGAGAGTATTCACAAATTGCGAATAAACGAAGTGTCTATTCACAATCGAATTGGAATTAGACACTTCGTTTATTCCCGTTCACTAGTCTGTTTTTTTTAAAGTTCATTTGGCAAATAAATTTCACGTTAAACAAAGACATCTATTGGATCCATCGATTCCGACACTTGATCACTCCGTTCGCAGATCCATAGAGCACACTTTATTCACAAGCATCGAGTTTCTGAGTTCTATACTTTAGTTCGTAATGTTTAACATGCCGGTCTCCCTGGCCTAGTGGTTAACGTCTTTCTCCATAATCCCGTATTACGTATATTCTTGTGAGTAACTTAACCTGCGCGAGAATAGGTAGCGGTTCTCGCCACGTTGGTAACTTACAGGGTATGTGTCAACTGAACAAGACTTAATAATATAGTCAAACACGTGTCCCGATGACATCACGTACGTCACGTGACCTGCAGGAATTGCGAAAATCACGTAACCAGTCGCAATTCGATTGCGAATAGAGACTTCATTTATTCGCAATTCGATTGCGAATAGACACTTCGATAAATCATTTATTAAATGTGTTGAAAATTACAGTTGAAATTATGTAAGTATGAATACACATGCCTATGGCTGAACAATTTTTAAAAAATTAATTCATTCTGCCACAGTTCGCTCTTTATATTGAAACACCGATTTAGTAAGTAAACTTAAGAAGAAAAGAATGTAACATATATAGCTAGGTAGTAGCAGAAGACATGGGAATTTAAAAGTAGACAGTAGAGAGCACACAAGTAAAAATCATAGCTGTAGAAAGTGTAGGCACTCAGGATTTGAACTCGTCACAGCCACACAATTCTGTGGTTCTTAATTTTGATGTACTGACGTTCAGGTAATCAAAGTCCTGAAAAAGGCTTTCATGTATCAAAGTGAGGTTGGTTGAGTTTAGGCAAGAATCGACATCACAGCATACGCGACATTTCCATATGTGCTCAATGTTAATCTGCAACAGCCAGCACAGTCTCACTACTAATAGTACCAGTAGCAGTCTGATTATGGGCCTCTCTGGCCTTTCCTCTGAATCTTGAGTGTCAAGTCAGATCTTCTGGTCACTCCCTGCAGCACCATTCTCTCCAAGCCGGGATGATCTATCTATTCTTCTACACTATACACACAATTCCTAAAGTCCCTGACCACATCTGCCTTATGCACCAATACCCCACCAAGTGGTGGAGACCAGTCAGTCTGTCCACCTGCTCATTTCCCACCACACCAGCATGTCCTGGGAACAAAATCCAACAGATTCCCTCTACTTTTGATTGTTGAATTGAAGCCTGCAGTAAGGTTGGTGTACAGACTTTCCTTCTGACTCAGTACAGAAATATCTGCACTTCCTCATGATATACAGAAGTACCATCTCTAAAAGGACAATTATAAAGCTTTCCTCTTCTCCAAGCTCGTAAACAAGATGGGCACTTTACATCTTTGGAGAATATTAACATGTAACCAGGTCGTGATTCAGCAGTCTTATGCCGAGTGGCTAGAATGCTGGATTCTCCTTTGGGAGACCTGGGTTCGAATCCTCAGTAATGTGGATTTTTTTCTGTTGGGAGCAAAAAGAAAACTAACTGCACAGTTCGTGGTGACTGCACTAGCCATGTGGCCTTAATTCCTCAGGCTCAATCCCCCGCCATACACCGCAAGGTACTATATAGGCAGTAGATGACAGTTGACTTATGGACTAGCTATATTATGTCAACTGTGATCTCAAAATGTGGATAAAAACCTTCCTTCTTCAACGATCAGAATTTGCAATGCGTCTATTCCCGGATGGGTAGTGAACAGGATGATTCACTTGAACAGGATGATCCACTTGGGGTCTTCACCGTTCATGATTAAGCATAGAAGGGGTATAAGATTGGCAGCAGTCCGGGAAGGTTAACCCGGTCAACAAATGCCCACAGAAGTCGGATGTGTCGGCCTAACGGCGTAAGAACACAGCTCTGCTGTAAACAGGCACAACGCAATCACATCTGGAAAAAAACTCCGGATGAACGAAGAAGAAGAAGATTGGCAGCAGTGATGTCTACTGACAGGATCATAGGTAGCCACCAAGGTGGAGATGAAGACTGAGGCCAACTGCCGGGGGAAGAAACTGGTTTTCCCTCTGTTATTTAAGGTGCAGTGTCAACACTGGTAGATGCACTGAATGCCCACTGTTCAACCTCTGAGGGTGGGTTGGCCTCTGGGCAGACACAGTTAGCAATGTCGATAAGGAAAATGTATGATCACAAACTTCTCGAAGGTGCCTACGCACAAAAGGAGAAAACATTGGCAGGAGTCATGACCAAGACAGACCTGCTCCCTGAGAGTGTCCAGAAAATAAAAGGACCAAAACATTCAGCGAGGGAGGGGGCCCACTTCTGATGATTAGAAACCGTCATGCTTGCTCTGCGGCAGAGTTTTTACCATATATGGACAAGCTAGGATTAAACCACTGTGTGATGTCAAAATGGGAATAACAACATTTTGTCTTCTTCAGCGATCAGTGTTTGCTATGCATCTATTCCAGGTGGGTCATGAGCAGGACAATTTACTTGATGTCTTCACTGTATGTCCCTATAGACCAGATTTCCTTTCTCTTTCAGTGGTGGTGTGCTCTGAGTCTGCAATGTACTGTTCTAAATCTCAAGGTTCTTTACTAAATACCTTTACATTTTGCCCATAAAAACACCAACAATGGTAGTTAGTTAAAGCAGTGTTTCAGTTTAGAGACTTTAATATTTGTAGGTGAATGTTTTCTTTTCACCTTAACTTTTATGTTTTCTTTTCATCTTAACTGTTATTTACCTGACAATTTTTGTTATGCATCTTATACAGCCCAGGCTTAATTTTTAAATTGAGAAAACCAAGCACCAAATGAATGTATGCACACATTTGAATCCTTACCATTGCTACAGAGTTTGTGCACTTTGCTGAGATGCTCCTATAATCAGTGAAAGGAGACTGGGGTACTGATGGAAATATCTCTATGCAATGAAAGTTAGCCTTGTCCTACACCACACTTTAGTGATGTGAGCTTTACTTGTGTTTTCATGTAGGTTCGTCATATTCTGTGTGAGAAGCAGTCAAAAGCTTTAGAAGCCATTGAAAAACTCAGAAGTGGAATGAAGTTCAATGAGGTGGCAGCACAGTACAGTGAAGATAAAGCTAGATCCGGGGTGAGTAGAATATATGACAGTTTGAAAGTTGAGTAGAATACATGACAGTAGAAGTGTTATAACAGTTTTAGGGTTGAGCAGAATTTATGACAGTAGAAAGAAATGTTATGACAGCTTTAGTGTTGGGTAAAGTGAGTAATAGTGACCAGCCAGTCTCGGGTGTCCTCTCTGTGATCAGTCGACAGCACACTGTCTGCTGTGTGTTCTTCTGTCTTGTTCTGTGGTATATTTGCCTAGTCTTATTCTCATCATCTCATCTTGTTCCTCTTGTACCTTGCTGTGTCGAGGTGAAGTATAAACAGCGGGAGAGTGCCCATTTAAGGGCTTCATGTATCGAGATTCCCATGGACTGTGCTACTCCCTCTGTCCATCGTTTACGTGGTCGGCCTCTTCTTCTGCTTCCATATGGTCTGTACATCATTGCTTGTTGTGGTATATTGTTAGTTGGTAATCTAGTTACATCTCCAAACCATTTAACTTGCTGTTTTCTGATAAAGTTTAGCACTGCTATAACCCTCACTTTAGTCCTTCTTCTTCTTCTTCTTCTTTCGTTCGCCTGAAATATGTTTATAACTGCAATGTTGTCTCTTGTATGAGTCTTGTTTAGTTCACTCAGCGGTCCATAGAGTTTTTCTTCTACTGTTGTCTCTCTAGGCCAGAAGGTTTGCCTGGATATGTTGTAGTTTGGGCAGTCCTGGATAATGTGCTCTACTGTCTGCGACGCCAAACCACATGTGCACATGGCTGAGTCACCAATCTTGAATTTTGTATACTTTAGTCCTGATTTCTTCATTTCTGATTTTCTCTCTTCTTGACACATTGAGTATTCTTCTGAGGAATCTCATTTCTGTTGTGATTTTTCTTTTCTCTTTTTATGTAATCGTCCAAGTTTGGCATCGGTAACATAGAATTGGTAGGAAGATTGTGTTGTAAAGTGCTTTCTTAGTAACTATTGATACATGTTTGCTCTTTAGTATTGGTTTAGTCAAATTATCATTACAATAATAATAAAGTCAGTCAAGGACCCCTTTTCATGCCTTCAGGCGTGTTGGGTATATGGTGCCTGTCCCATATTTTTAGACCAGTCAGCGCTTAATAGGTGGTATGTTCAGTATCACACTACACACTTTTGTTTTTCAGGGAATTTCCTGGTACCCATTTTAGATCAAGTTGACCTGTGAATCCAGGTCAGTGAAAAACAAAACATTATTTCATTTGAGAGCTTGACCTCCACTCTTCTCTTAAGCATATCCATTAAGGTGCAGTCTCATACGCCTACTGTACTTTAGTTCTCAGTCCTTGACCTCATTACTATTTTCTTCTGCACTGATTGTTTAAAATGTTTGTATTTTTCTTCTTCTGCCATATCATTAGTAAAACCTAATTCATTAAGGCTTTATCTTGCCCTCGCATTGTATGTTCATTGTTCATGTTTCTGCACTATACAGTGACACAGTTAATATGTTCTACTTGTTCAATGTAAATTATAATTCATAACTAAGTTCTTTAGATATGGGAATTGGTTTCATGTTGTTAATTGTTACTATGACAATTTCTGTTCTCTTTCTTATTTGTTTCTCACATGTTCCATTGTGTATTACTGTTAAATTCTAAACATAGAAAACTGCTGGGTTATTTTTTCCTGAAATCCTAAGATAGGAGAAGATAAATAAACTATGCGACCGTGCCACAATAATGAAAGCAAACAAAAATTTATCACTAACCAGTGCCATCTCCACAGTGAAGGTTGGTGGTATTGGATCGCCAGCAGTTCTGTTTTGAGTTTTCGTGCAACATACAGCTAGGCTATACTCTGGCCATATTTTTATGTTGTCAATTCCTTTATATCTGTGCTAGCCTGTAGTTCTTTGTCCCAACTTTTCTTCCCATTATAAAAGTAAAATAACAACACCAGCATATTTTGCTATTGTGATCTCTAGGCAAGTTTACGTTCAGTAGTTCGCCATTGCTTTCTGAATGACTGGCACCCATACCAATTCGTAAAAAACCAAGCAATGCGGTCTGCTGCCAAATTGCGCGCAGCTGTGTTTCGAACGCGGGATCAGGCGTCCGTAACCCCTGGCTGCTGCACTACCACATTTCAAAAGCCTGTTTTATACTTATCTTACAGGAGTGTGAGGCTATCATTTAATTTGATTGTGTCTTGGTTTCTATGGCTGTGAAATTTGTATGATGAGTTACCCATCATCCACATTCATCTTCAAGCTTATGATAAATGACATTTATTTATAAACAGGGTGATCTTGGCTGGATGACACGAGGAAGCATGGTAGGGCCTTTCCAAGATGCAGCCTTTGCTCTCCCCAACAGCACAATAGATAAACCAAACTACACAGACCCTCCAGTTAAAACAAAGTTTGGTTATCATATCATTATGGTAGAAGGGAAAAAGTAGTTGATTTCTTTTACTGTGTATAAGTTTAATGTTTGTGTGTGCATGCATGCTTGTGTGTATTCTTGGGGATAATATTTGTGTACAGACCTGGATTACAAATATTCAGTGGGAGTACATCTTGCCTTCATTTTCATTATTCAAATTATAGATATGAACTTGAATGTTGTCTTCAGTGCATTTAGACCTTCCTGCATTTTGTCTTCGGTTGAGGTCCCATTATGTATGTAGAACAAATTCTGGACTGACTAGTCATGATAGAATAATTTTAATATATGTCACTCTTTCACTGAAATTCCCGTCTTCCTTAAGCACAACAAACACAGCCTCGCTGCTTGTGGCTTATTCAACTTGAGTCGTGCCATACTTTTGCTTTTAGCTATTTCATTGTGGCTGAGAAGGTTGGAACATTTTTCGCATAAACTTCTTGTATGTTGTTAATAGATTTTAAAAATTACATTGTCATATTGTAACATACCTGAAAATAAGGAGGATGACACATTGGCAAAAGAAGGTGGAAAACTACCTCAGCCTAATATAAATGTAACCTATATGATTTAACATGCTAAAAGTAAGAAAGTTATGAACTTTACGTAGGGGCCAGACAAATACATACTAAGACAGGTGATAATTTTGTAAGTCTGCTTGGAAACAAGATATAATGTGCTGTGTGTAAGGTAGATGTCATCAGCTACATATGAGGACTGGAAGGATGCAAATTGTGGGTTTTTCCGGGGTGAATGGCTTCCTTAAACTGAGACGGCAGTGCTGGGTGTTGTATCGCTGCCTGTGTGCATCTGATGGGGATTTGTATCCGGGGTGAGTGTTGAGGTGGTTTGTTTTCTGTAAGCATGTAGTTGCTTTGTTTGCTGGGATGATGTTATCAGCTGTATATAGAGACAGGCAGATACATACTGAAGCAGGTGGTGATTGAAGTCTGCTTGGAAACAAGTTATAATGTGCTGTGTGTAAGGTAGATGTCATCAGCTACATATGAGGACTGGAAGGATGCAAATTGTGGGTTTTTCCGGGGTGAATGGCTTCCTTAAACTGAGACGGCAGTGCTGGGTGTTGTATCGCTGCCTGTGTGCATCTGATGGGGATTTGTATCCGGGGTGAGTGTTGAGGTGGTTTGTTTTCTGTAAGCATGTAGTTGCTTTGTTTGCTGGGATGATGTATTATGATGTTCAAAATAAAGTAATATTTCAAATTTGATCATTTTGTTATTTTTGGAAGAGGGTGAAAAGAGAGAGAGAATAAGAGGGTTCAGAGAGAGAGAGAGAGAGTTAGAGAGGGAGATGTTTGGGTATAGATAGATATTTAGAGAGAGGTATATAACAAACTTTATTTTCAAAGGTGTAAGATAGTTAGTCGAGGTTCCAACTTCACGGTGACGGGTCGTCCCCATTATTCTCCGTTCCTGTGCCAGTGAAAATCACACAAAATGCTCCCCACTGTCCAATGTGAAAAGTGGAACAGACAGGAGTCTCGGCAATCCAACAGCCCGCATAGGTACACTGTGCATAATGCCGCCGCCAGAATGCCAACACAAAAGTCCTCCATGAAAACCACAGTTCATCGTCGATTGAATCGGCAGTCACCAGAAAGACCTTATTGACCCTGGTTTTCTCACATGGCTCTGTGTGTGTCCGCAGGTCAACCCGCCAAAAGCGTCACATTAAGCATGAACTCCGTAGCTCCAGCGCCAACTCCCTGGAGTCTCCTGAAAAATGCATTCGTGAACCGAAAAGGCAAATCGGTCAATTCAGCAACAGCCGATAGCCATTGTTCCGAACATGCAGGTCACTGTACAAACAAAAGCGGACATGTAGAAGCATTCCACGTGAATATCACAGCTCACAGTGTTGCGCCACGCACTCACTCAGTAGCAGGGCGACGGAACCATACACTACCAGTCCAACATGAGGAAAATGCAAAATGCAAACCGCAGCCACAAAGATAAATACTCCAGAGGTCGTAGCGGTTCAATGCTTAACCGCCATGCTGGGGACCGGAAGTTTTATACCTGTGTAAGAATCGTGCATGTAGGCCCATGTAACATTCTGCCCTTTTTATTTAGAAAGAGGATGTAGAGAGAGCAACAAGCGGGTGTAGAGAGAGAGAGCAACAAGAGGGTTTAGAGAGAGAGCAACATGAGGGTACAGAGAGAGAGCAACAAGAGGGTTTAGAGAGAGAGCAACAAGAGGGTTTAGAGAGAGAGCAACAAGAGGGTGTAAAAAGAGAGAGAGCAACAAGAGGGTATAGAGTGAGAGAGCAACAAGAGGGTATAGAGTGAGAGAGCAACAAGAGGGTGTAGAGAGAGCAACAAGAGGGTTTAGAGAGAGCAACAAGAGGGTTTAGAGAGAGAGCAACAAGAGGGTTTAGAGAGAGAGCAACAAGAGGGTTTAGAGAGAGCAACAAGAGGGTATAGAGAGAGAGCAACAAGAGGGTATAGAGAGAGAGCAACAAGAGGCTGTAGAGAGAGAGCAACAAGAGGCTGTAGAGAGAGCAACAAGAGGCTGTAGAGAGAGAGCAACAAGAGGCTGTAGAGAGAGAGCAACAAGAGGCTGTAGAGAGAGCAACAAGAGGCTGTAGAGAGAGAGCAACAAGAGGGTTTGAGAGAGAGCAACAAGAGGGTTTAGAGAGAGAGCAACAAGAGGGTTTAGAGAGAGAGCAACAAGAGTTTAGAGAGAGAGCAACAAGAGGGTATAGAGAGAGAGCAACAAGAGGGTATAGAGAGAGAGAGCAACAAGAGGGTGTAGAGAGCAACAAGAGGGTGTAGAGAGAGAGCAACAAGAGGGTTTTGAGAGAGAGCAACAAGAGGGTTTATAGAGAGGGCAACAAGAGGGTTTAGAGAGAGAGCAACAAGAGGGTTTAGAGAGAGAGCAACAAGAGGGTTTAGAGAGAGAGCAACAAGAGGGTGTAGAGAACGAACAAACAAACAAACTTTATTTTCAAAGGATTAAGAATTGGGCACGCAGGCCTGTCTAACATTCTGCCCTTCTAGAGAGAGCAACAAGAGGGTGTAGAGAGAGAGAGAGCACCATGAGGGTATAGAGAGAGAGAGAGAGCAACAAGAGGGTATAGAGAGAGAGAGCAACAAGAGGGTTTAGAGAGAGAGCAACAAGAGGGTTTAGAGAGAGAGCAACAAGAGGGTTTAGAGAGAGAGCAACAAGAGGGTTTAAAGAGAGAGCAACAAGAGTTTAGAGAGAGAGCAACAAGAGGGTTTAGAGAGAGAGAGCAACATGAGGGTCTAGAGAGAGAGAGAGAGCAACATGAGGGTATAGAGAGAGCAACATGAGGGTTTAGAGAGAGAGCAACAAGAGGGTTTAGAGAGAGCAACAAGAGTGTTTAGAGAGAGAAAGAGCAACATGAGAGTTTAGAGAGATAGCAACAAGAGGGTTTAGAGAGAGAGAGCAACATGAGGGTATAGAGAGAGCAACAAGAGGGGTAGAGAGAGAGAGAGAGAGCAACTTGAGGGTGTAGAGAGAGAGAGAGCAACAAGAGGATGTAGAGAGAGAGCAACATGAGGGTATAGATAGAGAGAGCAACAAGAGGGTATAGAGAGAGAGAGAGAGCAGCAAGAGGGGTAGAGAGAGAGTGCAACATGAGGGTATAGAGAGAGCAACAAGAGGGGTAGAGAGAGAGAGAGCAACAAGAGGGGTAGAGAGAGAGAGAGCAACAAGAGAGTGTAGAGAGAGAGAGCAACATGGGGGTATAGAGAGAGAGCAACAAGAGGGTGTAGAGAGAGAGCAACAAGAGGGTGTAGAGAGAGAGAGAAACAAGAGGGTGTAGAGAGAGAGAGAGAGAGAGCAACATGTGGGTGTAGAGAGGTACAGAGAGAGCAACAAGAGGGTTTAGAGAGAGAGCAACATGAGGGTTTAGAGAGAGAGAGAGCAACATGAGGGTTTAGAGAGAGAGAGCAACAAGAGGGTTTAGAGAGAGAGAGAGCAACAAGAGGGTTTAGAGAGAGAGAGCAACGTGAAGGTATAAAGAGAGAGCAACATGAGGGTATAGAGAGAGAGCAACAAGAGGTTTAGAGAGAGAGAGCAACCTGAGGGTATAGAGAGAGAGCAACAAGAGGGTGTAGAGAGAAAGCAACATGAGAGTGTAGAGAGAGCAAGAGAGAGAGCAACATGAGGGTGTAGAGATAGAGATAGAGCAACATGAGGGTGTAGAGAGAGAGAGAGCAACATGGGTGTAGAAAAAGTGAGAAACAAGAGGATGTAGAGAGAGCAACTTCGTTTTCACAGGTTTCAGTTTTGAACCAGTATACAACACACAGATGTGAGTTTAGTCGATGGATCAACATCACGGTGTAACCCATAAGTGCTCCGTACTCCTAACTCAAACCTGAGTCTGCAGAAACTCAGCTCAATGCATGAACTCCGTAGCACCGGCGAGGATCCTGAAATACTTTGGGTAGATTTTTAATTTGAAATTTTGCCCGGACAGCGCCGTTAGACTACTCTTTTTCAATTTCCAACTGCCAAGGGATTTTTTACGTGTGCAACAATACACACGCGCGTCCGATCTCACTACCCAGAGACCAGGGGAAATTTTATTACTAGAAATCCACGTGAAAAACATCCTGGTCCTCACCTGGGCTTGAATCCGGGACCTCCAGCACTCGAGGTGGACACCATACCTCGAGACCACACAGCCCCCTACACAGATGTGAATCATGGAACATTTCTAAATCACATTTAAGGGTGTTACAACACAACACAATAATCACCATAAGTGTTCAACTCCCGTATGTCACCATGGCCCACATATAAAGCAAAGAACAGTAACACTGTACGCTATCATGCATGTCATCAGAGGCCACCAAGAAGGGTTGTGCATAGGGCAGGCTGCTCCATCACGTAGAAACATTAATTCACAAAATCCAACCAATTCCAAAACATTAATTCACAAAATCCAAGCAACTCTAGTGAATCAACAGGTGAGATGAAGATACTAGTACTGGCTAGGACACACACTAAGAACACCTAAGGATGGTATAACTAGACATTCACTTATCTGGAACCCACAAGGCAAATTAAATGCTGGGAGACCTAAAAACACATTGAGAAGAGAATAAAAACAGAGATGAATTATACGGGAAGGGGATGAACGGAGCTGCAGAAGATAGCAAAAGATAGAATGGCTTGACATGAGTTGGTTGAGGACCTGTTCCCCAATGTGAAATATAAAGAGAAAAAGAAGAATAGGTGTTCATTTGTACTGTTAATTAGGAGATAAAGTACATTTCTAGCCACCCCATCTTATAAAAACATAACCTTAATGTAGTCTAAAGAACTAGCCATGTCTCTTTTTTTTTTACATGTTCATTATACACTAGACCCACCATTATGGCCCAATGCATTTGTGTGTTTGTTATTTGACCTTTGCTTGATTAATAAACATATGAAACTATTTTATTTCAGTGACAAAATTTATTCTTCTTCCTTCACCTTCAGACATCAATATGAATTGATTGATTTAGGAATCGACATCACAGCATTCGGGGCATTCCCATAAGCGCTCCGTCCCCATCCTCAGCAGCCAGCGAAGAGTTCCAACACTAATAGTACCAGTAGCAATCTGATTATATGTCCGTCTCGCCTTTCCTCTGAGCATTGAGCGTCGGCCAGATCCTCTCGTCACTCCTCGCTGCCTCATTCTTGTCAGACCATGGTAATCCATTTGCTCCTCCGAGGTGTGCACGTGCTCCCACAAGGCCGCAACCACATCTGCCATGTCATGTATCAATACTCCACAAAGTTCTGCAGAGCCAGCCAATCTGTCCGCCTGTTCATTTCCCAGCACACCGGAATGACCCGGAGAAAAGATCCAGGCGATGCTTGTACCCGTGACCTCCGAAGCGAAGCAAGCCACTCCGCACGAAGCCTGCCCGTCCTCACCCTCGTCAGCATGCTTTCTGAGTCAGTTACAATCATGATGTGTGTGTGTGTGTCGTATTCTCCATCCAGCGGAGAGCCGCAGTGACCGCCTCCACCTCCATTCTTAAGCTGGATGTTGTGGTATCATATGCCAGGCTCTCCTGCTCCAACCGTCGATCATTGGCTTTGGCTATGAACCCCCAGCCACTTTTCTCACCTCTTGACACTGAGCCATCTGTGTAGATAATCGCATCACCCGAGTGAGCATTGTCCTGAATTAGTTGCTGGATTTCCACTTCCGTGGCCTCTGCTGGCCACTCCCTGCTTAATGTGATTATAACTCTGCACAATTCTCACTGCTCCGCTGGCACTCTGACCCACTCCTTTCCATGCCTAATGTTCTCCAAGGGGCACAGCTGTCTGATCATATCCTCTGCCTGAGCCATCCATGATTTCCCTCTCAAGTCAATATGAATACATGCAAAGAAAGCAGCAGTCAACTTAAGCTTGTTGATATCATCATAGAGTTTGTCCTCAGACGAAGTGGGTGTAGATCAAAGTCAAAATTCCAGTTGGGGGATAAACCTGGCTTATGAAGACATTTTGTTCTTGGTGTCTAGTTCAGCATGCGTCAAAGTAATCTCATTCCTACACTGAAGTGTTATTGTCATTTGGAGATTTATATGTTCGAAGCAAGCTGTGGTCACCATAGATTTCAATTTTTTTGTGTCTAATGTGTTCTCTTATCTCTCCTTCTTTCCTCTATATATAAGAGTGCTGATCAATAATAGAATTATTTTGCTTATAATTTTTGACAGCAGAATCTATAAGAAAGAGTGTTCTAAAAACAATATTTGGAAACAGACATAAGAGGTAAATATTACAGATGAATTTTTATTGTAATACTGCTATTGATAAATCAAACTTTCATTGAATATTATAACTTAGAAATGAAACTGGAATCAAAGTCATGAAAAATATGACGGCCTTAAAATAAATGTTTGCATTTCACACATTCAGCAAATATGGTAAAGGTCCACATCCTAACATAAAGTCATGGCTTACCATAGGTTCATAGTCATATATCAAAATGAATTCACACTAACGGTATGTCATGGCTTACCATCAGTTCACACTCTCATGGCTTACCTTACGTTCACCCCTCTGCACATGGGTTCATACCCTCACAGCTATCGTAGCTCACCATGGATTCACACCATCACAGCACATCTCATCTTACCATGGGTCATAGCATGGGAGCTGTGATCATTTTTTTTTAACAGTGGTTTTAATGCCCAGTTTACGAGGAGTGTATTCCAACCACATACAATTTTGAGGTCAATCCTCCCTCATAAAATGGATTTTAGAGACGTCTTTGGAAAAGAAATTAAATTAAATGAACTGACCACCCCACCTCACAATTTCATTACGAAATATATATGAAGCCCTGTCACCGCACACCCCTACAGCAGTTTCTTAATGGAATTAACTTTACTTTTACCTTATTGTTCAACAGCTGAAAAATCTTGACTTGTGTCGCTAATATTTCTTCTTCAGTCCTGTTTTGAGAGGTGTGTGTAACATCTAGTTACACACCTCTCTAATTCAGAAGTAAATATTTCCTACTTTGGCATGCATTTGTTTCAGTCACTTTCTATAAATAGATTTCATCCAAGATAATTAGCTTTATCTCCTCTTAGGTTTTCTCCAACATTTTTGCCATAGCATTGACTTTACAGCCTACACTTTGTGATTTTCAGCTGCTGTAGAATTTTTATATTGTCCTAGTTGCACACAGGGTTCACACTTATTCAAGATGACTATTCACCCAAATTCACTACCCAAAAGATCAGAAGAAAGAGTGAAATGGAAAACTATCATCATGTGCCCTGCCAAATGGCCCAGGCATTCATTTAACTTTGCAGATCTCAGTCCATAGTGTTCTGGATCATTTCTGTTGATGAAACTCTTCATGTCACTATTTTAAGCCATCCAGTTTAATTTTTCTCGGTCTGCCTCTACCTCTGGTGAGTCATCATGATACTCGCTGTTAGTTACTCTGGCAGTGTAAGGTATTCACAACATTATCACAGAAGGCACATCTCCATTGCTTGCAAGTTCTTTCTAATTTGTTAGTTCATATTCCAAGATTCACTGCATTCAGCAGAACAGGTTTCATATTTCAGTACTCTCTTCTTGCAGTTCTTGCATGTTGTTATCAGTCCAATGGTACTAGGGCTTCTGCCTGTGTAGAGATTCATCCAAGTGTTCATTCATTCATCATGTGCCATGCCGATAAGCATGGGCATTCATGTTTCGCTATCCCACTCAATCACCAGAATCATGGATCAGCTCAGTGTTCTTGTCTCGACCATACCACATGACCAAGCCATCCAGGTATTTACTTCTCTGTCTTCCCCTTGTTCTCTTCCCCTCCATCTTGTCAGTTGTCATCAAGTTCTTCAATTTATTTCTTCTCCCCTGTGACCAAAAATTTTTGACTGTCTACATCTAATTTTGCTAATTAGTGTACGATTTTCATTTGTTTCTTGTAGAACTTGGTCATTGGTTTTTCTGTTTGTCCATTAGCTGTTGAAATGTTCCACATAAAATGTTCCTATAATCTGACTTATGGATCTTGTAAAAATTCCAAACTCTACACTAGAAGTGAACCAGGGAATTTCAGAGCAAGAAGCAGACTCCAAAACCTCACAGTCAGGCCACCTCATTATATATATATTTCAAGAGCAAAAATTTTTATTCACTAGTATCCATCCCTGTTCTTTATGCTTGTTTCCCTACTCTTCTCCAGCTTTAATTTCAGACACAACAAAACACGCAACTCAAGGCCTAGCAATCTCAAATCACGCATATTTATATTAAAAACACTTTCAAACAACAAGCATAACTTATATGGAAAACAGAACAAACTGTTAACATAAATAACCAAAATACTGAGTATTTTTTTTTTCTGGTAATGTGATGTGTGTGTGGTGCTAGTTACGCTTTGAATGTCAAATAAATATTTATGATCAAACAGTAACAGTGACGATGAACAAGACACAAAGGAGAACAGGAGAAGAAAATACATTCCATGCCACTGACACCAAAAGCAGAAGATAGATGTATAACAGAAAGCAGACACCAAAGGCAAGCTAAGATATAGGACATATGTGTGGAGGAGTCCTTATAGGACTGTTCTTTGGCGATTTCCTTTTGAAGACTCCCCCCCCCCCCCCCCCCCCCCACATATCCTTTACAGGACATCGCTGTCAACATCAGCATCTTTCAGCTGATTGTTGATTTCTTGGCAAGATGGTTCGGTAGTTTACTATTGCTTTCTGAGCGGCCAGCTCACATACCCCTAAGTTACCAACGCAGTGAGAACCGCTACCGATTCTCGTGCAAGTTACGTTCCTCACGTGGATATACAGGATTACGGAGAAAGTCGCTAACAGGAAGACCGGTTTTTGAAGACTAGTCCTCAGGAATACAAGCATAGCACTAACAAAGAAGGCAAAAGCACTAATCAGCCATCGGGAAATCCACAGAAAGGATAAGGGAAACAACCTGAGCTCAAAGCACCAATGATAACAACAACAATCAAAGAAGCGAGAATCATCCTCCAGCACCACAAAGAGGCTGCAGAAGTGTGCAAGACGAAACCATCTTGAAAACAAGGCATCCAAAGAAAGTGGAAACCAGCATCATTCAGTGAGCCACAGAAAACAAAGGCAGCAAATTTAGCAGTCAAATTAAAAAAAAAAAAAACCAAATGGAACGATACACCAGGAAGGCCTAAAATATAAACCAATCAATATAACGATAGTTGAACAAGGCCAAAACCATCTTTCTTGAAAAAACACACCGCAGTTACAGAGGCACATTTGAAACAAACTAAACGTGTGGTACTATGTAAAAAATATACAAATTTAGGATCCAGGCCTGACATTAAAATATTTTTATACAAGAGGGTACATTATTGACATAAACAACAAAGAGGACAGATTACTGACATTTAGATAAAAAACATTACAATGAACGCTAGATCACTGACTCATCACATTGTTTAATTAACCACCGCTAGTGTCCACTTTTAGATGTTACATTATCTGAGTTGAGAGCTTGTGTCTTAAATGCGGAATAGTTAAACCACTTAGCCACCCACTTACTATTTCTGGCACAAACTGACAGAATTGACATATATGTGAAATAGAAATCTTATAACGTTAATGTCAAGTATGTGAAAGAAAAAATAACATCAATGCTGTTTTTGCCACCTATTCATCACTTCTGGTGCAAATGCACATCACAGGTATGTGAAACAAAACATAACATTAATGCTGTTTTTATCACCCAATCGTAATTTCTGGTGCAAACACCAATCACAGACATGTGAAATAGAAAATATATAACACCAGTCCAAGGAGTAAATGACATTACCTAGAAAAACCAGATAACAGCAATCAATAATGACATTTTGTCAGGGTGTAACTCTCACTGAAAGACAACGGTAAATGATAAAGATTCAAGGAAATAATATTGAAGATACAGCAAAGTAATCAGTTGGACTAAAATGTTGACCGCTCGTCCTTGACTTGGGGATGAAAATTACAAGTAATTCTGAAGTCTGAGTGAGTTTTTGGCGAGGGACACTGAGTGGGTTTGTGGCGAGGGACACTGAGTCCAGTGTGGGCTATGCTCAAGTTCAAAGCGAGCAGACAAAAGAACCACCATTATGAAAGATGTGTTGTTAACTAAGCATCTCAATTATTCTAATTTGAAGTGGTCTAGCTTGAGTGAAGTGACCAGCTCCTTTCCTCACAATCTTTACTTTCAGAAAAAAGGTTAAAGTATCGAGTGGCGCAGAGATGTTAAGGGTGAAGTTAATCATTAATGGCTGCATCTTTTCCAACTCACTTAGTTGTCCAGTGATCTAACAGACAAACATGTCATTCCAAATGTGTTTTCCTTCCTGATCAATATTTCAGTTCTTCTTAATTGTAGAATCCATGTACAATATTATGTAACCCTTGATTAGTTTCTCACTTGTAAAAAGTTAGTTGCATATCCTTTACAAGATATTGCAATCAACCCCAGCATGTTTTTCAACAGTGCTGTTATTATAGGACCCCACTGAGTTCCCAGCAAAGACCCTCATCCATGCTTGGCCCTCTTTCCATCTCTGCCTCTTGTGATTATTTATGTGCGTGTTTTTCTTATGCTGCTTATCCTTGTCTAATTCTCATTACATGCTTTTATTGATGTGTTTCTTTAAAAGTACCAGAGAGTTAGAGAAATGCGACCATAGTCTCATAACTCATCAAAGGGAAAATCCCAACTGCACCTCCATGAGGTAGATTATGGGAAGTGCACCATGGTGTAGCTAGAAAAGCTCTGGGCATTAAGTATCCACAAGGATAAGTGGACACCTCCGAGATGCTCTTTGCTGGTAGCAAGAATATCACAGAGCAGGGTATCCATCTATTTACTCCGGCAATTTAATGGGTTGCTAAAGGCTAAGGACATACTCTCAACAGCCATGTGAATGCGGAAAGCAAGGGGAAACTACCACATTATGCATCCCAAGACCACACAACATAGCAGTCAAAAGAGACAGTCCAATGTAAGTGATATATCACCTGAAAATAACACTGAAACAAAAACCAAAATCTAGGCGCTGATGGCAGTACAAGAATGCATGACACCTAATGAGATGGCCACACAAGTAATAGACAATCTCATCTTATCGGCATTAAACATGATTTCTAAATACGGATACAAGAAGCAGAGATATATCACATAGGAAGCATCCAGGCAAATAGAAGAAAGAAGAAGATTAAAGCAAACAAGAATATAAATCGTCTCACATACAAAAACTACATGAGAAAATCAGAAGTGTGTTCATTGAAGACAAGAAAAAAGTGTGTAATGAATACTTTAACATTATATACTATAGACCATCTCCAAGTGTTGGGAAAGATGGAGACTTGCTCAAGGAATATATTTCCATAAACATGACAACTTAGGTTTCTCACTTTAAAAAGGACACCTGTTTTGTCACTTCCTACTGAATGTCTAGCTCTTATAACAACAATACTTTGTTTACTCATCAAGCAAAGTAAACATATCTAAGATGAATTATAAGCATTTACATGTCAACAAAAACAGCTGTGACAATAAAAGACATTTTAGAGAATGTATGAATGGAAATCTAATTGTACAAGAATATATTTTAGCATTTTATCAAAACATAAAATCAACAATGAAAGAGCGGTGATCAATGTTGTCTGATGTGCATGCCCATCTCAGACAGTTTCATATCCGGTCTTCTTGGATCTCTTGCGCCCTATGAGATAGGCAATCAACACGATGAGCACCAGACCAGCGAGAGCAGCTCCCACAGCAATTGGGACAACGCTGCTGGTTTCCTCATCCGTTTTGCATTCAGTCACTGAAAGAAGAATAACAAATGCATTTATCTAGCAGCTATAGGCAAACACTACAAGCCATGATTATTATGCTTTTAAAAATTGTTGGCTGTATCTGCAGGAGAATTTTGAGGTTTGAGGTCCAATGGACTGCATGAACTTTCTATGCTGTCCTGTGTGCATGGTAGGTTTCTTCTGTTGTATCTGTCCTGTAAGTAGGCAATGTTTTATTTGTGGACACAAAAAGAAACTAAGAGGTGAAGAAAAGACGCTGGATAGGCCTGAGAATAGCATAACCAGAAAGGCCTTTGTTTGGAATCCACTAGGCATAAGAATTTTAGGAAGATCTAAAAACATGCGGAGAAGAGAAGTAGAGACAGAAATGAATAATATTGGGGGGACATGCATGGAGCTGCATGGGATAGCTAAAGATAGAACATCTTGGAGTTTGTTGAAGGCCTATGCTCCATTGGGAGATAAAGGTTGAAAGAAGAAGAAGAGGAAAAAGACAAGAGAAAACCTAGATTTCACATTTGAAGGTGTCAATAAAATTAGACAACCTTCAAACCGCAGCCTTAAAATGGTCACCATTTGTGAATGTTACTGTTCTATTTTTGTTCAGTTTTCTCCTTTGCCATAATTGATACACAATGAACACGGTGATCGCTAGACCTGCTAGAGCAGCTGCCACGACAATTGGGACAGTGCTGCTGATTTCCTCGTCTGATGAGCATTCAGCCACTGAAAGAAGAACAACAAATGGGTTTATCTATGTAGCATAAAGAAGAAACTAAACTAGTATTACTGTGTTTGTTTTAGCTGCCTTTGGTGTTTGCCAGGAGAAATTCTGTGTGCTCAGATAAAGGCCTGCATATTTATGTGCTGCAAAGTGTGTGTGGTGAGTTGACTGTTTCATTTTTAAAAGTAAAGTATAAGACCATTTTTTAGTTGTCTTGAGACATAGTGAGTATGTGGCGCTAGTATTATATTTCTGTAGACCAATTGACACTTGAATGTGTGATGTGGTCAATATTATTTTGGCGACCTTTAATTACCAGGGCATTTCCTGGCAACTATTTAAACTAAGTCGACCTGGGAGCCCAGATAAATAGTTAAACATCTGTTTCGATGGGGATTTGTAGACATGACTACTGGGCTAGCTGGCAAGCATGCTAGCCTTTGCACTACAGCAGTTCCCTTGTTTCATTTTACTCCTGAAAAATAATAACTGGGTTTGTACTCATGGCTGCAGTGGACAGACTATGATCTTAAGCTCTGGCCAATCGCACAAAAGTGTTCCATGACTTGGTATTATAATTAATTTCAAACTTTTCAATTAAGTGATTTAGATGTATGGTATCTTCTTCATCTGCAGAAGTTCTGGTTACAAATGCATTTGTATGTGGGCAATTATTTTTACAAAGTTGCAAACCCAAGAGTGTTTACTCCCTTTCCCACAATTCCTGGGTAAAGGATTGAATTCACATCTAACATGTGGTGACCAGCTGACCAGAGCACTAATAGACAATTTCAAGCACGATGAAAACAGTCCTGGAATCCAGTCAAACAACTGCCATATTGTTAGCATTTTTATTCCTTTCACTTCTAGGTGGGTGTTTTTTAAATATGTTCTATTCTAAGTTTTTGTTACTTTAAACTAATAAACGTTTGCCTCTGAAAAAGTTTTTAAAAAAACATAACACAATGAGACAGAATGAGTTAAAGTTGCAACTGAGGTGGACTGGGCTAGTGTAACAATTAGGAATGGAGTAGATCAGAGGTCAAGGCACCTGCTCTATCTCAACCACCCAGATTTGTCTCACTACGCTGACTGTTTGGATTTTTGCAAAATAAGAAATTGGACAGTATTCTCCCCTCTGATCCTGGGGTACTGGTTTGAACATGCAGCCTTCTTGGACAAAGTTTAAAAAAAAGCTCAGAGGATCTTTGTGCATGGTGCACTTGTTAAAAATCCTCAGCAGTTGGAAATTGAAAAGAGCACCCTTAATAGGTTGCTGCCTGAACAACATTTCCATATTAGACAGGCTGCCCACAAAAATAAACTGATAGTATATGTGATTCTGCTGTACAACCATTTTTATCCTGGTGGGTACTAGGGAGATTCTGCTGTACAACCATTTAGATCCTGGCTAATACTAAGGAGAAAACTTTAGTTGCAGAATCCAAGTGATCATGAATCAGTCTAAAAGGGCTTGACCTGAGTTGGCTGAATGCCTCTGCTCTATCAGGACATGAAAGGCAGCAGCACAAGAAGAAGAAGAAGAAGATAGAACAGACATGTTTTCTGCCAAGGTAGTACAATGGTAGACAGCAATTAAGGCAATGAAATATTAATACAAGGATGTACAAAGAAATGAGCAGGCTTATGGGTAAGGCTACCGAGGAGGGCGGATGAGTCTAAAATACTGAATACTCTATGAGAAGTAAGACTTTTGAACGAACCAAGTGATGACTGTGAATCTGTATACAACCATGGTCAGACAGCGAGAACAGCAAGTTAAAAGATGTGTGGCCAGACAAGAACGCAGGAAGTCAAAGAAGATTAATAAACCAACACGGAACTGGTGTCGTGAGCTGCTACACGCTGTGGAATTTACTGAGAACGGGATCCGAGCACTTATGGACTGAATGGTTCAATGTGCAATGATGATGATCAGTCGACTAACTAACTAACATTAATAGCCATCATCCATTTGTAGCAAACCCTTTGCAGAGCACCACTGTCATCACAACACACCATAAAAGATGATCAATCCATCGCCAGTTTTCTTGCTCATGCATTTTCATGTCCAGGGTGTCTTTAATGTCCTATGTCCACCTTTGTGTTGGTTGAAGCTGCCTCTGCTTACATGAACCACACCTTCCATAATTGTTCTATCTAAACCACTTGATATTTAATATGGCCAGAGTATTTCAGTTTCCAGACAAAATCTGCTTATATGCAGTTTATTCTATGTTTAGATCTTGTAAAATATTAGAATCTTTCTTTTTCTTGAATAACAGCAGCTGGAAATACTTCTTGTTTTCTCCTCTGACCACAAAATCCTCAACATTGTTCTTATAAACCACATCCCCACTGCTTCCATCATTTTATTTCTCATATGTCTAGCTTTGGTATCCATCCACAAGAACAGACCTCTCACATAACCTTCCTGTAAGCAGATTCAGGTTTCCCCGGGAAGGTTAACCCGGTCAACAAATGCCCGCAGAAGTCGGATGTGTCTGCCTAACGGCGCAAGAACGCAGCTCTGCTGTAAACAGGCACAACGCAATCACATCCGGAAAAAAAACTCCGGATGAACGAAGAAGAAGAAGATTCAGGTTTGTGGCAATATTTGTTTTTCACAATGCTACTCAATCTAGCGAGTTGTGATAGTTAGTTGTCTAGTGTAGTCTTTATAGTGATAGCACAGTAGCTAGCCAGCTTGCCTGTCAACCTGGTGGTCATGTGTTTGAATCCTAATGAGGTAGATTTGACAAACTGACCTGGGCCCCAGCCGACCCAGTCTAAAACTAGTTCCAGGACTTCCGGTTGCCAACATGGCGGTTAGGCATTGAACTGTTAAGGCTTGCGGCGTGTTTATGCTTGTAGCTACGGTTTGCAATCGCATTTTCCTCATGTTGTAGTACATGGTTCCGTCGCTCTGCTACTGAGTGAGTGCGTGGGCGACACTGTGAGCTGTGAAATTCACGTGGAATGCTTTTACATCTGTCCTGTACAGTGACCTGCATGTTCAGAACAATGGCTACCGGCCGTTGCTGAATTGACTGAATTGCCTTTTCGGTTCATGAGTGCATTTTCAGGAGACTCCTAGGAGTCGGTGCTGAAGCTATGGAGTTCGTGCTTTATGTGACACTTTCCGCGGGTCGCCCTGCGGTAAAAGGCCGAGCCATGTGAGAAAACCCAGGTCAATGAGGTCTTTCTGGTGACTGCTGAGTCCATCGACGATGAACTATGGTTTTTGTGGATGAATTTTGCGTTGGCATTCTGGCAGCAGCATTATGCACAGTGTACTTGTGCTGGCTGTTGGATTGTCGAGACTCCTGTCTATTCCACTTTTCACATTGGACAATGAGGAGCATTTTGTGTGATATTCACTGGCACAGGAATGGAGCATAATGGGGAAGACCTGTTGCCGTGAAGTTGGAACCTCGACTAATTAACTAAAACTAGTTCCAGGAAATGATCTAGGAAGTAAAGGCAGTCAAATACTGACCATATCCCCCATTGAGTGCTGACTGGTCTATGAAAACATGGAGATTGAACCATATACCTAATATGCCTCAAGACTAGCCATGCACTACCTTGGCTCCCTTACATGATAATAGTGTTTGCATATTTATGTCAAAATGCAAGATCAGAAGGTCTCATTTTCCTCATACTTTAGATAGAAGAGGAACTGTCAATGATGCAGTTTGGTGACATTTATATCACATATTTAAAAACAAGGTCGTTCTCTCATCTACATTATGGTATAATAGGAGGAAGAAAGAAACAATGGCAATTCTTATTTGGTAGCTCTACTGTTCAGAACTATATTCTGCAACACTTAACAGCAAAAAACAGAAGGACAAAAGAAGAGGTGCTGTTCACAATTAATGATAAAAGATGAAAATTACCTGTTCCAGAATCCAAATTGATGTCCCCTTTGCCATTGAATGCTTTGTATTTAAAGTCAGTAGTTGAAAGAGTCACCTGTAAATTTGAAATATAGCAAATATTATTACCTATTGTCTATTGAGATGTCGAAGAGGTCAAAAGGATAAGAACAGCGGCTCTTAAACTTCCGGTACAATGATGGCAAGATCGGCAGTTCAACCCCTACACTGGCATTAAGTTGGACTTAAACGCTGACTTCTCATTCAGAAAGCAATGGCAAACTACTAAATGTACAATTGAATAGAAAATTAATCTGGGGTTGATCACAACATCTGCGAAGGACGTGCAACAATTTTCTTGTCTATTGCTTGTCCCCAAGTGATTGATGTCTCTTTTCCTAATCCACGCTTGTCACTACATGCAGGGTTGAGCAGTGCCTACACTGCCATTCTAACATGTATTTTACTCACGCCACAATCATCATCACCATATAGTAGATCCTCTGCAGAATGTCACTCATATCAAAGCCCAAACAAACTGTTCTGGCCATCTCTCCTGTCTCATGTACCTTCTCACCCAAGGTGTCTGCAGTGTCCCATGTCCATCTCTGGCCATCTCTGCTGTCTCCTGCACCCTCACACCCAAGGTGTCTGCAATGTCCCGTGTCCATCTCTGGCCATCTCTCCTGTCTCCTGTACCCTCACACCCAGAGTGTCTGCAATTTCCCGTGTCCATCTCTGGCCATCTCTCCTGTACCCTCACACCTAGAGTGTCTGCAATGCCCCGTGTCCATCTCTGGCCATCTCTCCTGCACCCTCACACCCAAGGTGTCTGCAATGTCCCGTGTCCATCTCTGGCCATCTCTCCTGTCTCCTGTACCCTCACACCCAGAGTGTCTGCAATTTCCCATGTCCATCTCTGGCCATCTCTCCTGTACCCTCACACCCAGAGTGTCTGCAATGCCCCGTGTCCATCTCTGGCCATCTCTCCTACACCCTCACACCCAAGGTGTCTGCAATGTCCCGTGTCCATCTCTGGCCATCTCTCCTGTCTCCTGTACCCTCACACCCAGAGTGTCTGCAATTTCCCGTGTCCATCTCTGGCCATCTCTCCTGCACCCTCACACCCAAGGTGTCTGCAATGTCCCGTATCCATCTCTGGCCATCCTCCTGCACCCTCACACCCAAGGTGTCTGCAATGTCCCGTGTCCATCTCTGGCCATCTCTCCTGTCTCCTGTACCCTCACACCCAGAGTGTCTGCAATTTCCCGTGTCCATCTCTGGCCATCTCTCCTGTACCCTCACACCCAGAGTGTCTGCAATGCCCCGTGTCCATCTCTCCTGCACCCTCACACCCAAGGTGTCTGCAATGTCCCGTGTCCATCTCTGGCCATCTCTCCTGTCTCCTGTACCCTCACACCCAGAGTGTCTGCAATTTCCCGTGTCCATCTCTGGCCATCTCTCCTGTACCCTCACACCAGAGTGTCTGCAATGCCCCGTGGTCCATCTCTGGCCATCTCTCCTACACCCTCACACCCAAGGTGTCTGCAATGTCCCGTGTCCATCTCTCCTGTCTCCTGTACCCTCACACCCAAGGTGTCTGCAATTTCCCGTGTCCATCTCTCCTGTCTCCTACACCCTCACGCCCAAGGTGTCTGCAATGTCCCGTGTCCATCTCTCCTGCACCCTCACGCCCAAGGTGTCTGCAATGTCCCGTGTCCATTCTCTCCTGCACCCTCACACCCAAGGTGTCTGCAATGTCCCGTGTCCATCTCTGGCCATCTCTCCTGCACCCTCACACCCAAGGTGTCTGCAATGTCCCGTGTCCATCTCTGGCCATCTCTCCTGTCTCCTACACCCCCATGCCCAAGGTGTCTGCAATGTCCCGTGTCCATCTATCCTGCACCCTCACACCCAAGGTGTCTGCAATGTCCTGTGTCCATCTCTGGCCATCTCTCCTGCACCCTCACACCCAAGGTGTCTGCAATGTCCCGTGTCCATCTCTGGCCATCTCTCCTGTCTCCTACACCCTCACACCCAAGGTGTCTGCAATGTCCCGTGTCCATCTATCCTGCACCCTCACACCCAAGGTGTCTGCAATGTCCCGTGTCCATCTATCCTGCACCCTCACACCCAAGGTGTCTGCAATGTCCCGTGTCCATCTCTGGCCATCTCTCCTGCACCCTCACACCCAAGGTGTCTGCAATGTCCCGTGTCCATCTCTCCTGCACCCTCACGCCCAAGGTGTCTGCAATGTCCCGTGTCCATCTCTCCTGCACCCTCACACCCAAGGTGTCTGCAATGTCCCATGTCCATCTCTGGCCATCTCTCCTGTCTCCTGCACCCTCACACCCAAGGTGTCTGCAATGTCCCGTGTCCATCTCTCCTGCACCCTCACACCCAAGGTGTCTGCAATGTCCTGTGTCCATCTCTGGCCATCTCTCCTGCACCCTCACACCCAAGGTGTCTGCAATGTCCCGTGTCCATCTCTGGCCATCTCTCCTGCACCCTCACACCCAAGGTGTCTGCAATGTCCTGTGTCCATCTCTGGCCATCTCTCCTGCACCCTCACACCCAAGGTGTCTGCAATGTCCTGTGTCCATCTCTGGCCATCTCTCCTGCACCCTCACACCCAAGGTGTCTGCAATGTCCTGTGTCCATCTCTGGCCATCTCTCCTGCACCCTCACACCCAAGGTGTCTGCAATGTCCTGTGTCCATCTCTGGCCATCTCTCCTGCACCCTCACACCCAAGGTGTCTGCAATGTCCCGTGTCCATCTCTGGCCATCTCTCCTGCACCCTCACACCCAAGGTGTCTGCAATGTCCCGTGTCCATCTCTGGCCATCTCTCCTGTCTCCTACACCCTCACACCCAAGGTGTCTGCAATGTCCTGTGTCCATCTCTGGCCATCTCTCCTGCACCCTCACAGCCAAGGTGTCTGCAATGTCCCGTGTCCATCTCTGGCCATCTCTCCTGCACCCTCACACCCAAGGTGTCTGCAATGTCCCGTGTCCATCTATCCTGCACCCTCACACCCAAGGTGTCTGCAATGTCCCGTGTCCATCTCTGGCCATCTCTCCTGCACCCTCACACCCAAGGTGTCTGCAATGTCCCGTTTCCATCTCTGGCCATCTCTCCTGCACCCTCACGCCCAAGGTGTCTGCAATGTCCCGTGTCCATCTCTCCTGCACCCTCACACCCAAGGTGTCTGCAATGTCCCGTGTCCATCTCTGGCCATCTCTCCTGTCTCCTGCACCCTCACACCCAAGGTGTCTGCAATGTCCCGTGTCCATCTCTGGCCATCTCTCCTGCATCCTCACACCCAAGGTGTCTGCAATGTCCCGTGTCCATCTCTGGCCATCTCTCCTGCACCCTCACACCCAAGGTGTCTGCAATGTCCCGTGTCCATCTCTGGCCATCTCTCCTGCACCCTCACACCCAAGGTGTCTGCAATGTCCCGTGTCCATCTCTGGCCATCTCTCCTGCACCCTCACGCCAAGGTGTCTGCAATGTCCCGTGTCCATCTCTCCTGCACCCTCACACCCAAGGTGTCTGCAATGTCCCGTGTCCATCTCTGGCCATCTCTCCTGTCTCCTACACCCTCACACCCAAGGTGTCTGCAATGTCCTGTGTCCATCTCTCCTGCACCCTCACACCCAAGGTGTCTGCAATGTCCCGTGTCCATCTCTGCCATCTCTCCTGTCTCCTGCACCCTCACACCCAGAGTGTCTGCAATTTCCCGTGTCCATCTCTGGCCATCTCTCCTACACCCTCACACCCAAGGTGTCTGCAATGTCCCGTGTCCATCTCTGGCCATCTCTGCTGTCTCCTACACCCTCACACCCAAGGTGTCTGCAATGTCCCGTGTCCATCTCTGGCCATCTCTCCTGTCTCCTGCACCCTCACACCCAGAGTGTCTGCAATTTCCCGTGTCCATCTCTGGCCATCTCTCCTACACCCTCACACCCAAGGTGTCTGCAATGTCCCGTGTCCATCTCTGGCCATCTCTGCTGTCTCCTACACCCTCACACCCAGAGTGTCTGCAATTTCCCGTGTCCATCTCTGGCCATCTCTCCTACACCCTCACACCCAAGGTGTCTGCAATGTCCCGTGTCCATCTCTGGCCATCTCTGCTGTCTCCTACACCCTCACACCCAAGGGTGTCTGCAATGTCCCGTGTCCATCTATCCTGCACCCTCACACCCAAGGTGTCTGCAATGTCCCGTGTCCATCTCTGGCCATCTCTGCTGTCTCCTACACCCTCACACCCAAGGTGTCTGCAATGTCCCATGTCCATCTATCCTGCACCCTCACACCCAAGGTGTCTGCAATGTCCCATGTCCATCTCTGGCCATCTCTCCTGCAACCTCACACCCAAGGTGTCTGCAATGTCCCGTGACCATCTTCGCACTGGTCAATCCTAGCCTCATCTTTTAGAAATCATGCCTTCCAGCACTGTTCTGTATGGGCCACTGTGACTTGTCATGTCACAATCATGCTTTGTAAACTTTCCGAAGACTGAGAGCTGGATAGAAAGACTGCATTTGGAATCATCATCAAATGCCTTGCCAGCTGTCTGAAATATTCATGCTTCTCCACATCTTAGAATCTTCACAGGCATGTATCAGTTCGTGTGCTGACACTTTTTTCCCCATCAAGAAAGGCTGTCTAGAATCTTCTCTCACTGTCTTCATCCATCTCTCTTTCAATAAGTCTTTCCAGTTGTTAAAAAAAATAATAATTGCCTCTGTCTGATGTTTGTGATAGATTGTCTTTGTGCCTTAGTCTCTTTGAAATCATTTAGATAACTCAATTTGTCTCTCCAAGGAATTTTCAACAATCTTGTTATAAACCACTTCTTTGGGGCTTCAAGGAATTTTTAGCATCTATTGAACATTGACTTAGAAACTTTTCCATTGGAAACTTCAAGGAATGTTTAGCATCTATTGAACATTGACTAAGAAACTCTTCCCCAGGAAACTTCAAGGAATGTTTAGCATCTATTGAACATTGACTCAGAAACCCTTTTTCCCGGAAACTTCAAGGAATGTTTAGCTTCTACTGAACATTGACTCAGAAACCCTTCCCTTGGAAACTTCAAGGAATGTTTAGCATCTATTGAACATTGACTCAGAAACCCTTCCCTTGGAAACTTCAAGGAATGTTTAGCATCTATTGAACATTGACTCAGAAACCCTTCCCTTGGAAACTTCAAGGAATGTTTAGCATCTATTGAACATTGACTCAGAAACTCTTCCCCTGCAAACTTCAAGGAATGTTTAGCATCTATTGAACATTGACTCAGAAACTCTTCCCTTGCAAACTTCAAGGAATGTTTAGCATCTATTGAACATTGACTCAGAAACTCTTCCCTTGGAAATTTCAAGGAATGTTTAGCTTTTTCTGAACATTGACTCAGAAACCCTTCCCCCAGAAACTTCAGGGAATGTTTAGCATCTACTGAACATTTACTCAGAAACCCTTCCCTTGGAAACTTCAAGGAATGTTTAGCATCTATTGAACGTTGACTCAGAAACCTTTTTTCCCGGAAACTTCAAGGAATGTTTAGCTTCTATTGAACATTGACTCAGAAACCCTTTTTCCCAGAAACTTCAAGGAATGTTTAGCTTCTATTGAACATTGACTCAGAAACCCTTCCCTTGGAAACTTCAAGGAATGTTTAGCATCTATTGAACATTGACTCAGAAACCCTTTTCCCCAGAAACTTCATGGAATGTTTAGCTTCTATTGAACATTGACTCAGAAACCCTTTTTCCCAGAAACTTCAAGGAATATTTAGCTTCTATTGAACATTGACTCAGAAACCCTTCCCTTGGAAACTTCAAGGAATGTTTAGCATCTATTGAACATTGACTCAGAAACCCTTCCCTTGGAAACTTCAAGGAATGTTTAGCATCTATTGAACATTGACTCAGAAACTCTTCCCTTGGAAATTTCAAGGAATGTTTAGCTTTTTCTGAACATTGACTCAGAAACCCTTCCCCCAGAAACTTCAGGGAATGTTTAGCATCTACTGAACATTTACTCAGAAACCCTTCCCTTGGAAACTTCAAGGAATGTTTAGCATCTATTGAACGTTGACTCAGAAACCTTTTTTCCGGAAACTTCAGGAATGTTTAGCTTCTATTGAACATTGACTCAGAAACCCTTTTTCCCAGAAACTTCAAGGAATGTTTAGCTTCTATTGAACATTGACTCAGAAAACCCTTCCCTTGGAAACTTCAAGGAATGTTTAGCATCTATTGAACATTGACTCAGAAACCCTTTTCCCCAGAAACTTCATGGAATGTTTAGCTTCTATTGAACATTGACTCAGAAACCCTTTTTCCCAGAAACTTCAAGGAATATTTAGCTTCTATTGAACATTGACTCAGAAACCCTTCCCTTGGAAACTTCAAGAAATGTTTAGCTTCTATTGACCATTGACTCAGAAACCCTTCCCTTGGAAAACAAATGCCAGCCTATATCTTCTGTCATCATCATCATCATGTGCCATGCTGATATGCGTGGGTGATCATGTTTTGCCATCTCACGTGATCGCCAGAGTTGTGGATCAGCTCAGTATTCTTGTCTTGACAATATTACATGGCCAAGCCATCCAGGTATTTACTTCTCTGCCTTCCCCTTGTTCTTTTCCCCTCAATCTTGCCAGTTGTCACTAAGTTCTCCAATTTATTTCTTCTCATAACGTGGCTAAAAAAAATTGTGACTGTCTACGTCTAATTTTTCTAATCAGTTTATGGTTTTCATTATATTCCATTCACAAATGTGAAGCCGTTTTTTAATTGCTCTGTTCTTTTATGATACAGTATTTAGCCATGAACAATTAATTATTTCTGCACAAACTTCTGTGAGTGGTAGCAGCATTAGTGGATAGACGCTTGCTTGCCAGCCGGTGGTCCTGGGCTTGAATGCACACTGAGGTGACTCTTGAAAATTGACCTTATATGTTAGGTTGACACAATAAATTGAACATTTGCTAACTTTGTGTAAAGCTTGGTATAACTTACACTATCATCTATCTTCTGTGAGATATTAGCTTGACATGTAAAATAACTAGAAAATTGAACATTATCCGACTTTGTGTAAAGCTTGGCGTAACTTACACTATCATCTATCTTCTGTGAGATATTAGCTTGACATGTAAAATAACTAGAAAATTGAACATTCTCCGACTTTGTGTAAAGCTTGGTGTAACTTACACTATCATCTATCTTCTGTGAGATATTAGCTTGACATGTAAAATAACTAGAAAATTGAACATTATCCGACTTTGTGTAAAGCTTGGCGTAACTTACACTATCATCTATCTTCTGTGAGATATTAGCTTGACATGTAAAATAACTAGAAAATTGAACATTTGCTAACTTTGTGTAAAGCTTGGTATAACTTACACTATCATCTATCTTCTGTGAGATATTGGCTTGACATGTGTAATAGCCATCACTGGTAGCTTCCAAGTAACCAGGTTGTGCAAATTGAGATACAAATGTTTTATCTGTGAAGAGAAATAATAAACATTGTACCAACCACTGTTCATTTACTTATGAATACATTTAGTTTCAGAGATGATGAATGAACAATACTGTAGCTAAGAACTCATTTCCTTACAATCTGGGCATACCCAGTATCTAATTTCAGAACAAATCTGATAGTGTATGTAAGTTGATTTTTCATGTACACAACTGCTTATGTTTACATCCGCCTTGGAAAAGATCCCCCAATTGAACATACTCTGGAAGACTAAATTAAATTCAGTGTAAGGACTATGCTTGAGTTCAAAGCAGGCAAGGGCCAAAAACAAAAATGTCTGCCCTGAATGGGTGGGTGCGGAGACTTTCCTCCTGACCCAGTGATAAAGTGCTATAAGGACTGTGGTGCAGGGTTCTCCTTCCCCTATCCAAACTACGAAACCAGCAAGGCGTGCAACAATGTTGCTGGAACTTCACACCCATTGAGACGCGTGGTGATCCCTGAAACATTCGGCTTTCTGATTGACAGTCTCAGGCACTGAAACATTCCTGGAGGTCACAGAAATATATGAACAATGATATACACATCAATTATTATATCCAAACCATTAATGACAGGTGATTTGGGTGTAGCTTTCCCACTGCCATAAAAACCTGAGGTTTAATATCTAACAAGGTATACAGCATAATGATAAAAAAAAACTCCCGCAGAGCAAGCACGGCAGGGGGCTTCTGATCATCAGAAGTCCCCCTTCCTCGAATGTTTTGGACCTTTAACATCTTGACATTCTCTAAGGGCAGACTCGTCCGGGTCATAACTTTGGGCGTTTCTCCCCTGCCGTGCAATTCGTTCAGTTTGCATTGCCCTTGTGTTATTCAGTATTTGTCCTATACTTGCGAACATGTCCGCTCCCAAGACTCCTCTCCCTCGGGGAGGAGAGCCTTGTGCACCTGGTACTTCATGCCCTCTCCACATCCTAGCACCTGTAGTCATGTCGTGGGAAGCCAGCCTCTTCCCTGGTCACTGCCACTGTTGCCTCCATTCGTCCTCGTTGCCATGTTCCTTCTTCATGCCCCGTTCATGGTGCCACACTCTGGGTCGCGGCTCTTCCTCTGAGTTCCTCAACCCCTCTCTTGATCTCTGCTGCTGAGTGGGGCTTTCGTAAGATGACTACCACTCTGATGATATGGAGGTTGGACTTCGGCCGACATTTACATGATTTGGTGACTGCTACCAGGTGGCAATTAGCCCCACCAAACAGTCCCATCCTCAGATGTACTGCCCTCGCTCAGAGGGAAGGCTATAGAGTCGACATGAGACAGTACAAGTTCTAGCTCTTAGTTGAGAGACTGGTTCCGATGTTAGTTGCCCTGCAGTTACAGACAGAAACGTTAACCATATTACTGCTGAGATGTCCCACTCTGTGTTCCGATTGTTCAACAGCCTTTTTGGCTGCTTCACCGAGTTGTTTTTGTGCCTGAGTTTTTGCTTGTCCTATGATGCCTAACTGCTTTAACATGTCATATACGGAGTGAGAGTCTAGACCTCTTGCGTCTCCCTCACGGCAAATAGCCCGACAGTGTATCCTTCCTGTCTCAGACTTGCGACCATGTCACTGTACTTGTCCATCTTGTACGTGTGTTGCTCCTCGATTCTCGGCTCATATGGAACAGTTAGCTCAATAAGCATTAGCTGTTTGGTCGACAAGGAGTGAAGTACAACGTCAGGTCGCAGTCAAAACTGTTGGATCATTTTAGGATACGCGCCATGGCCCTTCAGATCCACAGTCAGCTCCCAGTCATCCGCGCTATCGAAAATGGATGGTAAATTGGCAGTGCAGTCTTCTTTGTACCTACATTGCTGCTCAGCTCTGCAAAATAAATCCTCATCATCCTCGCTCTGGCCCCTCTGTTCCCTCTGTCCGTCAGCATTATGGCTTCATCCACTATGGCTGCCAACTCAGCAAGAACTTTGTTGACTGAAATACTTTGGTCATATTCGAAGTGGCATGGAACAGTAATGGAAAGTATATTTCCCAGAAGAAGAGGCTGAATAAAGAAGTATTTCACTTTTAAAGGAAGGTAATTCAGTGCTTGAGGTGGGGGTGGTTAATATTTTCTAGCATTTGTGATTGGAGACCGGTATTGGTGGCAGGTTATAATCAAATGTTTATTTCATTTTTTTTCTTATTTATAGTTTTATAAATATTCCCTCGCATAATAAAATCGTAAAATGATTAGAGAAATTTGATGTAAACTTCATCTTCTTGTAGCACATGCCATATGAAACAATGAAAGTAGAACATTATATACAACTATAAGAACAAGTTTTTGGTCATGTAATGAAAAGAGGAGCACTGGAAAATATGATCAAGGGAGAGATCAGTGATAGAAGAGACAGAGGCAAACAGAGAGAAATTACGCTGCATGGCCTAAGACAGTGGTGTGGAAGGATGACTGGCACCTGGCCGTCTTGACAATGATAGTTTGTGACATGGAGTTATACCCCTCCCTAGCACAACACCTGGCCTGACTTTAGAGATCATGTGTAGCTCATGCAGCATGATACGTCTCATGGTCTGCCTAGTTTACTCCAGAGGAAAGGTAACACCAATACGTCTGGAACAAGACAAGCTGTAGAAGCTGCGAGACCAGCAAAGTAATAGTTTATCTGTCTGCCCGTCAGAGCTTCCATCCTAAACCAGCTTCTGACCAAGGCGTAAGGCCTGGTCTGATATTTAGCCTTTAGATTGCATTTCCTCGCACTAGGGTAAGGCTTGTTATTCCCCCCCCCCTCCTCCAAATCAAACTGTGTTCCTCCTCTATGGAGGAATAGCATATATATATATATATATATATATATATATATATATATATATATATATATATATATATATATATATATATATATAAAATTGATCCGTAATACCAAGGGCCGAGATCTATGGAGTGACATGAGTTTCTGCACCACATGGCAGGGCACATGATGATGATTGTTGGATGGCTTTGACTAAACATGACAAGTAGAATCATAAGAATAGTCAATTACTCAAGAGTGTTTTGCTTGCGACTGGAAGAGTTAAGGATAGTTTTATTACTACACTTTTTCTCTGTTTCTTCATGTCGAGAGAAGTGTGTCACACCTTCTTCTTCTTCTTTCGTTCGCTTGAAATATGTCTATATCTGCAATGTCGTCTCTTGCATGAATTGAACTGTTTTTTTCAGTTCACACAGTGGTCCATAGAGTTTATCTTCCACTGTCGTCTCTCTAGGCCAGAAGGTTTGCCTAGATATGTTATATTTTGGGCAGTCTTGGAGTATGTGCTCTGCTGTCTGCGACGCCAATCCACATGTGCACATGGCTGTTTCACCAATCTTGAATTTTGTATACATGTGGTTGCGTAATCTATTGTGTCCTGTTCTGAGGCGCAGAATAATGACTTGTTCTGGTCTGTCCATAACGTGGTAGTCATCTTGAGCAGGTTTTGGTGGCTTTCTGACTGATTTGATCATTCTTTTCTTTTGGTGGTATGTAACGGGCACATCAAGCTGTTCTTCTTTGGCTCCTTCCTTAGCCAATTGATCAGCTCTGTCGTTTCCGGGTACTCCACAGTGGGATGGTATCCACTGTATGGTGACTTTATGCTGACTGCTAAGTTCAGAAAGTAGTGTCCTTAGTACTGGCAATTTCCCAGAGAGGAGCGCCTCGAGTACTGATTTTGCATCTGTTAGTAGCACCACAGGTTGAGTACCATTGCTGTTATTTAGTAATTTCTCTGTTGCTATCTTGATTGCCTCAATTTCGGCATCATAGTTATGGCAGTACTTTCCTGTGGGTACTCTGGCTGTGTCCCTAGTATTATTTGGGTATTCTATGTACACTCCCGCTCCTCCATTTCGAACAGCATTTTGTGCTGACCCATCTGTGTAGACTCGGATCCAGAGGTCCTGTGGGTATTCTTCATCAAGGAAGCTGAGAGTGGCTGTTCTGCGCTGCACACTGTTCTGTTCTTCCTTGTCAAATATTCCTCTCACTTTAGTCTGGATTTGTAACGATAGTCTATGCTCATCTTTCCATGGAGTTCGCTCTGGAATAGTTGTTAGGGGGATACCAACTGTGGGCAAATCAGTGGTTTCTCTGCAGAGTCGTTTGGCCTGGTGGATAAAACTACTTCTTTTCAACCGCCCCATAGCTAGGTTTTCAAATCTGTTCTTCATAGGGTGGCCTGGCAAGCTGAGGAACTTTTCTGCTTGTATTAGCGTTTTCGTATCTCTGCGCTCACTCAGTGCCTGTGTCCTCCCCATCTTCTCCATTTCCACTATAGGGGTTGATCTCATCCCTCCTGTGGTGACTCTAAGTGCTTGATTTTGCACCTTGTCCAGCTCTTGTAGTGTGGTATTTGATGCTGAACACCACGCAGTTGACCCATATTCCAGGTGTGGTCGTATGCTCTGTTGGTAAACTTTGCTAAGTATTTTCGTACTGGCTCCCCATGTGGTTCCACTTAGCTTTCTCAGGATGGCTATTTTCCTTCTGGCTTTTGCTACTGCTTTGTTGATGTGCTTTCTCCATGTCAGCTTGCCATCAAATGTTACTCCAAGGTATGTTGGTTCTTTATCTTCTCTTAGGGGTGTTCCATTTATCTGGATGTCCCTGCCTTTTGTTTTGGAGAGAGGGTAAATAGGGTTGTGCTGCACTTGTCAGTGTTTATGCTGACACACCATCTATTTGCCCATACAGCAAATGTATCTACAGCTCTTTGTAGCAATCTGGTGGCCACTGATGCATATTCATTTGTGCTCCATAGAACCAGGTCATCGGCGTACATTGCCACTTTAATTCCATGCGGTAGGTGAGCAACAAGATCATTGATGAAGATTAGAAAAAGTGTGGGGGACAAGACTCCGCCCTGGGGGACACCGTGACGCAGTAGTACTTTCTTGCTCTTGAGTCCGTCTATCTGTACTCGGGCTCTTCTGTTGTGCAAGTATGCTTTCACCCATTTGTACATTCTTCCATTGACTTTGCAGTTTCTCAGTTTCTTCATCAGACCTTCTTTCCAGACTTTGTCAAAGGCTTTCTTCAGATCTATCCATGCCGCAAGCACCAGCTTCTTCTCTTGGAATGCATCCTCAATTTCTTGAGAGAGGTAGGTTGTCTGATCTTCCGTAGAGTAGCACTGCCTAAAGCCAGCCTGCTGTGGCACAAGGATGTTTTTACTTTCAATGTACCACTGCAGTCTGTGATTGATGATGCGCTCCAGTGTTTTGCAGAGACAGCTGGTGAGGCTAATTGGTCTGTAGCTAGAGGCAATGGAACCATCTTTCCCTGATTTTAGGAGGGGTATCATGATTGCTTCTCTCCAGGCTTGTGGTACACTGCCTAAGGTCCAGCTGTTATTGAAGATCTGCAACAGCTTTGTTTTGGCCTCTGTTCCTAGGTTCCTGATCATTTCATTGGAGATACCATCAGCTCCTGGTGACTTTCTCATTTTCAGTTTTGATATGGCTAGCTCCAGTTCGCTGATTGTGATGGGTGCCTCCAGAACCTCATGTACTATTTCCTTCTGTCCTGTATGTTGTCGTTTCTCTCGAATCTCTTGTTGTTTCTCTGGACTAATTTTGATATTGCTATCTTGTGCGAACGAGTCCGCAAAATGGTCAGCTGCTTGCTTTCTTGTTAAGATTTTTCCATCTTTATGTAGTGCAATTTTTGAGTTTCTCCCTGTGCCCTCGTCATTAAGCTGTTTTATTAGCTTCCACAATTTCCTTGTGTCTCTTTCAAAGTTCAGAGACTCTGTTTTCTCCTGCCAGCTTTTCCGTCTAGCCTGCAGCTTGGCCCTTTGAAATTTGGCTTTTGCATGCTGGAATTTATTGTGGTGCTCTTGGCTGGGTGTGGCCTCTGCTTGCTTTCTACACACTTCAACATCATTATGCAACTGTTCCAGTTCACTACTCCAGTAGGGTTTATATTGTTTACGGGCTCCTCTTGGTACTGTTTCTCGCGCTGCCTGTAGTATGCATTTCCCAAACTCTTCAACTGCTTTATTTATGTCTTTCTCAGTGTTCAGGTTTCTAACCAGTATGCTGGTGCGATGCTTGTACATTGCCCAGTCTGCTTTCTTGTAGTTCCACCTCGAGAGGGTGCTGCTTTCACTTACAAGCTCATTTTCTACGGTTAGAAAGACTGGCCGATGGTCACTGCCACCAAGTTGTTTCCCAACAGTTCGTGTAATGTTCCACTCCAGGTCTGGTGAATGAAAAGCCAGGTCAGGTGTAGTTGTAGAGTGCCATGATCTCGAGTAGAAAGTATGTGGGTCGGACGGCTTGTTAATCAACATGAATCTATTCTCATCTTGCCAGTCTTCCAGTCTCTCTCCTCTCTGGTCCATGTGATCATAGCCCCAGCTCTGCGAGTGGCTGTTGAAATCGCCACACACAATCATTTTTTCTTTTAGTGGTAGAGTGTTCAGTGCCTGTGGGCGGTCACTTGGACAGTAGTAATTGATCAGATGTAGATCTGTATTACCTGTCTTAAGTTTAAGTGTCTGATACTCAGCCCCTTCCATGTAGACTTTGATTTGGGAAGCCATGATGTTATTTCTTACAAGGGTCAGTATCCCACCTTTTCGCCTGTTCTTTCGGTCAGATCGGTAACACTGGTAGCCTCTGATTTTGAAGGCTATATTTTCATTGAGGTGAGTTTCTTGCAAGCAACATATGCTTACTTTCTCTTTGTCCAGGATGTTTTCTAATTCTACTTTTTTGTTGCTGACTCCCTCCGCATTCCAGTGCATTATTTTAAGTCTTAGTTTAGTATGGCCAGTCGTCCTATTCTCATGTCCCCTGGCTCCACAGGACATCTGAGAAGGACCTCCAGTAGTTGGGGTTGGACCCTTTCGAGACATAGGGCCCGGCACTGCACCTGCCTGGGGGTCCAAAGCAGGGCGAGCACCATAACGATTAGCAGTAGTCGACATATTCCATTTTGCGTGATTGCGTGGCATCCTGATTTCTGTGGTGCGCCTCTTGGCTGGTTGCCTCCGTCTTCAGCACCTTTCTTTGCTAGAGCAGACTGTGGTCTCACTCGAGTGTAGATGTGTACGCGCGCACACGCCTGTCTGCGCATGCATGTACGTGCATACACATCTAGAGCATACTGGTTATTTTCCGGCGCCAGAGACTCGCCGTCGCCCCTTCTCCTGTTAGTTTAAACAGGCCCGCCACGTGAAGGCCAGGAGTTGGACTTTTGCTGCATAGGTTATGTATTCACGAGCCATTGAGGTATTTGAGCAATGTTGGGCGCTCACCCCAACACCGCGCCTCGGCTACATACAGCAACATTTGGAACCCTGTGTCACACCTATTTAGGCACCTGAACAGTAAGTGTGTCGACATGCTTTTGTGTGAGGCTTTCTTAACCTAAACAGATTCCATCCAACCTAACAGGATCTACCTACCCTTGGATAGGTATTACTTACTGTTTTTTGTCCTTATCCAAGAAAGGTAAGAACAGTAGAGTCCACTTAAGTCGAACTCGGATAAGTAGAATTTCGCTTAAGTCGACGTTATTGGCTTAGTCTCGGCCATTATCCTTCTTTATCATTGTATAAAAAGTCCTGATGAGTCAAATTCGGTTAACTCGAATTTTAGGATTAGTCGAATATAAAAATGAATACCCACTATATAAGTGTTCATGTCTAAATTGAACTGTTCGTTTCACACCCCCCAAAAAAAAATTGTTTCGCGAAATAATTATTTTTAGTCAGCCCGGAGAATAACAATCTCGCACATATGATATCTTGCTACATGTCAATGGCGGCTAGTGGACAAAATCTTATTATTTTAACTTTAGAAAGAAAGATTGAACTATTGGAAGAGGTTGAACATAGTGGGAAGAAGAAAGTGAATATAGCTAGAGAATTTGGTATTCCATCGACACTTTTCGGCATTTTAAAGCATAAAGACCGCTACAAAAAATTGTTTTTCAATGCTGCCCTTTTAAAATGGTTCACTGCGATTAGATTGGCAAATGTCATATTGTAAATGGGCCTTTACTTATTGTGAAAGCAGAAGAGTTTGCACGTCTTCGAGGTAATTCAGACTAGAATTGTAGAGCTGGCTGGTTGGATCGTTTACAAAAAATGACAGACTTTTTCTTTAATTAATTTTGAAATTTGCATATGACTTTAATGTTCCGTTTTCTAAAATAATTAAACATGTCTGATATTGTATTGCTATTTATTTATCCACTAAATGTATTTCATTTCCTAAGTGGTACAATCATTTTACTCAATGCTACTGCATGGTATTAGTGTAAATTAGTGCAGTCTGGATAAGTAGAATTTCTGATAAGTAGAACAAATTCCTTCGGCCCCTGTGACTTCTACTTATCCAGGCTCCACTGTATTTGATTTCACTAGCTGAGAGATCAGGGTGTGTGTGATATTAAATACCAGTGGTTCATCAACAAATTCCCAGTCCTAGGCTGGGATTGAATCCATTACCTTCTGAGCTTGAGGCGACCACCATATCCTCTCATCTACAGCTCCTCCCTCAATAAATAGTTAAATAGTTAGTTACCCTCTACAGGACGTCACAGTCAAACCCAGCATTTTTGGACTGTTTGTGATTTCTTGGCAAGTTTATGTTCAGTTGTCTGCCATTGCTTTCTGAACGGCAGGCACTCATACCATTGTATGAACATCAGCGCAAGCCGGTCTGCTTCCAATCGCCCGCAGCTGTGTTTCAAACGCGGTTCCCTTAATAGTACACAAGCATAAGAAAATTAACTGATGCAGTGCCAAAGGATCATATATCGCCAAATGTGACCTCCCATTTGGACAGAAGGATGATATATCACCATACTAAGGTCACCATGTTATTTGTTTTGTTTTATGGCATCTTATGCAATTTTAGTGCTCAGTGAATGGACTCTTACATTATAATATTTGTTCATTTATTTTGTACCATATGTGGTCTAATCCTACATTTGGTTTGGCACTGAATCAGTTAACACACAAGTAAAAGGTGTATTTTTTAATGACTGTAGGGTTTTTGAAAATATTGCCGTTCCAAGTTTTGTATTTACATTTTATGTTGCATGAACTCCACAGAATGTGAATAAAAAACTTGGAATGGCAATATTTTCAAAAACCCCACAGTCATTAAAAAAATACACCCTATAAGTAGGTTGAGTGATAACACAAACACTTACTTGCTTCAGTGGAGTCTGGCAGATGTTCATCATGGACATACACCACTGTTATGTTTGAAATATAATATTTGTCACCAGCAGACAGCAGTCCATTCTCACTGACCCCCTCTCCTTGAAAGACGTAGGTGATACTCCAGCCACTGAAGAAATCAAAGGTCAGAGACTCTGTGCTGGAGTTGCCACAAGTGCCATTAGTGTTGTTTGTATGGGGAACCACAATGGGGACAGTGACCAAGCCCTAGGGAATGCAACAACAATTATTACCTAACTATAACACATCTGTGACTATTGTACATATATACATAGGAAGTGAGCTTGCCTGCCAAGACAGTGGTCTGGGTTCAATCCCCAGAAGAAACTGGATTATTTATTCCATGCAGTATGGTTCTGGGGTTGACCCAGCCTTATGCAAATGGGTACCAGACAATTTTAAGACTTCTTTTGGAATTTTCTGGAAAGGAAAAGCAACGAGGAAGTTTTTTTTCCCCGTTCGCTAGCTTTGAGCTCAAGAGTAGTCCATACACACTATTTCTAGTGCTGGACTGAATTTTGCCTGTGGATTAGCTTTCCTTATTACCAGTGTCTCTCGCCATCAGGCGAACCCACTCTAACTTCAGAATTACTTGTAATTTATGTCCCCAAGTCAAGGACGAGAAGTCAATATTTAAGTCCAACTGTCCGATGTAGGGTTTGAATGCCTTAACTCAGCATGAGCACACCGGATGTTAAAAAACACATGTTCTTATCCATTCAGCCATGTTTACCTTCTTGTAGAAAAATGATAAGCAATTTAAAGCAACTGACATGTTTATTGTAAGTAAAATAAATAAAAGACCCTGTTTACACACCATGAGGTCCACTGGGCATGTGATGCTAGACTCATATTTGTATTGACCAATCAGCACTCTGAGGGTGGTGTTGAAAATGTAATTCTGGCTGCCTTTTCTTTCCAGGACAATTCCCAGTACCCATTTTAGGCTGGGTTAGCCTGGGAGGTCAAGTTAACTTTTAAAATTTATCCCACTGCAGTCTTGAAACCATGACCACTGGACCAGCATGTCAGTATCTATCTACTATGCTGCTGCATCTCACACGTTATTGTAAGTAATCACAAGTAATTTCAAGCAACTTACCACATTAATTTTATTGAATATAATGACAAGTGTTTTGAAGCAACCAACCACAGTTTTTATTGTAGGTAATGCACACTATTTTCAAGCAATTTACTACAGTTTTATTGTATGTAATCGCCACCACTCGCCACCGCCATGGATCGTAGTTATTGCCATATGACAGTTATTAAGCCTTTTTGAAGCACAATGTACCAAACTATCGTCTGTCAAGACGGAAAGGTGCCAATGAATGATTGTATGTAATAAGTATTTTCAAGCGACTTACTACAGTTTTACTGTAGGTAATGATAAATATTTTCAAGCAATTTACTAGTTTTATTGCATGTAATGATAAGTATTTTCAAGCAATTTACTAGTTTTATTGCATGTAATGATAAATATTTTCAAGAAACTTACTTAAGTTTTATTATAGGTAATGATAAATATTCTCAGGCAATTTTTTCTACAGTTTTATTGTAGTTAATGAAAAGTATTTTCAAGCAATTTACCTCAGTTTTATTGTATGTAATAAGTATTTTCAAGCAATTTACTACAGTTTTATATAAGATAATCCCAAATATTTTCAAGCAATGTAGGAAATAAGTTTTATTTAAGATAATTGCAAGTATTTTCAGTCAACTTACTACATGAGTTTAATTTATGATAATAATAAATATTGTCAAGCAATATACCACATCAGTTTTGTCATAAGAATGAACATCACAAATATTTCCAAGCAACTTACCATTTGAATTTTATATAAGATAATCACAAGTATTTTCAGTCAACTTACTGCATGAGTTGTATCATAAGTAATAAATATCACAAGTATTTTTTTTTCAAGCCACTTACCACATGAGTTTTATCACATGTAATGAATATCACAAATAATTTCAAGCAACTTACCTCATGAGTTTTATTATAAGTAATGAACAGTGCAAAAGTTCCTGTCAAAGCAAACTTTGTAGTATTTTCATCTTTGCATGTGAAGTCCTGCTTCACGCTTGGCTGTTGAGTCGGTGATGCTGCTGTGCTTGGTGATGCAGTTGATGTTCTGCTTGAAGATTGTGATGAAGACACTGTTGTGTTTTCAGATGAGCTTGTGGTTTGCTCGGCAGTTGTGGTAGGTTTTGCTGATGTTGTGGTAGGTTTTGCTGATGTTGTGGTTGGTTCTGCTGATGTTGTGGTTGGATTTGCTGATGTTGTGGTTGGTTTTGCTGATGTTGTGGTTGGTTTTGCTGATGTTGTGGTAGGTTTTGCTGATGTTGTGGTTGGTTTTGCTGATGTTGTGGTTGGTTCTGCTGATGTTGTGGTAGGTTTTGCTGATGTTGTGGTAGGTTTTGCTGATGTTGTGGTTGGTTCTGCTGATGTTGTGGTTGGATTTGCTGATGTTGTGGTTGGTTTTGCTGATGTTGTGGTTGGTTTTGCTGATGTTGTGGTTGGTGTTGTGGTTGTGGTTGGTGCTGTGGTTGTGGTTGGTTTTGTGGTTGTTGTTGTGGTTGGTGTTGTGGTTGATGTTGTAGTTGATGTTGTGGTTGTGATTGTTGTTGTGGTTGTGGATGGCGTTGTGGTCAGTGTTGTGGTTGGTTTTGCTGATGTTGTCGTTGGTTTTGCAGTTGTAGTAGTGGTGTTTTGAGCAGCAATTATATCTGCAAAGAAAGACCAATTCAGACATTTAAAAAAAATAAAACTGTGTTGCGTATCCCTTACGGGACATTGCAGTCAACACCAGCATTTTTTCAGCTGCTGTTGATGTACTAGGCAAGTGTTACGTTCAGTAGTTTGCCATTGCTTTCTGAACGACCGGCCCCTATACCTTTTTCAAAAAAACCAGCACCGCCGTGTTTCGAACCCGGGTATACGGGCTCACAAACCACGTTCGCAAGCCCTTAGCCACAGAGACCCAGACATTAAAGCATGCACAATAATAGCTAGTAAAACAAATAAGAGGAAAAGAAATACGGGCTGAAATCAAACACAGAATGAACATATTCTGGCTAATAACATAAGGCAACAGGAAAAGGATTCTGAATGTTTCTGGTAGGCTGTGACAAGAGTGATTTTCTGCAAAGGACTTGCTATATTTTCTATTCTTTCATTTCTCTTAGGAGCGGGACGTGTCATGTCTAGTCATGCAGCTCAAAGGTCAGTGTGTCAGACTTCATGCATCTCAAAGGTCAGCATGTCAGACTTCAGCATGCTCTGATGGAAGGTTTGCTTCCTCGAAACATATTTCATCCAAGTTGATGACCTCTATCAGTAATAGTTCCTTGTTTTCAAACAACTGTGCCAGGACAGTGGCCTTGCTGCCTATTCTTGAAAATTTCCAAATGCCGTGGAATTTTTGACATGCACAATTTGAACATGTTCTCCTGGTTATCCGGAAAGGCTAGGTATCTGATCTCACTTCCCAAGAATTCATGTGGTCATGTGATATGATTACATACCATTGGATTTTTGGAAAACTCCCACGACCTTCATAGAGCAAGGACAATAGCTCAACCACTGCACTATGGATACCCCCATAGTCATGAGGTAATGACAGTGAATGCATTCGCATGTTTTACACAGCTGTGGTGGAAGCAGTAACAGCTGCATTCCATTGGTTAGAGGAGACTACTGCAACACACATTGTATTCATTACGGATTCAAAGAGTATGCTTCGTAAGGTGGAGAAAGGAATGTTTCATGTGGAATGGCTATCTTCGCTTCAGAGGTCACAGATTGTGAGAATTGTATGGATATTTTGCCCAGGCCATGCAGGGGTGCGGGGGAATGAACAGTCTGATAGGTTGGCAGGGAATGCACCTCTTGGTGCCAATGAGATTGCCTGTGGACAAGGGAGAGGTGGTCGTGCACTTGTGGGACCAGGTGGATAAGGTGGGGGAACAGAATGAGAACCTGTATGTGAAAAGAATGAGATTGTGGAGGATCGGCAGGGGTTCTGGAAGAATCTCAAAACTGAGAGGGAAGACCGGGAGAACTTTAAATCAGATAGCAATGGTATTAGTAGTATGACTCTTTGCTGGCCATTGAACGAGGGGACGGAGCACGTATGGGAATGTCCTGAGCGCAGTGATGTCAGTTCTTAAACTCAACTCAACACAACTAACAATTAATGCCAACTTCAGTTTGCTGAAAATGTGACTGTCTATTATCGTGATCACCTCTTTGTGCGCATAAAAACATGGTTGTTTTAGTGCTACCCTGTTAACACAGACAGTGTTATTGTTAGTGTTATTGCCTATACAGGTAGGCCCCGGTTAACGTCGGGCTTACGTTCTTAGAAAACGCGACATTAAGTGAAATGACATATAGCGAAACACTATTTCCCATAAAATTAAATGAAGTACAGTGTATTGTGTACCACAGTAATGTTTATTTTGATGGTTGTTGATATTTATTGACTAATTAGAAGTGGGTTGGAGGGCGAGTGGTAGAGTTATTGGGACGTAGAGGCATTAAATTCTGCCTCTTAATCTGAGGATGAAACTGTAACCTCTTCCTGCCTCTTTTTCTGGCTTTTCTCTGCTTGAACAAAAAAATTTGTCCAATGTCTGCTGAACAGCCTGTTTCCTTCAGTTATCAGTTGGGGTATCTTCATTGCACTCCGGACAGGTCCATAGGTGCTCAGATCCTCCCACCAGCATATGCATCAGCGCCCGGTGGCTAATAGTGCCAGTTCTGTGTTGGTTGACGAGGCACCTCGTTTTCCCGATGTACCTCTCGCGTCTGGTCGTGCCGATTCTTACTCCCAAGTCTTTCATCCTGGACAGCGATGTGGATTCACTGACGTCAAAGTCCTCTGTTCTCGCCATTAATAACATCAGCACGATCCATGGGCTGGCCATCTACAGGGGGTGCAGAGCCAGCCAGTTTATCAGCTCGTTCATTTCCCTCGACTCCTGCATGTCCCGGGACGAAGATGAAGGTGACTTTACGGACAACAGACTTCCGCAGCGACTCAGTCCACTGTCTACGTACAGATCCAGCTTCGACCTTCTGAATCATGCTCATTGAATCACTTAGTACACACACGTTGGTATAATGCTGCGATTCCAGCCATATGAAAGCCTGATTAACTGCCATCACCTCCATCGTCATGCTGCTCGTGGTAGCCTGTTTCCTTTTCTCTATGTAAAGCCTGTTTCCTTTTCTCTATGTAAAGCTCCCTGTAACAGTTGATGGTGCCTTCGACACTTTGGAGCTCCATTCTCTGTTCGAGTCATCCTCATTTATTATGTCCATTGCCACATCAATCAATTGAAAGAATTGTGACAAACGTTCAGCTGTCAACATTCGAGGTGTTGGGGTTGCAACAGGGTGCTCCTCTTCCTGCTGAGTTCTCTGCACGTCAAGTTGCATTAGGTCCTCATTAGACAAATCTTCTCCATGTGATGCAAGCAACTCATCAATGTCAGCTTCCTCCATCCCTTCAAAGCCAGCTTTAGTGCCTAAGTTAGCGATCTGTCGTTGTATAGCATGAACGTCGTCAAATTCACAAAAGTCGTGCACACATTTTGGCCACAGTTTTCGTCACACAGCATTCATGCATGCTGACGTTACCTCAGTCCATGAATCCGCAATATTGTCAATGGGCTTGAGGATGTTGTAATCTTGCCAGAATCCCTTAATGGTGATGACGTTATGGCGGAGCGTAGCGACGTAAAGTGAAGTTATGTCACATTCTGACGACGTTATAGCAAAACGACATAAACCAAAGCAACGTATAGCGGGGCCTACCTGTATGTGTGTATTTCAGCTAAATGAATTCATCTGTTTGCTTGACCTTATTTCTGTAATTGGCTTCTAATGACACACAATAAAATATGCCAAGCAATTTGTGCAATCAGTTGTTATCTATATCGTTGTTGTTTACATTTACAATGGGGAAACATTGCTTTGAGCAATTATTTAGTTGTTAACAATTCGATGGTTACATCATCGAGCAGTTGTTCCATGCTTAAGCATGATGATTATGCTATAAAAATGACGATTCACATTACCATGTTGAACAACTATAGCTAGTTGCATGTCATTTACAGGACATCACAGTCAACCCCAGTATAATTTTACTGTTATTTTTCTAAGTAATTTCTTCTTCCTCTTTTTTTTTTTTCACTTTCAGATGTCAATATGAATAAAAGCAAAGAAAGCAGCAGTCAACTTAAGCTTGTTGTTATCCCCAATGAGTTAGTCCTCCTGGATGTAGGCCAATATATTCTCTCTGTTCTGCATATGTTTGACACTCCTGCAACAAATGTTTTTTTGTCATTTTACCAGCTCCACAGTTGCATTCATTGGTATCTCCAACTCTTAGTTTATTAAACATGTGGTATTTCAGCCTGTTGTGGCTTGTCCGTAGTCTGAATTATAACTTGTTCTTTTTGGTTGAGTTGGTATTATGCAGCATCTTTCTGATGACCTGGATGCTCTGACTTCCACTTGGTTCTATAATGGCTTCTTATGAATCTCTTGGCCTCATCATAGGTTATGTCTAGATCAAGCTGAGGTAATCTTCCACCTTCCTTTGCTAATTGGTTGGCTTCTTCATTTTCAGGTATGTTTCAATACAAAGGAATCCATTGTATTACAGCTCTTGGATTTCTGGCATAGTTCATGTAGTGCTACCCTTAGCTCTGCAAGTTCTGTACTGTTTCTGCTCTTCAGTATTGAAACAACTATTTTCATCTGTATCTTATGCAATAAGTCACTATCATTGAATATAAGAAGGAGAGTGCTGAAATGCTATATTGAACCTGCTTTGCTATATGGCAGTGAATTTTGGAATGTTAATGAACAAATTAGGAAAAACTTGGAATCAAGAGAGATATGGTTCCTGAGACGAATGTTGTGAATCCCCTGGACTGCCAGAGTAACTAACGATGATTGCCTGAAAGAGACTAATGAAATTGGAACATTATATACAATAGTAAGAAGGAAACAAACAGCTTTCTTTGGTCATGAGATGAGAAGAGAGACATTAGAGAACATCGTGACAACTGGAAAGGCATTCATGACTCTCCACAGATCTGTGTCTTTGGTTTTCTGGATCAACTCGGTTGATGATATTTCTCTATGTCTCTGCCTCAATCCATCCAGCATCATTTCTCTTGGTCTGCCTCTGCCTCTCTTCCCCTCAATCTTTCCAGTTGTCACGATGTTCTCCAATGCCTCTCTTCACATCACATGACCAAGGAAAGCTGTTTGTCTCTTTCTTATTGTTGTATATAATGTCTGTGATTTACTAGGCAATTTTAGTTCAGTAGTTTGCCATAGCTTTCTGAACAGCCAACACCTCTTTCCATCAAATCAATGCAAAGCTGTCTGCTTCTAAATTGTCTACATCTGATTTTGAACTCTCATTTCAGTATATCGGGGGATTATGAAACTGCACATCTCACTATCCTCACTGTGGGTTAGAATGTCAACAGACAACATAATTCATGTTTTTACTATTTGAAAGCTAGAAAGAAAATGTATATGTTTTCAGGCCTTTCCCATTAAATTTTCTGATTTCAAAACAGTCAAAGGTTTAATGGCAAAAAAACTGGGTTTACAAGGCAAGATGATCAACTTCATTACACTGGGTTTTACCCCTCATGGCTCAGTCTCTTTCCAGAGAGTGGCCTCCCAAAATTGTCGTAGTAAGCACAGTAGTACAAGCATAATGTAGTATGTAGGTAATGTCATGATTATTTATACCTGTTGTTCTCAACTACGAGAAATTTACACCCCTTCCTCAAGAAAATTTTAGAATTTCAGTATGGACATCTTTGAGTCACAGACGCAAACAGTTTGAATATTAATCTGTTTATATAAATCAACTCTGTCATTTTAATCAACTAATCAGAACAGTATTTTGTTTTTGGCTTGAACTCAAGCATAGTCCATACACATGCTACTATTTCTACTAACTAGACAGATTCTTGCATATGGATTACTTTTCCCTTTAACTAGTGTCTCTCACCCTCAGGCGAACTCACTCCGACTTCAGAGGTGATCAGAATTGTTTAATGAAGTATGCTTGAGTTTAATCAGTTAAAACATTAGTTAAGAGTGTTTAAAAAATACCTTTACTTCAGTTTACAACAGATCAACATTTTCCATTGTTATTAGTAAGTGTAAGTGCTCTTGCATAATTGAAGTTTTAAATTAGCAATTTCAACTATTTCGTTTTGGAAAACAATAATGATATAATGCACAGTTATCCAGAAAAAATGTAAAAATTATCACCAAAGATTTTATGAAAGTTATTATTCATGATTATTAGATTACTATTTTAAAAACAAGTGAAGGACCCTTGTCCGTGATTTGAGGCATATTAAGTATATGATGCTAGTTCCATAATTTTAGAGACCAATTGGCCCTTGTTTGGTAGATGTGGACAAAACAAAACCAACCACCTTTACTTCCTAGAACATTTCCTTGAACCCATTTTAGGCTGGGTCAATCTGGAAGTCCAGCCCAGTTTTTTTTAAATCTCCAAATCATTGGGAATTTGAATACATGACCATTGGGCTGACAAGCATACATTCTAGTCGCTATTCCAACGAACACAAATACCAGCCCCAAATACTGGCTCTCCAATCTTTAAGAGTCAAAACTATTTAAAAGATAGTTAATTAGTTACTTAGTTAGTCAACAGATCATCCTCATTGCACATTGAACCATTCTATGTTTGTTATTTTACTGTTGATTATTTATTTATTGACTATTTATTATTATTTATTACCATTTATTATTTTACTATTTATTTTTTATTACTATTTTTATAAGGTACATTGGTGCAATAGTTGATGCCACTGTGCAATAGCTACTTGTGCACCTGTCTGTCAAGACTGTGGTCCGGATTCAATCCAAAGCAAAGGTGGGATTTTTTTCTTCTTCTACCATTACCATTCTTGGGTCAATCCAGCCTCATAGAAATGGGTACTATCAGTTTCCATAATTTTCTGAAAAGCAAAGGTCATAAGAATGGGAACTGACCACCCCACCTCATTTGTTATGACCTAGAATATGTGAAGGCTAATCAGTTCTCGCCTCAATAGCAGTACCTGCTATGGGACAGTCTTTGCCTTTATAGTTTATGTAATTTCTGACAATTATCTCAGAACAGTCATAACAACTGATGGGAAATGCCTTGAAGAGATTAGAACAAGACACCCCGGGAAGGTTAACCCAGTCAACAAATGCCCGCAGAAGTCGGATGTGTCGGCCTAACAGCGCAAGAACGCAGCTCTGCTGTAAACAGGCACAACGCAATCACGTCTGAAAAGAAAAAAAAACTCAGGATGAACGCAGAAGAAGAAGAAGAACACGACTTGCTATGGTGAAGGTAGCCTTTTGCAAGATAGAAAATATACTGACCAATAAAAAGATGCCAATTGCTACGAGACAAAGAGTGTTGAGGTGCCACAGAGAGCCTGTACTTTTGTATGGATGTGAAGCGTGGACAAAGAACTGTCAAGCTGAAAAACATCTGATGGCTGTGGAAATGTGGTTTCTGATAAGAATGCAAAGAATACCATGGACAGACAGAAAAACCAATGACCAAGTCCTACAAGAAACAAATGAAAATCGTAAACTGATTAAGGAATTAGACTTAGACAGTCAAAATTTTTTTGGTATGTTATGAGAAGAAATAAATCGGAGAACTTGGGGACAACTGGCAAGATCAAGGGGAAGAGAACAAGGGGAAGACAGAGAAGTAAATATCTGGATGGCTTGACCACATGGCATGGTCGAGACAAGAACACTGAGCTGATTCACAACTCTGGTGATCGAGTGAAATGGCGAATCATGACCGCCCACGCTTATCGGCATGGCACATGATGGATGGAATTTCTAACTACAGGATTCCAAACTGTTTACAGCTTCTCCATCTTCTTCAGCTGCCTTGGCTATGGCAGTCGACTACCATGACACCCCAAATTTCTCTGCCATCTTTTTTCTTTTTTTCGGACGTGATTGTGTTGTGCCTGTTTACAGCAGAGCTGCGTTCTTGTGCCGTTAGGCCGACACGTCCGACTTCTGCGGCTTGTTGGAGTTCAACTTTACTCACATTATTATTTGTTGCCCATCTGCTGAAGTTTTCCATACACATCTTTCTCTGTCTTCCACTGTGTCTTTTGCTTAGCATTTCATCACATAAGGCTAATTTCTCTGTCTTCCGCTGTGTCTCTTGATTAGCATTTCATCACATAAGGCTAATTTCTCTGTCTTCCGCTGTGTCAATTGCCAAGTATTTCATCACATAAGGCTAATTTCTTTGTTTTCTGCTGTGTCTCTTGATTAGCATTTCATCACATAAGACTAATTTCTCTGTCTTCCACTGTGTCTCTTGCCTAGCCTTTCATCACATAAGGCTAATTTCTGTGTCTTCCACTGTGTCTCTTGACTAACACTTCATCACATAAGGCTAATTTCATTGCTTTCTGAAAGGGGAGAGGGGGGGGGGGGGGGGGAATTAAGACCACAGATTAGCAGACTCAAAATGGCTTCAGGCATAATATCATAACCTGGTTTTCTATTGAGCATTTTGTTTGATGAAGCACAATGTTCTGGCATTCTGGTGTTGTGTATTAAGTGACAATTCTTTGACATTTTACTACACTATAAAATTAATCTATGCATGTAAAGGTTGTGTACAAATATGGAAGACAATAAGGATGTTCATATTTTGAATGCACCTTTTGAGGCTGACAATTCTGTAAAGGGAAAATTCTTCTTCTCTCATTCGCTGGAAAGAGGGAAATGACATTCTGACTTATGGTGAAAGAATGCATGGGCCAAAAAAGGTTGAGAACCACTGCTCTAGCCGCTGGTTGATTTTGTTTCATTCTAGCTCACTATCTGAACAAATTAATTTTTGAGGTTTTATAACATCAGTAATCAGTGTTATCCCTACTTGTGGCCTCTGAATTCTGAATTCACTGTGTTAAGAAGTATAAGCAATATTAACTTAGATAACATGTGATTATCTGCCTGCTTGGACACAATAAAAAGTATAGAAGACATATACTAACTGAACCTAACAATTTCCTGTTATCAATCCTGTCCCACCCCTTAACAATCCACTCACTGACTCAGCTATTGACCCCTTTATCACATCTTTAATTATGTTTAGCCTTTTGTCCTGGTTTCCATGTGATAGAATTATTTAAACACATGTATTGTTAATTAGTCCTTAAGATCTCTTGAGAATTTACTGAGCTGATAAAGCAACATATCATTGACACAGCACACTGCAACACCAGTTAGGCTTACATGCTAACAATTTTGCAATATCTGTTATCAATTTTGCATAGGCAGATACCAAACGAACATATTTGTTATTCATTAATTCCAAACATAATTAATGTTTTTTCTCTCCAGACAAATCTATAGATGTTAAGTCTTTATTAGTTAGTTAGTCAGTTAGTCACGGTTTCAACTTCACAGCAAAAAGTTGCCTCGTAATGCTTCATTCATGTGCCAATGAATATCACACAAAATGCTCCTCACTGCCCCACGTGAAAAGTGGAAGAGACATGAGTCTCGCCAAACCAACAGCCCACATAGGTATACTATGCATAATGCCAGAATGCCAACACAAACTCTCTATTAGCAGATGCTGAAAGTTATGTATTCTAAATGTCTCTGTAACACACACCTTTTGTCTTTACATTGTTCCTTTTCCATTTATTAACATAGTTTTTTTATGCTGCATATCCCTTACAGGACGTTGTAGTAAATACCAGCATTTTCCAGCTGTTGTTGATGTACTAGGCAAGTTTTACATTCAGTAGTTTGCCATTGTTTTCTGAACAACGGCTCACATACCCCTGTAAGTTACCAGCATGGCGTGATCTGCTGCTGAATCTCGCGCAGCTGATTTCCCCCACACGAATATACGGGATTACGAACAACGTCGTTAACCCCTTGGCCAGGGAGCCAGCTTAACATAGTTGCTAGGAGCAATTATAACATCAGAGGGAAGACGCATGACAGAGATTAAGAGCCGAAAACGTCAAACAAAAGCTGCATTTCAGAAAATGATGAGTATCTTATGCAATAAGTCACTATCATTGAATGTAAGAAAGAAATGTTATGTGGAACCTGTTTTGCTGAATGGCAGTGAATTATGGAACATAAATGAACAAATTAGGAAAATCTTAGTGGTTTCTCAGACAAATGCTCTGAATACCTTGGACTGCCTTAGAAGAGGCTAATAAAACTAAAACACTATATACAACCACAAAAAAGAGACAGTCATCATTCTTTGGTCATGTGATGAGAGGAGAATATCGTGACAACTGGAAAGATTATTAGGAAAGGAGGCAGGGGCAGACCAATAGAAATGATGCTGGATGAATGAGATGGTGGTATGGAAGAATATCCTCAGCAGAATTGATCCAAAGCACCAAAATCCAAGATCTGTGGAAAGACATGCTCTGCTATGATACTGATCAAGATTTGGCTATTTATTGTTGCTAGTATTTTACCCGTCTTGTTTCTACAGGGACTGAAATACTCTGGCCATATTAAATGACACAATAGCTTGGAAAGAACAGTCATGGAGGGCATGGTTACTGAGAGAAGAGGCAGGGGGCAGCCAGCTTACAGATGCGAATAACAACTCAAATCGTGTAGTCGCGTCTGCGGCCGTGTGTCTTACGGTTTCCTTTGTGTCGTTTACAGACACACACTTTTTGGCGAAATAATGATGTTGGCAGAAGAAGATCGCGGTGGGGGGGCGGAACAAAAGTTGCAAGTCACAAAGTGACAGGGGTGGATAAGATGGTAGAGGGGGACAAGTTTCTGGTAGGAGACAGGTAACAAAAAGCAAGAGTAAGGAGAATGAGTAGTGAGGCTGAGATTCTCTATAATATTGAAAATATTTTCCTAACTTCCCTTCCCTCCCTTTTATGCACTTTACATCTCCTTATTCTTTTCCCTTACTTTTCCCCCTCTAGTCCTCCTTCTCCCCTTACCCCCCGGCGTAATTTCTTTTCTAAATCTTCTTAAAAGGCATTCCCCCATCAGATGGTAATGACTGCATTCCCCCATCAGATGGTATGACTGTTCCGAGATAGTTGTGCCTATTCGCTTGTTTAAGAATATTCTCATTTACCGTTCTTAGAGACGAAAATAATCGATGTCCTCAACACGGTTTAATTCTAACCCTAGTTGTTCACTGTGTACAATAACCGCATCTACGTGGGATAGAAACCTTTAGAACTTAGTTAGTTTACGTGCCCTTGATAGGACATCGCAATCAACCCCAGTATTTTTAACTGTTTATGATTGTTAAGGCAATCTCACGTTCAGTAGTTTGCCACTGCTTTCTAAACGACCGACGCTAACAGCTTTGTTAAAAATCAACACAATGCGATCTGTTTCCGAATGGCCTTCGAACTTGAGATTCGGGATTGTGAAATGCGTTCGCTACCTTTTAGTAACAGACTCCGGCTTAGACCACTGTACTGGAATTAATTTAAAATGTTGCTTTATAAATGCATATCATCTGTTATACATTAGGGTTGTTATATTGAACAGATTTTAACATTCTGGCTAATGCTGTTCTGATGTATTTCTTATGTTCTTGCTGTTTTATGTCCTTTTGGCTGCTTTATGTCACCTTTTGTGGACATTGGTAGGCAAGGCTGAGATCTCCGACAGGTGGATAGTACTTGTGCTCTCTCACTTATTTACAAACCAAATGGTGATTCAGTTCTATTCTGTTAGCGCGGAATGTTGGGCATCGCTCGCCAAACCTGACACCTCACATTGTGCATACGGCTTCGGACGGAGGAGCGCAATTGGGATAATACAAGCCTCACCCTAGAGCGAAGGAATGCAGCCTAAAGGCTAAATTTGAATAACGAAGGCATAAACAATAGATTTCACGATTTATTGCCTGGCATATATCTGTGTATCTCGTCAGGTACATACTGCAGAATTCACACAACATAAAGTCCTGGCACGATGACGCAGGATTTTGTAGTGTGTCGGCCAGGTTTCCATCACCTGTGTGTGGCATCTTGTCACACCAATTGGGTATGTGTTCGACCACCCTGTTGTTTAACTGCCTCTCTGTCCTGCCAATGTAGGTAGACAGGCACCTGCTTGTGGATTAGTAAATGTAGTTGGATTTGGCGTGCAGAGGGACAGATTATTTTACTGTTGGGGTTGGAATAGGTGTGGTTCTGAATCTAATAACTGGAGTTGCAGCACATAATGTTCGGTAGACTGCTGTAATGAGCAAGATCTAAAGGACAGACTGCTTATTTAAAAAAAAAAAGAAGTTTTGCAGAAAATCACTATATAGGGACAGGTAGGAAGCACGCGTGCAAGAAAATAAAAGCATGAAACTCTTTTTCGTGCCACGAGAGGTATTGCATATATGATGCTAACCCTATATTTTTGTTACACAGGTTGACAATCGACAAATAATATGAACAGTATAACGCTGGTCGATGCACCCATCTTAGGCTGCGTAGACATGGATGAACTGGACAGCGGGAAGCCAACATTTCTCGCTTCAAAGGGGATTCAAACACTTGACTACCTTGGAGGAAGGCCAGCAAGCTAGCCTGTGCTGGCTCCATTTGCGTGCAAGGACAACGGTTTAAAGGGAAACATTCAAGGGCCTGCAATACAGATGTTGGTCTGCACCATCAGGAGAAATCAAAGAAGTTACTAGAAATCCATTGCTAATTACCTTCAGTGTACAAACGGCATATCCTCAGCATTTATTCTGTTCGTCCGGCAAATTGTTCTAGTTCTAATCTCGTATTTGTCCATTAATAACAATACCGTAAACGGCTTATATAATCAATGTGAGACTTAAAGATTTGACAGAGTTGTTCGAAAAACTGTGGGCGTTAGAACTTATCAAGGACACCGAATATTATGAAGGATTCGGACCAGAGATATGATGATCTTGAATCCATTTTTATCTGTTTGGTGTAATGGGTGTATTTAATACATTCACTCATTCATTAATTTCCTATCTGTTCATAATCGGACGTTGCAAATGTGCCTCTGCTTCTTTCTTCTACATCTGTGAGTGCCAAACAATACATGTCTATTTATTTATGAACTGTCTTGGTGGCCTCAGGGGGTTTCCCAATTAATATTTATATCAAACACAAGGTATGCATTAACACGTGGAAATATTTCCATAGAACATGTCCAAGACTTTTGTTTTTATTCGCAGCTAGGATACAAGAATGGAAGAAAACACTGAATACGAGAACTACAAGAAAAGAATGGAGAGATTTCCTTGTGCATTTAACGTTGTTGGTGCTGACAAAGTGACCACAACAAAATTCAGATCAATACAACATAATCTGGCCTCGTGAGTTGGACATTAACGACAACTGTGAAAACGAACGGATCATCAAACTGAATCTGTTAACCTTGGGTAGCGGTTTCGTCTGGAGAAACAGGACGAAGCTGTGCAGTTAAGCAATGAAGCTGTTGTCTCAACTGAGAGGAGGAATATAGCCTCATTGGGAAATCGTTTCTTCCTCATGTGGCAAACTGGGGATGAATTCGAAGCGACGAAATGTCCTTATAGAGCTGGAGAATATGGAATCAGAGCAAGGTTTTGATACACTACTCAATGATGCCCTAGCAGAACAAGCGTATTATTACAGCCGGCTTGGGGGGCCCCACAATTTGCAGCGAGCCATTCATATATTTTCTAATTTACCAAAGACTCCCATTAACTATCCCCGCATATTTGGCTGTGGGCTAGTTTACCGTCGAATCACTCATGCCAATATATTCTGCTCAAGTTCAGAGCCCCTGTCTGTGGAGGAATATCAGAAACGGGCAGCAGAATGTCTCTTTGAGGTTGCCGATAACGCAGATAGCCGTCTCAGGTCATTGGCTTATGCTCAGTTAGCCACTCTTCGGCGTAGTTACCCATTCCGTCTTTCTCCCGAAGACCAAGCGTTGTTTCATGGGCTCGGAGTTATGCAGTTGTGTGAAAAAGCTTTAGAACACGGCGAGGACATACCCACAGTTCTGGTGCAATGTGGCAAAGCCATAAAACCATTTAATATTGATAAAGCCATTGAATGGTTGAAAAAATCTGTTGAAATTAAAGATAACTCAGCTGCCTACCATCACCTTGGTATATGCTACAAAAGAAAAGCAGAAGAGGCGGCAAGAGGAAATCCATGTCCACAGAACACATCAGAAGAGCTACGTGACCATGGCTGTATGGGACAGCAGGGAGCTGAGAGCCAGGTTACTGGTCAGTCACATGATGTGTCCAGAACATCCTGGAATGAAGATCATCGTTCTGCAGACAGAAACACTGTATACCATCCAGCGAACAGTGCAGCAATGTATGCAATGGAGGAACATCCACGGGTAAATTATAAACGCAAACGTGGGAGTAATAGACGTGGAAATCAGAATTATCTGTCTGAACATATGGGTGGTAGATATGGACAGGGTGATTATCAGACTCGACAATCTTCCAATCGATATGGTGTGGTAAATTATCCAAATTTACGTTCGAACTACCATTACCAGCAGGTAAGTGAACAACGTGGATACATGGTGGACGAATACGATTACTTGAGTCAATTCCCTTCACAGGTGGAATATACACACGTGTACGAAAGTTACGACCCTTCACAAATGAATTACACACACATGCAGATGAATCATCCCCCTTCAGACATGAATCAACCGTTCGGACAGACGTATAATCAGACTGTATATATGGGTGTAGGCGACGGACATTGGAATAATCAGAATGTGGAAGTTGATAGCGCAGGCTGTGTTAATTATAATGTTGAGAACTATGGGACACGTGGATCAATACATGATGAAGCTGTTGCCGAGAGCATACCATACTTATATAGTTATGATGAAGCTGTTGCCGAGAGCATGCCATCCGTATATAGTTATGGTGAAGCTGTTGCCGAGAGCATGCCATCCGTATATAGTTATGCAGAAAATCATGAAGTTAGGTTAAGCGGATCAATACCTGATTTTCAGAACTATTACACTGGATCTGTTCAACACGTTCCTGACATGCCCTTAACAGGCAGGAATTCCACACCTGAATTTCAAGGACCTGGTTGGCGTGCTCCAAACTTAGTATTTCGACATGGTATTTCTGGAAACATGTGTAGTACTCCATGGGACGTTGGACGAATAACAGATGTTCAAAACACACGTGGAAGGCGTCGGAATGCCCGAAGCGGAGGTGGTTTTCGTAAAAGTGGTAGAATAACTAGTGGTTCTCATTGTAATTCTCCAGATGCAACATCTAACTTTGGGAGTAGTCGTCGAAGCATTGATGGTAGATGTCGGTCTGCCCGAGGCATAGGTTTAGTTCGTGGGAATACCCAGCGAACGGGTAGGCATGTTCGAAATAATAATTCTAATGGAAGAACTTTTTCGGGAGGAAGATGGGAACCAAAACCCCATTTAAAAGGCTCATTGAGAAGGTGTAGAAGTGTCATACCTTTAAACAAAGATGACGAGAATGTACAGGAAGCACTTAAATACTTTACAAAGGCTATCGAGATAGCGAAAGAGAATGTACCTGCTGCCTTAGACCTGGGTTTACTCCTGAAAGAAACTAACCAAGTAGACGAAGCCTTGAAACAGTTCAACATTATTACAAATAACTATAATTCCTTAATAGGCCACAGACTGATAGTTATTTCCGCATATGAGCAAGCTGGACTTTGTTATTTGAAACATAGTCAAATCGACGGAAATGCTGACTATAAACAAATGGCGAAGAACAAGTTGACCAAAGCAGTAAGTATGGCTGCAGATCTAGCCCTTGTCATGCCTGAACTACAAGGCAGTCACAAAGAGGTATGGGTTGCTTTCACAACGCTTCTGGCTGAAATTGATAAAGAACAAGTACCTCATAACCATCAAATCAAACAGAAGATCAAAGTTCTGGAACTGGCCAGAGAATACGGGGATATTGTTGATGTTATTCAGAAATTAAAAGACACAGGACACGAAGAACTCAGTAACCCAGATATCATTAAGACTGCCCTGGATAGCTATCTTAAGCTGGAACAACCGGACAACGCTCTTGGATACCATAACTTAGTTTCAATGAACCCTGCTGTAAAAGGCTCTGATTGGTGGAATGCTAATCCGATTCACAGTTTAAGGGTCAAGGTCGTGCTTCATGCAATTTCAGGACGCCTGCGAGAAATCAGTGATAGTCCAACTCTTTTGTTCCAACAACTTTTTGAACTGGTCTTCGGTTCATGTTTTGCTCTCCGCGATCCGGAGAACGACCAGCAGAATGATATGGACACCTCTGGTTCTTGGAGATGTTTTGTTTGTCTTTGACACTGATGACAGTCCTGACGAAGAAATTAGATGCCCAGCGGTCAAAGCTGCACGCTCTATGAAGACGTTAAGTACCTGCCTGTTTGGACTGGAGACTCAAGAAAATCTGAAGGTGAGTACCGCCATTTTATTGTTGTGATATCATCAGGCCAACTTAAGAGATACATCTCAGTCTTCCTGAGGCTTCAATAACTAACCACTCATTATTTTAAATATTGTATCATTATTTTTGTTGATGTTGTTGTTGTTGTTGTTGTTGTTGTTGTTGTTGTTGTTGTTGTTGTTGTTGTTGTTCTTCTTCTTCTTCTTCTTCTTCTTCTTCTTCTTCTTCTCTTCTTCTTCTTCTTCTTCTTCTTCTTCTTCTTCTTCTTCTTCTTCTTCTTCTTCTTCTTCTTCTTCTTCTCACCTTGTATCCCGACGTTCTCACGTAGAGAATTCTAGCCGCTGATTGATCTTGTTTCAGTCTTGCTAAATGTCTGAACCATTCATTTCATTGATGTTCTATAAAGTCAATAATTGGTGTTATCCTTACACTTGTTTTTAATTTAAATTTTTATCTCGAAATCTTCTTATTTTTAAAGGTGTGTTTCTTATATGCATCTCATCTCACATGATGTGATTTTACCCTTGTGCGTTCCTACTACTCTCTGTCAGAATCTTGCATTCAGCAAGTACTCATGCTCGTGTTATTTGACAAGTGCGGTACAAAACAGTCACAGAATAACTTGACGTGACACGCTACAACAACAATTCCAAACACTTTATTCACACTGCTCACTCATCACAATCATTACATGCATCGTGCATTTACAATAATATAATCAATAGATCTACAAATGCAATACAACTTACAATCCTACAACCCAGGCGCACAGTCTCCTAATACTCACACAGGCTTTCTATCTATTCGCGTTCAAACACACAATTCGCACAAGCTCCATTCAAACCGTCTGTCCAGTGCCACAGTCCCCAGCCGTCTGTCGCTAACTCGCCGTGAGTTTCCGCTTAGCGGGGTTGTGTCCCAGCGTGGACTTCATGTCCCACGCTTGCACTAACTGACCATCGCTGGCACAGCGTGGTTAGCGTCGTTCACTGTTGGGCCGTACTTGCCAGGCTCCCTCGAAGACGACGCGGTAGAATTGGCGGAGAGATTATGACATTCTCCCGCTCTCCTGTTCATGAAAGGGGAATCCTTTCATGTAAATTCTATACCTTATATTCAACTTGTCAGAATCGACCCGTTGTTAGTGATCTGACATAATACCTTGGTTTATATTGAAATATGTAGGTAATTGCAAGTTATATACACTCATTCTTCAATGCCGCTATGAAGCAACACACTTCAAGTACCATCCCTTAGATGGATTCTTACCTCAGCTGTAATTTGACACAGCCAGTCCGGTAGCTATCAGCGAAACACGCAACTACCTCTCAACCAATAAAGAAAAATAATAAAAACGTCAGGTCAGGCCGTGAGCATCTCCCTATAAGATGACTCCAACATTCGACCCCAACCTCATTTAGTCGGTGAGTCTCATGTAGGTCTACAGCTTTGGCAATTATCTCCATGCATAATTGACGTCATCTTGACGTGTTACCAATACTGCAACATGATGATGGTTTCTATACATTACACATTATCAACAATTTCAATTGTCTCCCTTGATTATAATCAAAATATATGAGAGGTAATTTTAACTTGCTTTCAAACAAAATAAATTACATTGGTAAATTAATTTCTTAGTGTCATAATTTGATACTTATTGACAAAAGTGAACTGAATGTTCCCTGTTGTGAACAAGTAAATGAACTTATGATTCTGTGATTACATCTATAAAAATCCTCACATACAATTCGTATATGGAAACTTTCCACTCACAAAGATTATATAAAGTGTCACTTATTTGTGAGTACTACAATATAGTCTGCTATCTTTCAAATTAATATTCATAAATACCGGAAGTACACAGCTGTTGTGTCCAGTTGTAGATAACACAATGTTTTTCGTCCGAAAGAAACGGAGTATACAGTTCGTAACACAGCTGTTGGCTTACTTCTTTCCTTCACTGTATGGATTAACTATTTCGTTCAAAGTGTGGCCTAAAACGTTCTTGTGGAGTTTAATTGTCACAATTCCTCTCACACAAATTAAAATAATTAGGAACACTCTGCTTCGCAGGTACCACGGATCTTTGATCAGTTCAAGTAAAGTAAGTCACGTTTGAAATCACGTAGCACTGTTCGTAACAATGTTTATGTATAATTTAAATACTATACCCTTTCTACCACATACCACTCAAGTATTCGTCACAATTATTCGAATAATTATAAAATATACAAGATATATACAGTGGAAACTTGTCCCTATCACACTTTTACACAGCGTAACTGTAATGCTTACATTATGGGCTGTGTTGCTGAGCGCTTTATTAGTTTGCAGATAGCTCATTTGTCTGCAGTGTGCGCTCAGGCACTATTTGGCTGTTGGGTGTGTCACACGGTTATCTAGAGAGAAGGTCAGCAATCGAATTCTGTGTGCCACGTATATGCCTGATTTCAAAGCTAGTTAGTTAGTTAGTTAGTCGACAGATCATCCTCATTGCACATCGAACCATTCAGTCCATAAGTGCTCGGATCCCCTCCTCAGCAAATCCCGCAACGTGTAGCAGGCTAACGACGCCAGTTCTGTGTTGGTTTATCAATCTTCTTTGGCTTTCTGCGTAGTGTTCTTGTTTGGCCACCCCTCTTTTAATTTGCTGCTCTCGCAGTCTGGCCATTGTTGTAGTTTCACAGTCATCACTTGGTTCTCGCAAAAGTCTTACTTCTCGTAGAGCATTCAGAATGTCGGCCTGGTCCATGGCGCGTCCGCCCTCCACAGTAGCCTCACCTGCGAGCTTGTCAGCCCGCTCATTTCCTTGTACTCCCGCATGCCCTGGCACGAAGATGAAACTAATCTTTGCCAGTCGAGACCGCTCCAGAGGCAGCAACCATTCTCTTCGGATCGACCCCTCCTCTATCCTCTTGATCATGTTCATTGAGTCGCTAAGGAAACAAGCCCTAGTGAATGTCTGTGTCTCGAGCCATGTTATTGCTTTACTTACTGCCATGACTTCCATGGTCAGGCTACTTGTGGTTTCAGTGAAAGCACCAGAGTCCTCCTTCACAATTCTCCCTCCTGCCCGAGCTGTAAAGGCCCATGAGCTTCTCACATGTCGGACGACCGACCCATCTGTGTAGATGACCGCGTCACCGTCTAGCGAATTCTCGAAAATCAACGCTTGTACTTCAGCCTCAACAGCAGCCGGATTTTCATGTCTGCATTTTCTATCTAGTTGGATGCAAACTGAAAAGGATGTGCAGAAGTCTGTTGGCACTTGCACCCACTCCTCGCCAGGTTCTAAGTCCTCAAGTGAACACACCTGTTGAAGAATGTCTTCGGCTTGACCCATCCACGACCGTCCTCTTTTTAACCTGCTGCCCTTCACCTTCCTAATTTCACTATGCAGTGGATGTTGTGTGTTTGCGTTAATTCTGAGGTAGGCGCGTGCCCTGCAACCTTGTATTCTCTCTTCAATGGTTGGAAAATCAAGAAGGTAGCGCATCGCCCTGCATGCTGTATCTCTTGTACATCCAAGAATAATGCGCATAGCTTCATTCTGTATCCTTTTCCATCCTTTCTATCTGCTTATGGCTGAGAGTCAGGATTGCCATTGCATACTCCAAAACAGGACATGACCAGCCCCTCGTACAGAAGACATAGATGGCGCTGCTCACAGTTTGCTGCCGCCATCACCCGCATCGCTGCCAAACCCCGCTTGGCCTTTGTTATCACCTGGTCTATGTGCACATTATAAGCAAGGCTTCGATCAAACCGTATCCCCAGGTAATTCATTGCCTGCGTTCTTTCCACCGTCTCTGAACACAGCATTACAGTTGGTGTTGGAGTGTTGACAATATGATTATTCAACGAGAACCAAGTCACTGTTGCCTTTGTTGGGTTGACCATTGCCCCAGCTTCATCACACCAAGTACTTATGCGATTGAGTTCGGTTTGTAGTTCCACAGCAACCTCCTCTCTATCCTTCCCCTGACGATACACTAAAACATCATCGGCATATGACAATGTCCTGCCAGGTCCAGTGATCTGCTCACTGGTGATTCTCACTGTGTAGGCGTTGAACAGTACCGGAGATAATGGTGATCCCTGTGGTAGGCCAGGATATATTGTTGTTGGTTCCGAAGTCCAACTGCCACATCTAAAAACTACTTTCCGTTGGAAGAGGGCTGCAGCGATCCAACTAAGGAGGAATGGACTTACGTTTAGTTCGAGAAGCTGAAACATTAAAAAATACAGTGGTACTCTGTTGTATGCGTCCTCAAGATCAATCGCTGCAGCAACGGTTTCAGTGCCTGAGTGGAAACCTTCATAGACATCCTGGGCAAAGACTGCTGCATTGGTCCAGGTTTCTCTCTTTGGACGGTACCCACCCAGGGTGGGTGGGAAAACACCCTGCCTCTCTAGTTGGCTTGATATTTTCCTGGCAATTACCTTCTCCAGCAGCTTACCTATTGTATTCTGCATGGTTATAATTCGATATCCCTGAATTTTTTTGTGGTCTTTGTCAGGCTTCGGCAAGGGAATCAGATAGCTGTGTAACCATTCCTCCTTGATGCTAGCATTCCCTATACTGTTGTTGTACATGTCTGCTAGTTTCTCTAGCTCATTGTCGGTACACCTATTTATGTCGTATCTTATGCCATCAGGACCTGGAGCACTGTTTTTTGATCGTCGAAGCACAGCCTTGATTTCTTTCACTGTCACTGTGTCTTCATCCGAAGTGTTCTGGGCCTTGCATCTGTCTGAAGTGACCTCCTTGGCCAGAATTCGGCCTCCCATGTCTGTCTGGTTGCTTTGCTCAAGGTAGCGTTCAAAGAGGGCTTTGCCCTTGTCCTCGTCAGTCCTCTGCCAGATGAGGTCAGCACCTTGGAAGTCAGAAATGCTCTTATTCTTGACTACACCACTCATGCTTTTATGTAGTCGCCAGAACAATTTCAGTGACTTGTCTGTGCTTACTCTTTGACACACCTCTGCCCATTTTTCGCTTTTAACAACCTTGACCAGTTTTTTGAAGTAGCTTACTTTTGTGTGCATCTCTCTTTCTAAGTGCAAGCAGGGACTAGGATGACCAGCTCTGTTCTTCTTGGCATTTTGCCATCTCATTACAGCACTACGCTTTTCCACCCAAGCCTTCTCCACCTCGAAACTCTACCACGGTGGCTGCTCCCAGCCAAAGCTGAAATCTTGAAATAAAAGTGACCATCTTGCCACTCTGTGGTTGTTAGTTGTTCCTGTCGTGATAATCGTCAGCGGACTATTGTTAGTCTCAACTATAAAATGCCTCCCCAGGAGAAATCGGGATAGTTTCCTTACCGAAAATACAAGGACGAGGGCCTCAATTTCAGGCATAGACCAATGCCTGTCTCTTGCTTTCAATTTGCGGCTTACGTAGTACACAGGATGTAAAATCTGGTCGTATTCCTGGAGTAGTACTGCCCCAATCGCTACGGAGCTCGCGTCCGTTCTCAATCTGAAATGACATTCAAATTCGGCAATTTAAGGATCGGATTACTGGAAATATAATATAACACTTTATTAAACGCAGGTCTTAAGCATTCGTTGTGTACAATCTTGTTTGGCTTGTCCTTTGTTAGTAGGTTAGTGAAACATTCGGTCAATATAGCAAAATTTGGTATAAATTGTTTGTAATAATTCAACAGACCTAAGACACTTCGCAACTCTTTCTTTGTTGTCGGATGCGACAATTTCAGAATTCTTGACACGATGTTATCGTCAGTTGCTACAAAGCCATTGGAAATATTATAGCCCAAAAATGATATTTCTTGGTAGGCTATATCGACTTTCGATGGTTTGACTGTCAGTCCGTGCTGTCTGATGCGGTCAAATATCAACTGTAATGTTGTTACATGGTCTGTCATATTACTTGTATGAATGCAAATGTCGTCCATATAGGAAATTATATTGGGGATGTCTGTCAGAAAAAGTCTCGTCATCCGTACAAAAGTTGCTGGGGCATTTACTAGCCCGAATGGAAATTTGCACCATTCGTATAGGCCCCAGGGTGTGGCAAATGCTGTCAGATGTATGCTGTCATGGTGTACCGGTATTTGCCAATACCCTTTTGTCATGTCCAGTTTCGTAAAGTAACGTGAGTCTGTCTGTTCAGTCAGTATGTCTTCACAGTTGCTCATTTGTTCTAAATCCAACTGTGTAATGTTGTTTAATTTACGATAGTCAACACAGAGTCTTATCGTGACGGTCTTCTTCTTCTTCTTCACATTCACGATCGGTGAACAAAAATGTGATTGTGACCATCTAATGATATTGTTCTTCTCTAAGTCTATAATTTCTTGATGAAGTTTGTCCTTGTAATGTAAGGGAATGGAGTATGGTCTGCATTTTATGGGTGTGTCAGATGTTAGAATAATTTGGTGATGCACTAAGTCTGTCTGTCCTGGATTATTGGAGAAGATGCTGCTGTATTCCTGTATCAGTTGTCTACAACTGTCGGTCTCTGTCGGGGTAAGTTTAGGATTTATTCTGATGTCTTGCAGATTGTTTGTCGTGTCAAGTGATGGGGTCGGTATTTCGTCGGTATCGTCGTCGTCTGGGTGGTCCACTATCGTTGTGCTGTTTCGTCTTGGTCCTCTTCTCTGTTGTAGTATGGTTTAAGCATGTTTATGTGAAATATTTTAAGTTTGTCTTTGATTGCAATCTCATAGTCTACAGGTGAGATCTGTATTAGAACTTTGAAAGGTCCCTGCCATGAGTCTGTCAGTAGACGTCTGTAGCTTGGCAATAGAAGTAGTACGTCCTGTCCAGGTGTCAATGTTATTGCCCTGTTTCCTTTGTTTGCGTACTGTCTGTAAATAGCATCTGATTGTTTCAGTGCTTCTTTAGCTAACACACATGATTTCATTATCCTATCACGCAATGATGTTACATGTTCGTATGATGATACTGGTTTATGTACAGTTAAACTTTAAGTAAAAGTATATTATGTCTTGTGCAGCTGATATCAGCCGGTAGGTACTTTGGTGTATCTGGAATTCTACTGGATGAAAGTCCCTTCCATGGAGTCAGTTCTCAAGCAGAGGGTCATCTCTTATGTGAGTGAGGGATGGTAAAGTTCTTCAGTTAGGATCATGTGGGTTCATGGGTTACATGGGTTTAATCTTTGCAGGATGGGGGTGGTGGACGATGCAAGGAAATTGGCTGTACTAATATTTGGGCTGGCAAAACATGGACATGACATACAAGTTTACCACCCTCAGCAACCAAGACCGCATGTTCACAACAGTAGGCTTTCGGTTACACAGCCCATCTGACGGTCCAAACAAAATACAACTTCATAAGCATTTTGCCAAAAATATATCAGTAAATCATAAAACATGTCCACACACAAAAAACAATCAAGAAAAAATAAAGAAGAGAATAAGACAACAAGAAGGGGAAGAATATGCCCACTCAAATGGTGAGATCACCTCCCTCTTATCTGTATAGATGGCATTCAATCCATCATCTCATGCTATAAGGTCCTGATGGGATCAACTCTTGGTGCAACCAGGACAATAAAATAAGATAGTCATAATTTGAAGACCAGGGAGTCTGGTTGTGACCAGGTTATCCGGTTGTGTCAAACAAAGTAAGTTGATTCAAAGTCATCAAGGCTGTAACAGACATGTTGGGATGAAGGTGGGTTGTGGTAGAGGCATGATGTGAGTAAGATAAAGGCATATTATGATGAAGGTGGGTTGAGATAGATGCCTGGGAAGGGTTATGTAGTGCCACTTCCTAGTAAGCCAGAGATAGGTTGAGACTGTCGCTTGATAAGACAGGGTGTGTTGAGATGGATGTAAGTTGAGTTAATGGTCAACCTTATAAATGTATCATCATCACTGTCATCATCAGGGGCTTGTAAATAAGCTCATACTCCTTTCTCTGGGTTCGGCTTGGATCTCAAATGCCTATCATCATCATCATCATCATCATCATCATCATCATCATCATCATCATCATCATCATCATCATCATCATCATCATCAAGTATTGAGATTTAATTGTCCACCATATAATCACATTATCATCATCATGAATTGATATAACTGACTTTTTATATCAGAGGGAAAGATTATAGCTTTTCCTCCCACACCACAGTAATCTTCCTTAAGCATCAGCCATTTTACAACAATCACAAATAAGAATATATTTATCTCCTGAGTTTATGTGAGTGCCTTTATAAGGGTTATGTATTTAGCATAAGCACTGATTTAAACAAAACAAGTATGGTCATTCCCCCGCGGTCTCTTCTAAGCAAAGGGCTGGAGGACGACATTGTTAAACCACCAAGACTGCAGGTTATCTCATGCACATAGTCAGAAATGGGCTGTTTTATAATCCTATTTCAGAACATAAATGACCTGCCCTTGACCGTAAGAACCACCTAATCGTCATGTGAATGTAAGGTTGTTGGTGGGTACAATGCCCTGCTAACATTTGGGTATATGGTGCAACTCTTATTAATAAGCATTTATTCTCAGGACAAAACATGACAAATGTGAATAACAGAATCACAAGATATATACATCCCTACAGGTGTGAGTCAGTGTACATGGTTTTAAATAGATAGACTCTTAAGCTACCTTTCCTCTGAAAAAGCATCAATGTCAAGCAAGTACATTTGAAAAGTACATTACTCATATATTGAGAAAATTAGTTATATACAGATTGTAACAGAATATAAAGAAATATTCTTCATTGGCATATTGTCACAAAATATACAGAAATCATCTTTTAGTCGCCTATGTAACAGAATATAAAGAGATATTTTTTAGTAGCACATGGTAACAAAATATCAGAAATATTATTTTGCTAGCCCATGGTAACAGAATGTAAGAAAATATTCTTTAGCCGCATATGTAAAAGAATATAAGGAAATATTCTTTAGCCGCATATTGTAAAAGAATGTAAGAAAATATTATTTACTAGTATATTGCAACAGGATGTAAGAAAATATTCCTTAGTAGTAAATCGCAACAGAATGTCTAGCTGAAGGTTCTAACTAGCAAGTGCAGTAAACAGAAAACATGGCGCTTGTTTTCCTTCCCACAGGAACACAAAATTAGACTATGATCATTTGTAAACATTTTAAACAGTACATCGGCATTATTATGAATATAAACATTGTATTACCTTAACTTCAAGAATTGATTCGCCACACAATGAAAGCTGAGCCTGCCCAAGGACTAGAACACTGCTTCGCTTCAACGCACCAGGTGGTGAATAACTTAGAATGTTAAGATTGAACTATCTATCATTTTCCCCCCAATTGTCCGTAGAGAGGTTCTGGCTGGCTGTTTCCGCCGGCTTTAGCAACCGCTCTCATTGGTTTGAATCTCCTGCATAATTTTTATTCTCTCCGTATCGCTGCTGAGCGATGCGGGTATATGGTGTGCGGAATTGGTCAGAAATCTTAAGTCGAAAACCGTGAGGTGGCTGGAAATATCTCACACATATATGGACAACATATGTAAAGCAACCAGCCAAAGGAGACCGCAAGAACACCGCACGACAAGAACACAGAACAAGAACCATCTGCAAATCTAACCATTAGAGAACTCCTGTTTGCGGACGACCAAGCACTAATAGCAAAATCAGAAGCTGAATTACAAGACCACAGGGAATATAACATGAAAATTAGCACAAGTAAAACAGAGGTAATGACTATAACTAAAGAAGATAAAACAACACAGATTCACCTAAACGAACATCCCTTGAAACAAGTAAAGAGTTTCAAGTACCTAAGAAGTATAATATCATCAAATGGCAAATCAGAAGACGAGATCGAAAATAATATATAATATAAATAAGGCAAACCAACTCATTGGACAAATGGCACCAATACAAGAACAAACATGTATCAATAACTACCAAGAAAGCATTTTACAACACAATCTTCCTACCAACTCTATGTTACCAATGCCAAACCTGGACAATGACAGAAAAAGAGAAAAGAAAAATCACATCAACAGAAATGAGATTCCTGAGAAGAATACTCAATGTATCAAGAAGAGATAAGATCAGAAATGAAGAAATCAGGACTAAAGTGGGGGTTATAGCTGCACTAGACTTTATTAGAAGGCAGCAAGTCAAATGGTTTGGCCATGCAAGCAGGTTACCAACTAACAGCATACCACAACAAGCAATGATGTACAGACCAGAGGGACGCAGAGGAAGAGGCCGACCACGTAAACGATGGACGTAGGGAATAACAGAGTCCATGGGAATATCGATACCTGAAGCCCATAATCGGGCACTCTCCCGCTGTCTATACTTCACCTCGACACCGCAAGGTACAAGAGGAACATGATGAGATGAGGTGAGATATTATGTCATCAGAATGTTGACTGTTGAGTTAAGTGGAGCGATCATGTGTGGTGATATAATTTCATATTTAATCACGAAAGCCACAGACAGTATGCTGCATGATTTATTACCTGGAATATTTCGCTGCATCTCGTCAGGTGCATACTTCAGTGTTATATATGATATTAAGTGAATAAATGAATAATACTTTAGCAGAAACACCTAAAACACGTAGTCACAGGTATATTCTTTTGTGGAGCATTTGTTATTCCCACCGTAATTTCAAATACAGCATTCTATTCGCATGAAACAGTCTTGAACTGCCTAATTGATAACGCTTGACTATATTTGAACAGTCGTTTATTGTTCATCGAATACAGTATACAAAACGCTTTTTCTTTGTTAAAGTTATGGTCATAATTTATGAGGGGTTAGATATCAACGAGGGAGGATTTTTAAAGCCTTTCGACTAAACAGGGATTCTTGAAGACTGATTAACTATCTTTTCCACCCATACTGTTATATATTTCGTCACCCGATTTGCTTACTGTCTTTCCGTTCGATCTATGTAATTTGCATGACACTTACACTTGATTTGATTATATAGTTTGATTTGGTGTACAGAGACAATGATTCTTTTACAGATGGAATAGGTATCGATATGGTGTTTATGTCCTGATCATTGGGCCAGAAGCAAAATGTTTCGCTTATTGCTGTTTTAAGTCAAGTATTCGTTTAATTACGTCGTGCCCTCGAAAGGTCAGCTGAAGAAACACTTGAGGTTTTGAAACCGATGATTATTTGGGGGTGGGTCTGGGTGGCTGGCAGTGACACTTGATGAAATCGGATGGATGTCCATTAGATTGTAGAGCAGTGGTTCTCAACCGGTGGGGAATCCCCCCTCCCACCACCCAGGAGGGAATTTCAGGGTTTCCATGGTGGGGGGGGGGGGGGGGATTTAGATTATTTGAAGATCGTGTTAATACATGAACCGATTACTTGAAAGTGTGTCTCCCTCCATACTTTACAGTTCTGTACTTGTCGCCCATCTGAAATTCGCTTTGTAACGTAAGTAGACCCGCAAATCACGTTTTATGTAGACGTCTAGACTTGTTCTAATATGTGTTATTAAATTTAGCTTCCATTTTTACGTATACTGTGTAAAAGGGGAGGGGGGATTTATCGGGAGGACATATGAAAGGGGGTGGGGAAATGACATTCTGAACATATGGTGAAGGGGTGCATGGGCCAAAAAAGTATGAGAACCACTGTTTTAGAGTCTGGTTAGGGGTATCCAGTTCCTCTTTTTGTGTGTCTTCAGAGCAGATATTTCTGTTCGATTAAACAGGGTCTTTACCAGGCCATGCTTAAAATGAGACGAAACAATATACTTCACTCGAGTAAAGAGAAGAAAGGAGCTATAAAACAACGGTGACGATTGTTGAGGTCACATGTAGAAGACGCAGCGACAGACAATAAAATTATGCCGGATTTACTACGACGACGAAGAATAAGACCAAGAAGAATTTATGGATGATATTTGCCCATGATATCGCCGGTGTAAATCCAGCATGATTTCTCTATCTATTCCTGCCTTTTCTACATGTGATCTTTACAGTTGTCACTGTGATTTATAGTGTCTTCCTGCTCTGTACTTGCCTAAAGTATGTTGTTTGTCTCCTTCTTATATTTGCACATGATCTTCTACTTTCACTCGCCTTTTCCAGATATTCGATATTACGAGGGTAAGTTAATAAGAAAATCACAAATGGCTGTAGAAAAATAACTAAATATAATAACTTGAAACCAGTTTATTTGTATACATACATTGTCCCTTTATTTTTCAACATAATTTCCACAACATTGATGCACTTATCCCACGTTTTATCAGTCCTCCCAAACCGGCTGCATAGAACTGCGTGCTCTCATTTCTAAACCACGTTTTCACTTCACATTCAACTTCGGCGTCACTCGCGAAAGGTCTCCCGCCAAGGTATGTTCTCAGTGGACTTAGCCCCTAGCCATTTCCCGTAAATCGGTGCATAGCTGGGTAGAAAAAGTTACGAGGGCGAGTCAATAAGTAAGTCACACAGTTCTGTGGGATGACAGGTAAATGAAAACACAGTACGCAGTTCTATGCAGCCGGTTTGGAAGGATTGATAAAAGGATGTGATAAGTGCATCAATATTGGTGGAAATTATGTTGAGAAATAAAGGGACAATGTATGTATAAAAATAAACTGGTTTCAATTGTTATCATATTTAGTTATTTTTCTACAGCCATTTGTGACTTACTTATTAACTTACCCTCGTAGTTACTCTGACTGTCAGAGGTATTCGCATAATAAGTTTCAGAAACCATATGTCCATTGCCTCCAAACTTGTCTTAATCTGTTCGTTCGCCTTCAATGATTCACTGTCACATAGTAAAACAGTTGTTATTTTCCATGATTCACTGCCATACAGTAGAACAGTTGTTATTTTCCATGATTCAGTACCATACAGTAGAACAGTTGTTAATGTCAATTATTCACTACCATACAGTAGAACAGTTGTTAATGTCAATGATTCACTGCCATACAGTAGAACAGTTGTTAATGTCAATGATTCACTACCATACAGTAGAACAGTTCCTAATGTCCATGATTCACTACCATACAGTAGAACAGTTGTTATTTTCCATGATTCACTTCCATACAGTAGAACAGTTGTTATTTTCCATGATTCACTGCCATACAATAGAACAGTTGTTATTGTCCATGATTCACTGCCATACAGTAGAACAGTTGTTATTTTCCATGATTCACTTCCATACAGTAGAACAGTTGTTATTTTCCATGATTCACTGCCATACAGTAGAACAGTTGTTATTTTCCATGATTCACTGCCATACAGTAGAACGGTTGTTATTTTCCATGATTCACTGCCATACAGTAGAACAGTTGTTAATGTCAATGATTCACTGCCATACAGTAGAACAGTTGTTATTTTCCATGATTCACTACCATACAGTAGAACAGTTGTTAATGTCAATGATTCACTGCCATACAGTAGAACAGTTGTTATTTTCCATGATTCACTGCCATACAGTAGAACGGTTGTTATTTTCCATGATTCACTGCCATACAGTAGAACAGGTTGTTATTGTCCATGATTCACTGCCATACAGTAGAACAGGTTGTTAATGTCAATGATTCACTGCCATACAGTAGAACAGTTAGTTATTGTCCATGATTCACTACCATACAGTAGAACAGGTTGTTAATTGTCAATGATTCACTGCCATACAGTAGAACAGTTGTTAATGTCAATGATTCACTGCCATACAGTAGAACAGTTGTTAATGTCCATGATTCACTGCCATACAGTAGAACAGTTCCTAATGTCCATGATTCACTACCTTACAGTAGAACAGTTGTTATTTTCCATGATTCACTTCCATACAGTAGAACAGTTGTTATTTTCCATGATTCACTGCCATACAATAGAACAGTTGTTATTGTCCATGATTCACTGCCATACAGTAGAACAGTTGTTATTTTCCATGATTCACTTCCATACAGTAGAACAGTTGTTATTTTCCATGATTCACTGCCATACAGTAGAACAGTTGTTATTTTCCATGATTCACTGCCATACAGTAGAACGGTTGTTATTTTCCATGATTCACTGCCATACAGTAGAACAGTTGTTAATGTCAATGATTCACTGCCATACAGTAGAACAGTTGTTATTTTCCATGATTCACTACCATACAGTAGAACAGTTGTTAATGTCAATGATTCACTGCCATACAGTAGAACAGTTGTTATTTTCCATGATTCACTACCATACAGTAGAACGGTTGTTATTTTCCATGATTCACTGCCATACAGTAGAACGGTTGTTTGTGTCTATGATTCACTGCCATACAGTAGAACAGTTGTTATTTTCCATGATTCACTGCCATACAGTAGAACAGTTGTTTGTGTCCATGATTCACTGCCATACAGTAGAACAGTTGTTTGTGTCCATGATTCACTGCCATACAGTAGAACAGTTGTTTGTGTCCATGATTCACTGCCATACAGTAGAACAGTTGTTAATGTCCATGATTCACTGCCATACAGTAGAACAGTTGTTTGTGTCCATGATTCACTGCCATACAGTAGAACAATTGTTAATGTTCATGATTCACTGCCATACAATAGAACAGTTGTTAATGTCCATGATTCACTACCTTACAGTAGAACAGTTGTTAATGTTGATTATTCACTGCCATACAATAGAACAGTTGTTAATGTCCATGATTCACTGCCATACAGTAGAACAGTTGTTAATGTCCATGATTCACTGCCATACAGTAGAACAGTTGTTAATGTCCATGATTCACTGCCATACAGTAGAACAGTTGTTAATGTCCATGATTCACTACTATACAGTAGAACAGTTGTTAATGTCCATGATTCACTGCCATACAGTAGAACAGTTCCTAATGTCCATGATTCACTACCATACAGTAGAACAGTTGTTATTTTCCATGATTCACTTCCATACAGTAGAACAGTTGTTATTTTCCATGATTCACTGCCATACAATAGAACAGTTGTTATTGTCCATGATTCACTACCATGCAGTAGAACAGTTGTTAATATCCATGATTCACTGCCATACAGTAGAACAGTTGTTATTTTCCATGATTCACTACCATACAGTAGAACAGTTGTTATTTTCCATGATTCACTGCCATACAGTAGAACAGTTGTTATTTTCCATGATTCACTACCATACAGTAGAACAGTTGTTAATGTCAATGATTCACTGCCATACAGTAGAACAGTTGTTATTTTCCATGATTCACTACCATACAGTAGAACAGTTGTTAATGTCAATGATTCACTGCCATACAGTAGAACAGTTGTTATTTTCCATGATTCACTACCATACAGTAGAACAGTTGTTAATGTCAATGATTCACTGCCATACAGTAGAACAGTTGTTATTTTCCATGATTCACTACCATACAGTAGAACGGTTGTTATTTTCCATGATTCACTGCCATACAGTAGAACGGTTGTTATTTTCCATGATTCACTACCATACAGTAGAACAGTTGTTATTTTCCATGATTCACTGCCATACAGTAGAACGGTTGTTATGTTCCATGATTCACTGCCATACAGTAGAACAGTTGTTAATGTCAATGATTCACTTCCATACAGTAGAACAGTTGTTATTTTCCATGATTCACTGCCATACAGTAGAACAGTTGTTAATGTCAATGATTCACTGCCATACAGTAGAACAGTTGTTATTTTCCATGATTCACTACCATACAGTAGAACAGATGTGTATAAGAGACAGCTACCATACAGTAGAACGGTTGTTATTTTCCATGATTCACTGCCATACAGTAGAACGGTTGTTATTTTCCATGATTCACTGCCATACAGTAGAACAGTTGTTAATGTTCCATGATTCACTGCCATACAGTAGAACAGTTGTTATTTTCCATGATTCACTGCCATACAGTAGAACAGTTGTTAATGTCCATGATTCACTGCCATACAGTAGAACAGTTGTTTGTGTCCATGATTCACTGCCATACAGTAGAACAGTTGTTATTTTCCATGATTCACTGCCATACAGTAGAACAGTTGTTAATGTCCATGATTCACTACCATACAGTAGAACAGTTGTTAATGTTCATTATTCACTGCCATACAATAGAACAGTTGTTAATGTTCATGATTCACTGCCATACAATAGAACAGTTGTTAATGTCCATGATTCACTACCATACAGTAGAACAGTTGTTAATGTTCATTATTCACTGCCATACAATAGAACAGTTGTTAATGTCCATGATTCACTGCCATACAGTAGAACAGTTGTTAATGTCCATGATTCACTGCCATACAGTAGAACAGTTGTTTGTGTCCATGATTCACTGCCATACAATAGAACAGTTGTTAATGTCCATGATTCAATGCCATACAATAGAACAGTTGTTAATGTCCATGATTCACTACCATACAGTAGAACAGTTGTTAATGTTCATTATTCACTGCCATACAATAGAACAGTTGTTAATGTCCATGATTCACTGCCATACAGTAGAACAGTTGTTAATGTCCATGATTCACTGCCATACAGTAGAACAGTTGTTTGTGTCCATGATTCACTGCCATACAGTAGAACAGTTGTTTGTGTCCATGATTCACTGCCATACAGTAGAACAGTTGTTAATGTCCATGATTCACTACCATACAGTAGAACAGTTGTTAATGTTCATTATTCACTGCCATACAATAGAACAGTTGTTAATGTCAATGATTCACTGCCATACAGTAGAACAGTTGTTAATGTCCATGATTCACTGCCATACAGTAGAACAGTTGTTTGTGTCCATGATTCACTGCCATACAGTAGAACAGTTGTTTGTGTCCATGATTCACTGCCATACAGTAGAACAGTTGTTAATGTCCATGATTCACTACCATACAGTAGAACAGTTGTTAATGTCCATGATTCACTTCCATACAGTAGAACAGTTGTTAATTTCCGTTCTCTGTCAGTACTCCCTTTCTGACCGGCGCTGAGGCAAAGGGGTTACAAATGTACTTCGTAATCCCGCATGACGCGTTTGAAACACAGCTGCAGGCGATTTGGAAGCAGACCGTCTTGCGTTGACTTCCCACACACACTAATAAGTACCGGTCGTTTAGAAAACATGGGCAAACTGTTGAACGTAAACTTGCCAAGAAATCACAAACAGCCAAAATAAAGGCTGGTGTTGACTGCGACGTCCTGTAAATTATATGCAAGTAACATTTTTTCCTGACATTCAATGACAGAGCCATGAAAGCCTACGTCATTTAGGAAGGCACATAATGATGATTATTCAGTGAGATGCTGCTGCAAAGGACATTTGAACTAGTAAATGCGTAAACTCCTTGAACAAGCTGTAAAAGCTTGAGACGCTACAGTGCAAATTGAAGTAATGTTACAGTAAGTCTATAACTATTACAGACTTGGGCATCGGGCAATGTGCTTTTAGCAATACAGTTGTCGGATGCCGTAGTACAAATATCAGATAGATTTATTTGAGGCTCGGCCTTTGACCTCTTTGCCGGCGTGCAATACAAACGGGCATATTTTCTTATATATGTGTGGGAACGAAAGAAAATATTGCGGTTAAAATCTTTGTGCAAATTGCTGCTAAGGGAGATAATCGTCTAAAAGCCATAATGTTTGCATAGTTAGTCTTCCTGCATATTTATTTCCCTGGATGTCATACTGAAATTGAAGATCTGTTTGGCCAGTTTGCTCAGGCCAACAACAAAAATGCTGGGGTTGACTGCGACGTCATGTATAGGAAATGCAACTAGCGCTTTTTATTTGGGGGGGAGGGGGGCATTTTGATGTGCGAGAACTGTGTGACAAAGTTCTGACTAACAGGTAATGTACCATCAGTGTTGACACATTGTGGCAATACACTTAGAGACCTGACATTCTTAAGTCGATACAATTGCTCGACAGTATCATCAAAGCTGAAAGAAGCTCCACAGTTTTTCATTGCCTTTGATAAAGTCATAAATTTAATGGAAATTATTGATACATGGCAAAATATACCTAAACAACAAAAAACTCAAAGCCAACATAAATATTCAGTTACTTGGCACTATGCAACTGCATTCATCCCAACAACGCAATCTGAATAAGAAACTACGATTGTTACATAAATGTAGTTAACATGTCAGAAAACCATATCAATAAACAAGCAATGCTTGTAAATAAAACTGCAGAATTCTTTCAAACAATAAGTAAAGGCAACATTTCCCAGTTCTGTGAGATCAGGGTTTACTTCTGAAAGATACTGGCCAAACTGCAGTAGCTCTAAGAAAGTTCGACAAGGTGACGAATTCTTCTTGATAACTCACGAGCCACAAACTGAAAGTTATAGAAGCCTTTAGGCAAGCAGGTGTGTTCTGACTCATTCTAGGCAAAACGGAAGAATGTCAGAATAATCATAACTACGAAGAAATGGGAAGGAAATAAATTACCTTGTCGAGTACCTCCCAGACATAACATTAGTCTTTACTTAGACTTTATTGGACAGTTTCGCACTGCTAGTGAACCTAGAAAGGTGATGTCGACTTGTGATGTGACTTGGGTTTTATAAGAGCTTGTGGTTCAGTTTAGCCGCCAGCTCTCGACAGGCTTAGTTAACTACATATCCTTTACAGGACGTAGCAGTCAACCCCAGCATTGTTTATCTCTTTGAGATTCCTGGTCTAGTTTACTCTTAGTGGTTTGCCATTGCTTTCTGAACACCAGCATTCATACAATTGTATGGAAATCAACACATGGCGGTCTGCTTCTAAATCGCCCACATCTGTGCTTCGAACGCGGTATGCTGAATTACATTCGTAACCCCTTGGCCAGAGAGCCAGCCACCTCGAAGAGAAGGTCACGATTATACTGGCGGGGCCCAGTGGTTGTGTCACTGTTTTAATCAAGCATCTATCGGATACTGCTACTCCAGGGCTGTTCTCCTTTGGGAGGTAATACTCTGCGACTTATATCTAACGTATACGTCATGGGTCAAGATGCCCCAAAAGCTGATATTTTACAGAGAGGGCGAGAAAACGCCCTTGTAACGGAGTCAATTGTGGTGACCTATTTACCTCATCGTATAGCGAGCAGAGAATGAATGTGGGCACACACAAAATGTTCCCAAACTATGGCCGGATGACCGAAGTGATGCCGAGAATAAGAAGTTGTAGCGAAGAAAATCTAATTGATGAAGATCTGACTGCTGCCATTTCTTAAAGCGATCTGGAAATAGATCAGCTTGAGCAGTTGGGGATGGTGAACGAGGTTCCCCTCGGTGGCAGTCAGTCTACACAACATCTGAGTATCGATGTTTCATTTCAAGTAATTTCAATTAGCAAGATAGCCACTTGTTATTGTAACAAAGGTTACTGTAATACAGTTACAGTTATAGGTCCCCAATCACACTGAGGTAATATATAAGGGTAAATGCTTATTCTTCTGGTAACATATAAGTTGTCTGCACGTTCATGCAACTATAAAGAAATAGCACAGGTAAGACCTTTTTATGTTTTTGTTTAGTTATATCCTTTACATGACGTCGCAGCATTGTTTGGCTGCTTGTGATCACTTGACAAATTTACGTACAGCAGTTTGCTATTACTTTCTGAATGACCGGCTTCCATACCATTTCATAAAAAACCAAAGCAAGGCGGTCTGCTGCGAAATCGCCAGCTGCTGTGTTTCTAACGCGGTATGCGGGATTACAAACTTCGTCCGTAAACCCTTCGCAACGGAAGTTATGGCTTAACCTGTACTTTTGTTATGACTGCAGTCATCCAGCAACTAACATAATATTTAACACACCTTGACGAATTCATGTTTTATAATGTCACTGTAATCATGTTTAGTATTTTGTGATACCAAAAACTAAATTCTTGTTAAACTTCCCTGACACACCTCCCTCCATTGTTCTCTTTTGCAGACATTTGTTCTTTCATATCCTGAATATTTCATGTTCCTCAATTTCATTTGTGTTAATAAGCAGTCGTCTTAAATACTGACATCTTCTTAGACAGATCTATTCTGTATTTCTTTTCTCTTGTTTTTGTCTTTCTCTTCTCCTCTGGGATTTCTGTGTCCTTGTTATTATTTGCAAAAGACAGGCTAGGATTTTAAAGTCGAAATTCCGGTATTTCGTGTGGACATTTACATTCTTATTGTAGGAGTTCAACGTTTTCGTGCACGTTAGCTTTGACTAAACTGTTTGTTTCGTGATGTTCCAGAAATATTTTTATAACCAAATAGCACAAGAAATAAACAAACATAACATCCATAGAAGACGGTCCCATAGCTGATACAGCCGCTCGGGCGTGAGTTTTATGCCTTCACATATTGTAGGTCATGTCATATGAGGTGGGTTTGTCTTTTCCTTTTTCGTCGCCTTTTCCTTCTCAGACAATCCCCAGACAACTCTCATAACATTCTGAAAATTGTCTGGTACTTATACTTAGGCGGTTGAGTCGACTCCAGAGCCGTACTGGTCGAGGGAAACATCCCGCTTCTTCTGGATATTGAACCCAACCCACTTGGCAAGAAGCGAACTAATCACTAGGCCTCCGTGGCTCCATAAATCTATTTAGTTTTCACAAACGAGATCTGGAAGTAGCTGTCAAAAAAATAAAACTCATTTACTGCCGAAATAGTACCTTGCGGTGTATGGCAGGGGGGTCTTGAGCCTGAGGAATTAAGGCCGCCTGGCTAGTGCAGTCGCCGCGAACTGTGCAGGTTAGAGTTTTCTATTTGCTCCCGACAGAAAAAACTCCACACCTTACCGAGGATTCGAACCCGGGTCTCTCGAAGGAGAATACGGCAATCTAGCCACTCGTTCAGCTGGATGTCTGCCTTGTTATTGTTTTCATAGGTCACTCACCTGGATTACACCTGTCTTTGTTATACACAATACATATTATTATGTCATATTAGCGACTGGTTGGATGTTATTACAGTACAGTGTTATTCAGTTGTTACAAAAATATCATGTCTGTGTCCAGTTCCAGTTAGTTGTATATCCTTTACAGGACACCGCATTCAACTCCAGCATTTGTGATGTTTGTGATTTAGTGGGCATTTTTTACATTTATTTGTTTGCTATTGTTTTCAGCCGTGTGAACACTGTCATTTCTGTGGCCTGCTCTGTTCTGTAGTATTCAGTAATTTCCACATCATCATGTCTCTGTCCTTTCCTATAATGTATACTTCAGTGGTTCCAAAACCATCATTTCTGTGGCGCCTACTTTGCTGTATAATTCAGGCATTTATAACCCATCAGTTATGTGACTTTTCTGTTCTGTAGCATTCAGCGGTTTCCTTGCTATGATTGATATGACTTCAGATATAGTGTATCTTTCAATAAACTCCAAAAGTGACCTCTCTGTAGCCTATACTTTTACGTGGTTTCCATTGTACTGTATCATTCAGAGGTTCTAAACTGTCATTTATGTGGTCTTTACTATACTCTATGGGAGCCGCAGTTGTGCAGTATCTAGGACTATTGTCTGGCAGCTATGTGAACATATTTTGAAATCCCCGTCAATTCCATGAATTTTTCCATGAACCAGTCTAAAATTGGTACCAATCATATAATGGGAAGTATAGGTGGCTCAAATTGTATTTCCCTCTTTACGATCGAGTTGTTATTGTAAAACAACACGGGGTTAACACCAGATATCTATCTCTATTAAAATGGGTATCACGAATGTTTCTGGGGACTAAAGAATGTCTGTAGCGTTTGTTACTACGCGCCATAATGGGTCGTCTCATAGAAGGAAACGAGACTCCAGCTTACTTGTTCCAGCAATTGTTAAAACTGTGTTATGGTTCGTGTGTTGGTATGGACGTGAAGAAAGAGCAAACGACTACAGTCAGAAATAAAACTGGAGACATTCTGTTCGTCTATGATGACGACCAAGAAACCGAAGCAGGTCTGAGCTCCACAATGAAGGTGGCGTATTTGCTATCAGATCTGTCAACCGTTTTCTTTGGTCTAGAGATATCGGGAAACTTACAGGTCAGTTTTACATAATTTTGTTAATTCAACAACTAGATCACACTTTTATTTGGTCAACAAATACATGCTTTATTTGGTGAAGACATGTATCCTTGCTTGATTTTGAAATGGAAGTCTTTCCAGAGTCCGGAAGTTTTCAGTCATAAGTCAGTTTCTAACCGTGTGGTTGGGTAACCATGGCTAGCATCTGTCCACACTTACACCTATCTCTTCACCTTGGTCAATATCAGGAAAGATAAATGTCTCATTGTTTATCTGTTTACTACAGTTTTCTTATTGCAAAGCAAATGTAGCCAAGGGGATAGTAAACACACACACAAATGTAAGACCTTATCTCCAAGTCGTTTACAAGTGTTGGGTATATGGTGCTTACCCCATAGTTGTATAGACAAATCGACACTTGATGGGTCACGTGTTAACATTATATCGGGCGTCTTTACTTCCCCGGTTATTTCCTGGTACCAGAATCATTCACTATACGTTCCGACATTTGCAACGAGAAACTGATCTTCTCTGGAATTTAATCGAGAGCAATGACATAATTCCTTCATAACAGTAACAGTACCTTATTCGCTACAAGATTAACGTGGGGAGAGAAAAGAATGTGTACACGAATCTCACAAACTGCGCACCAATAAAATATTCTTCTTCTTATAGGTTGTGGGGTTTATCATATTGTGTCTTCATCATTCTTGCTCTTGTGCTGCTAATTGTTTCTTATACCAATCTTCCTTTAAACCACGATGTCAAACTGCCCAGCGTCTTCTCTCTTGGTATCTCCCTGCTACATCTTCCCTCCAACTTTTCATTTTTGACGACATACTCCACCTTTCCACTTCTCATGATATGCCCAAATAATAATAACGAAGACGAAAAAGAAGGGGACGAAGAAAGAAGAGGATCAGGGAAACAGAGGAGGAGAAATATGAAGAAGAAATAAAAGAACAATAACTACATTAAACCATACTATGAATGCTCATAAACATCACCACGTATTCACTCTCAAGCAATTTATTCACTGTCTTTAGTGATGTCACATTGCCATGAGATGGATACGAGAAACAGAGCAAGTGTGTCAATCGTAGGAATCGTAGACACACATTCCAAAAATTCAAGCGAACACCGGTAGCATTAGTGGGCGGAGCTAATGGGTCACATGACTGCGCCCAGGCGAAGACCGGAAAAAGAAGTATTAGCCAGAAGGCGCTGAGACGTGAACAGAGAAGGTTGATTGAAGAGTTGTGGAAAGTGTTTTACAGTGTTTGAAAGTATTCAAAAGGAATGGGAAACATCTGAGACGCAGTTGAAAGTAAAGATTGTTTCTATTGTGAACGCTGGCAATGATGGAGCAACACACCGAAGCTGTCGCTTGATGAACTCAAACGCCGGCCAGGATGGCGAGACAGCTGACCCTGTTGTGAGAACACCTCAACGAGAATGGCGGGCAGATACACGCTGTGACCAGAACTTGTGGTTACACGTTATGCGTGAGTAGTGCTTGAACTGTTAAATCATTTAATAGATAGACTATACCATCGTCAGACAGATCAGATGTAGCAACGATAGTTCGTATGACGATTAGATGAGCAATGCATTGTATATTTGTGGCAGGCCATGTGCTGGTCATATGCAGAACGCGAAACGGTAAGAAGCCGGCGGCGTATGACAGCCACGTGTGATACTGTTCAACAATAAAGGTGATTGTATCGTCTAAGGACGCGAAGGACTTTGAGTTGTTTGCATACTAGATCTGGGAGTGATGAAGTGGTTTGTACGAGCCCATTATAAATATTAAACCTAGACAAATACCAAGATGTCGGGCATTGGGTATTGATGTAGACACGTGGCCCAATTGTGTCTGAAGTATTCATCCAGCATTCAGACACGAACGCGGCACTTGGCACACATTATTCACACTGTAGTTGCATTTTCCTTCTGTCTCATTCTTCATCGGTTAGATACCTTTCACTGACATATGTGACATTGTTCATTAGATTTTGTTTAGATAACTTTCACTGACATTTGTGATTTTGTTCATTATATTTTGTTTTGATAACTTTCACTGACATTTGTGATATTATTGTTCATCACATTTTGCTTAGATAACATTCACTGATATGTATGATATTCTTCATCAAAGATTTGTTTAGATAACTTTCACTGATATTTCTGATATTTTTTTCAGGGCACAGGGGAATATGGCGAACGATGCTCGATACAGCTCAAGGAAATGCTGAAGTACCAAGTTGTCGTAATCGTTCTAGGTGACGAAACAAGGTCAGTCATGCGTGATGCCTTAACTCTTGATAAACCATGCGCCGTCTCAAGTGTTTTCATTATCGCCTGAAATTTACCAAACTTCTTTTAGAGTGGATGTAGTATTTGAAACCAAAAAATTCTAAAATAAAAAAGATATGTACTTCAATTTTAATTCACCGCAACAGGCGTCACGAGGCTATATTTAGCTTTAGCAGCTATATATAGCGTAATTAGCAGCTATATATAGCACTGGCGGGGGATCTCCGTTCAATTAAAGTTTTTTTCAGTGCGTCTCATGGCGCGAATAAGGCGCGAATCATTTTCTGTGTTCCAGACAGAACAGCAGCAACGCTCTTGCCACTTATCAGCACACACATTCGGCCTGGCACAACAGTAGTCTCCGACCTCTGGCGTGCATACGGGGAAATTAGAAATATTCCCGGTTTGACGTATCTCACCGTCAACCACTCTGAAAACTTTGTGGACCCCACCACCGGTGCACATACTCAATGCATCGAGCGCATGTGGAGAACGGCCAAGGAGAGAAACAAGAGGCAGAATGGAACACACAGGCATCTACTCGATTCCTACATGTGCGAATTCATGTGGTGTCGTCGCACTAAATGTGCTGGCCTAGATGTGTTCAACACCATTCTAGCTGACATTGTTCGATTCTGGCCACCCCAACAATAGTCTGCAGTCTGGCCACCGCCGCAACACTAGTCTGCAGAATATGATTGTCAACTCATGCATACAGCAGTATCATCCAGCAATGGGCCCTTTTCAGGGCCACTAGAAGAATGCCATAACGGAACGGGCCCTTTTCAGTGTCACAAATTAGCACACAATAACAGCCCGTAAGTGTGCACAAGAGTATACAACCACTGAAATATTCAGATCAACTCACACACATAACTAAACCATTTGCTGCTGTTATATATTTTTGAAGGGAGTGGGAGATCACTGTAGTGCATGCCCCATTTCTAACAAAAGAAGTAGAGCCCCATCCTCTTCTGTCTTCAATAACCCCAGAATATGAACCTTGAGTTATCTGCAGGCCTCGTTCTATTAAGTAGTCTAGGAGATATAGATTATGGCCCTGGTGAGAATGGTAATTACTAACTGGGAATCTGCCTCTTCTCCAAGGATTCTTATAGCTCTGGAGCCCCCCTTTTTTTGGTTATCAAATCTGAGGAAAGTCTGGAGAATTTTCTCAGCCTGATTTAGATGAAGAAATCATGGATATTGAGCAGTTGATAGATCTAGAGTCTTCTCTCCCCCATTTTAGTAAGTCATTATGAGTGGATTTATTTTTAAACAATCAAACACATAATCAATCACACTAGATTCTGACAACATGATGTACAAAGAAGCTGGTGACTCACAGATAGGTTTGAACTGATAAATTAACAGAAGGTCAATTCATGTTAATCATTTATTGACTGGGCCTGAGCCTTCTGGCCAGTACACACATCTCTATTGTGATTTACACAAGATATATTAGAAAAGTTGCATATTGGACCATTGTCACAGACCATCAATAAACAAGCATCAATATATGAGAGGTCAACAAGTGTGAAAACATAGTAAACATTTTGATGTTGTACATGTTAAGTGTGAAGATGATGAATCAACAATTAAATATCAGTTTCCTGAAATTGGGTGTGGTGTGTACCAGTTAGAAAGGTAACCTGGTGACTGGAAGATTTGGTAAGCCAGGGTCCATTGACTGATGGATCCACTTCAGGTCTGCCCGTATAGCTCCTCTGAAGGCCTCCCCATACTATGCTCATGGCCAAGTCATCTTCCATCTCACTTGTGGTTCATCTCTTTCTCTCGGCTTCCCTCTTTCAGGTCTGATTTAGGTGGTTAGTTTGCTGATGTGTTGGGTGGTTGTTGGTAGCCACCAAGATCACTGTTTAATAGTCGAATACATATGTACATTCTTTTTAATACAAAAATAAGAAGTAGGTCGGAAGAAATCTAAATTCCTGAAGTAGGAACTAGTTCCCCTCCCCTCCTTTTTTCTCTAATCTAGTGTTGGGTTAATTTGGGGTGGTCAGAGTGTATCACACTGTGTACGCCTTGTATCAACTGGTTCCTGCTGTATGTAAGTTCTCATTTGACCTGGTGTCAGTGAACGTATACAGTAAGACAGTGACAAGAGTGAGAATATGTCAAGATGCATGTAAATAAATGACATACATTTATAACATTTCTTCCACTCAATGGTGTTTATAGTGTATATAAATAATTCTCTGTGTTTTCCCAATTAACCAACTTCTTCTTCTTCTTCTTCTTCTGTGTCTAATAACTCTCTCCCATTATCTGTTGTTGTTGTGGTGTTGAGTGTTGGGTTGTGTGGTGATGAGTGGTGTTGAGTGGTGTTGTGTTTTAAGTTATGTTGAGTAATGAGTTAAGTTCACTTCGTGTGATGGAGTTCCGCGAAGCACAACTTTTTCTGAGGTAATGCAGTTCATAAGTGCTCTTATCTAATTAAAATTTGACATAAATATAAATATTTATCCTCCAAACCCTATCCATTCAATAGATGAAGCAGAAAGAAAAGATTGGATTTCTCTCTCAACTTTCTAAATTGAAAATAGACATAGATAAGTCTGTTTTAAAACAAGGCACTTATTCTAGTACACGAACTGTCATTTTAGCTGTAGGTAGTGATAGCATTTTTTATCAGTGTCTGCTGAAATGCACAAGATTGCGTTAGAATCATCACTTCGTACAGTTGTTCAGAATAGAATGGAGTAGTATAATGCACTTCCTAAAGTTAATCATTATCTTTAAGAATATCAGAGATTGCAGTTTCATCGAAGAGAGTAGTAGAGTGTCAGTTTGCCCGGGAACGGCTCTGCGTCGTCAGAATCTACAGTCGGGCATTTTTACATTTCAGAGGTTTTAATTAATAATAATACATTTCAATTGACATCACAAACACTGGATACCATTTCTTGATACCTGATACATCGGGTTCTTAGCCTAATCTCGGGAATTACAAGCTTACCTCGGATCTAGACACTCCGCAATCTAATGTTTGAAAATTTGGTCACACCAGCTTCTCACGTCTGGTCATCAGGCTGGTTGCAGAAAAAGTGCGGGCATACCATATTCTGATGAAATATTAACATATGCTACACATGCGTTGGCGCGAAAGCGGGGTCACATGTCTATTTCGTCCAATGGTCTTCCGAGCTTTGTCTGATGAAATCTTTCTAAGAATCCACGTCATCTGTCACTTATGCAATTCCAGTTTCGATGTTAAGTTTTAAGTCCTAGTTTCAGTTTGCGGTTGTGAAGTCAATTGTTTTATTATTTCCTCTTCTTGGCTTGCGGTCTTGTTAACTGAATAATGGTGGTTAGCCATTATGCTACATGGCCCCACCCCAGATTGTTCTACGGTATGGAACTATGTTTCCAACATTTTCAGTTATCAAGCTCTTCCCATTTTTCCTCCCTTGTATTCTCTTCTGCATCTGATTGACCTGGTTCATCAGGTACTGGGTGTCGACTCAGGAAGTCCGCTCCCACATTCATTTTCCCAGGAACATACTCAACCTGGAACGAGTAAGGTTGAAGAAGCAGCGACCACCTCATAAGTCGGGCATTCAGAGTCTTAGATGCTGCGAGAAACATGAGTGGTTGATGGTCACATTGCACTGTGAAGTGTTTGCCATATAGGTATGCCTGAAATTTCTGTACACTCCATACGAGCGCAAGACATTCTCTCTCGATAGTACTGTAATTTCTCTCTGCTGCATTCAATTTCCTGCTAGCATAGGCTTCAGGGAATAGCTCTGATGGTACATCTCCCTTTCTCTGCAACAGCGTTGCCCCAATTCCTATGTTACTGGCATCGGTGCGCAGCACGAATGGTTGGTCGAGGTCTGGTAGATGTAAGACTGGATGAGCAGTTAATGCCTGCTTTAGTGCTGTGAAAGCTCTCTCACAGTCAGCTGACCAAGTGACTTTCTCTGGTTTCCCCTTTTTGGTAAGATCCGTTAAAGGTGCCGACCGAGTATTGAAGTCCTTGATGTATTTTTGATAGAATCCACATAAGGATACAAATGATCTTACATCCTTCTTTATTTTTGGACGAGGTGCTCTCTGGAGTTTGTCCACATTTCCCTCTTGTGGAGTTATCAGTCCATGAGATATCTTATGACCTAGAAAGTCCAATTCTTGTAATCCTATTTGACACTTCTTGGGTCTAGCCGTCAATCCAGTTTCTCTGAGGCGCCTGAACAAAAGATGCAGTGTTTCTACGTGCTCTTCAAATGTTTCAGTGGCGATCAGGATGTCATCCATGAAGTGACTGATGTCTGGATGCTGTAGTGGGTCAAGTAATTTTCTCATCATACGTGTAAAGACGCTGGGAGCATTACTTAATCCGAATGGAAGAACGTTGAACTCATAGTGTCCTCCAGGCGTGCTGAAAGCTAACCATGGTCTAACTTCCCGTTTTACAGGAATCTGATAATATCCCTTACTGAGATCAATCCTAGTAAAGTAATTAGCTCGGTTGAGTGCTGTGAAGAGTTTATTCTGATCAGGCAGAGGTTCTGCTTGGAATTCAGTAATAGCATTGAGCTGTCGATAATCGATGCACAATTTATGTTCTCCGCTTGGCTTTCTCTATAAGACGACGCTAGCACTGTAAGGTGATTCAGATGGTAAGATTATTCCTGCGGTGAGCAGCTGTTGTATTTCTTCCTCTAAAGTCTTTTGCTTTGCATAAGGAACTGGGTAAGTCTTGACTCGCACAGGCACTGTGTCATTTAACTTCATGTCAAATTCCTCCAAATCAGTTCTTCCTGGCTTATCAGTAAGTACTTCTGCATATTTTGCCATAAGTTCCCTAATCTGCTTTTGCTGATCCTTTCTTAAGTTGGGATTGATTTCCACATCCTTAAAGGTCTCTTTGGCTTGCAGTGGGTACTCGACTCCCATTGTTGATCCTTCTTCGACTTCAGTAGCCACACTCATGGCCATCAGATGTGCAGGTTCGGTGGTTGAGGGTCTTTCATGAAACTTCTTCAAGAGGTTTATGTGAAATACTTTCATCTTGCCTTTGACTGAAATTCTGTAGTTGGTACGTGAGATCTTCTCTGTCACTACATAAGGTCCTCTCCATCCGATTTGCAGCTTATTCTGACTGGTTGGAAGCAGCAACATCACCTTCTCTCCTACGTCTAACTCTCTATCCTTTGCCTTGCGGTTGAAGTTACGAGCAATTCTTCGTCTGGCTTGACGTAGATTGACATTCGCTTGTTTCCAACTGTGTTGTAAACGATTTTTCAACTCGGCAACATATGTAGATGCAGTCACGACTGTATCATCTGTAGTATTATCAGTCCATGTTCGCAGTAACGCCTCCAGTGGTCCTTTGATCGGTCGTCCAAACAACAGTGTGGCTGGAGCAAAACCTGTTGAGTGACTGGGTACTTCCCTGTAAGCGAATAAAGCTGCGGGTAAATTTGATTAAACTCTTGTCCAGCTCGTCCTGCTTTTCTGTAAAGAAGTGCTGACTTCATGAACAGATCACCTTTACGTAGAGGTAAATGTGATTTTGGCAGTTTTCTGAAGCAGGGATCCAATGTGCTGTCGGCTTCTTGTGCCCTCTTCAGTTCCTCCGTTCGAGGGATTGGCGTAGTTGTTTCTGGAGTTTTTGTCGCCTGGGATCGAGTGGTCATGGTCGCCATCGCCAAAGGTTGAACAGGTTCTTCTAGAACGATAAATCTACAGCCGAGGATTACGGGATATATCGGGTCGTCCAAGATTGCTGCCTTGATTGTCCCAGTGACATACCGCGAGGCTATGTTCACTTTTGCCACTTGAAGAGACATATTTGTTGAACTCTTCAGTGGTCCCTGTAATTCCACTATTTCCTCTGTCACGTGTTCAGAGTGAACTAAGGATGATGAAACAACACAGTCATACGATAATCCAGTATCACATAAACAAGTCGTTTTGAATCCATTTAGCAAGATGGATTCCACAACCGGAATACGAGATGAGGTGTCTTGATGAGGTGTCTGTTTGGACGTTTCACCAGTGCTCACTTTTTTCTCTTTTCGGTTGGCCAAACATGCCGCTGTGTTTGGAGGTGGCTTTTTCCTGCAATTCTGAAATGTGTGACCTCTAATTTTGCAATGGGTACAGAATGGTTTGTCCTCCTTCGGCGCTGTTTGGACTGAGTTTTGAGTGTTTTTCTGGGATTTCCCCTTTTTCTTGGTGGCTACAGTGTTTTCACCCTCTTTTGGCTGTGGAGTTTTGTTTTGAGAGGGGGGTGTTGTTCGAACGTCCCTTACCTCCCATCTCCTTCTGAGATTTTTCAAATCTGTCTGCCAGGATGATTATAGTTTCTAGGCGGTCAGCCCCGTTTTGGGTTAAGAATGCCTTCATTTCGTTCTGCATTTTACCCTTGATCTGATCAATGATGATCATTTCACGGAGTCCTTCAAAACTGTCCTCATATCCTCCCAAGCAAGTCCATCTTTGTATGTATGACTTCAGTCTTTCAACGAGTTGCGCGTAACTCTCACCTGGTTCCTTCCTTGCGGCTTTGAATCGAGCTTTGTAAGAATCCCCGTTCACTTCGAATCGGCTCAAGAGTGCCTTTTTTAGTGTTTCGTATTCTTGTTGTTCCTCACGAGTAAGTCTTGAGAACACTTCATACGCGGTGGATCTTAAGGCCTGTGCTAACTTCGTCGCCCATCTCCCTTCTTCAAGCCCACAGCTGACAGCCATTGCCTCGAAGCGTGATAAAAATCCTTCAATGGTGTCAGTCTGTTCATTAAAGGGTTCCAGAGGAAATGACATAGCTCCTGAATTAAGGTGAGAGACGTGAGAATGTGGTTCTGTCACTGGCAATCCTGATGAGGTTGAGGGTGTAGGACCACTCCCTTTCTCTATTCTCCGGATCTCCACTTCAGTCTCCATTCTCCTCAACTCCAGTTGGTGTTGACGCCCTCTCTCATTATCTTCCATTTCAGCCTGTAGTCGTTTCTCTTTCTCCTCCAATTCTGCTTGAAGTCGTTTTTCCCTCTCAGCCAATTCAGCCTGAAGCTGTTTTTCTTTCTCAGCCAATTCAGCCTGAAGCTGTTTTTCTTTGAGGGCCAATTCCGCTTGCAGTCTTTCTCTTTTGTCGAATGCATCTGAAATATAGTTAGCTAGCTCAGGGCCATCCAACCCGCATTCCCTACCTGTTTCTGTTATTTGGGCTCTAAACTTTGCAGTTTCCGCCATGCCTAGAATTTATTGCTTTGTTCTGCCTAAAAAAATATAATTGCAGTTGGTCTGATCCGCGTAAGCTTGTCAGTCCCTGATCTGCAAATATACAACAGAGCATGCGCAATATTAAAAACACCCTATGTTATGTCTGTCTGTCAATGCTGGAAAAGCCAAAGGCAGCAGGCACTGAAGTAACCAGAATTAATTCCTAGTAAAGAAAAGAATCTGAAATTAGACAGAGTTTTCCGGTGGTTGATGAAATGCTGTTAAGTTCAGACTCCACAGGAAAAGAACACCTTCTCTGGAAGAGAAGTAGTGTTGGTATAGTAGATACACACTATATATTTCTCTTGGAGCACCTTTTTCTGAAGTATACCTATTTGAAAGAGGTCCCCTTCTTCAGGAGGGATGATCAGTCACCTACTCTTATTTATCTGTAAATGTCCTTCATATCATGTGGCTGTCAATCAATATAAGAAAATGACAATGTTCAAAATCTAAAGATATTGTGATTGTTTTGTGTAACTTTTTAATTACACAATGTATTATTTAATTGTCTAACTTATTTATGGGAACCATCCAGGACGTAGCCATCCCAATATGTCATATATTTTTGAAGGGAGTGGGAGATCACTGTAGTGCATGCCCCATTTCTAACAAAAGAAGTAGAGCCCCATCCTCTTCTGTCTTCAATAACCCCAGAATATGAACCTTGAGTTATCTGCAGGCCTCGTTCTATTAAGTAGTCTAGGAGATATAGATTATGGCCCTGGTGAGAATGGTAATTACTAACTGGGAATCTGCCTCTTCTCCAAGGATTCTTATAGCTCTGGATCCCCCTTTTTTTGGTTATCAAATCTGAGGAAAGTCTGGAGAATTTTCTCAGCCTGATTTAGATGAAGAAATCATGGATATTGAGCAGTTGATAGATCTAGAGTCTTCTCTCCCCCATTTTAGTAAGTCATTATGAGTGGATTTATTTTTAAACAATCAAACACATAATCAATCACATTAGATTCTGACAACATGATGTACAAAGAAGCTGATGGATCCACTTCAGGTCTGCCCGTATAGCTCCTCTGAAGGCCTCCCCATACTTTGCGCTCATGGCCAAGTCATCTTCCATCTCACTTGTGGTTCATCTCTTTCTCTCGGCTTCCCTCTTTCAGGTCTGATTTAGGTGGTTAGTTTGCTGATGTGTTGGGTGGTTGTTGGTAGCCACCAACATCACTGTTTAATAGTCGAATACATATGTACATTCTTTTTAATACAAAAATAAGAAGTAGGTCGGAAGAAATCTAAATTCCTGAAGTAGGCACTAGTTCCCATCCCCTCCTTTTTTCTCTAATCTAGTGTTGGGTTAATTTGGGGTGGTCAGAGTGTATCACACTGTGTACGCCTTGTATCAACTGGTTCCTGCTGTATGTAAGTTCTCATTTGACCTGGGGTCAGTGAACGTGTACAGTAAGACAGTGACAAGAGTGAGAATGTGTCAAGATGCATGTAAATAAATGACATACATTTATAACATTTCTTCCACTCAATGGTGTTTATAGTGTATATAAATAATTCTCTGTGTTTTCCCAATTAACCAACTTCTTCTTCTTCTTCTGTGTCTAATAACTCTCTCCCATTATCTGTTGTTGTTGTGGTGTTGAGTGTTGGGTTGTGTGGTGATGAGTGGTGTTGAGTGGTGTTGTGTTTTAAGTTATGTTGAGTAATGAGTTAAATTCACTTCGTGTGATGGAGTTCCGCGAAGCACAACTTTTTCTGAGGTAATGCAGTTCATAAGTGCTCTTATCTAATTAAAATTTGACATAAATATAATATTTATCTTCCAAACCCTATCCATTCAATAGATGAAGCAGAAAGAAAAGATTGGATTTCTCTCTCAACTTTCTAAATTGAAAATAGACATAGATAAGTCTGTTTTAAAACAAGGCACTTATTCTAGTACACGAACTGTCATGTTAACTGTAGGTAGTGATAGCATTTTTTATCAGTGTCTGCTGAAATGCACAAGATTGCGTTAGAATCATCACTTCGTACAGTTGTTCAGAATAGAATGGAGTAGTATAATGCACTTCCTAAAGTTAATCATTATCTTTAAGAATATCAGAGATTGCAGTTTCATCGAAGAGAGTAGTAGAGTGTCAGTTTGCCCGGGAACGGCTCTGCGTTGTCAGAATCTACAGTCGGGCATTTTTACATTTCTTCGCTCTCCTGGGCCATAAGGGGGATAGGGGTGCGCCGAGGAGAGCGAAGAGGAAAATATGGATGTGTAACTCTGAGGCGATGTAACGGATGCAGTACGCAATTCCGCCAAGTTCGAAATGCTGCTGTGGGCAATAGGGATGCAGGCCAGCAAGCGTTTGCTATCAAAAGGTAGCACAAGTGACGGTAGTTCAGAACGCAATGAGAAACGACCCCATGCAAACCAACCAAGAAGTCACAGAAAGCAGAGATAATGTTGGTGGTGACTCCCACGTCCTGCGAAGGACTTACAACTGGCTATGAAGTGGACTATAAGATAGCAGAGATGGAGGGGGGAGGGTTGTGGATAAGGGGCGTAGGGGATTTAAATAAAACTGTGTTGGACATTGAGGCCGTGAGGAGAAAGTGAACCCAATTGGAAGATAAGACGGTATTCCAATGTCTTACGATCGCGTTCGTGAGATGTGCACGATTTTTTCGCCTTAACACGTATGTCGGCAACCCCACAGTGGTCGGAACTGTTGAAGTGTAGGGGTACCGGTTTCTTGGCACCACTGTCGATATCGGATAAATGTTGTCTAAATCTGTCCGCAAGACGAAGGCCCGTCTCTCCAAGATACCTCATGTCGCAACATATGCAGATGATCGCATAAATGACGTTGCGACTCGTACATGAGAAACCCTTCCGGATGTGGAAAGTAGTCTTAGGGAAAGTGAGACTTGTGGTTTGAAGGACATATGGACAAGTTTTACAACGAGATCGAAGACATGCAGTTGTGCCAGGAAGAGACTGATGGGATTGTGATAGAGTGCTATGAACCAGCACATCCCTCAGGTTACGATCCCGCCTGTATGCCACAAGTGGGGCTCCTGAGAAGACACCGCGAGTGGCCGGGTCTGCCTGGAGGATGGGTAGATGCCTCATGAGAATATTCTTGGCAGCAATATTATGAGGATGGTAGGTAAGTGAGAGAATAGGTCTACTATTGCGTGATTTCGGCCTGGAAGAGAGAGCCTCGGCACGACTAATAGACTGGCAGCGGTGAAGAGCTGTAGACAGAACATTTTCCGGGTAGCCTCGAAGGCGGAATAAATCCAACATTTCGTGGGCTTTTTGACGGAAGTCGTTATTATCATGACAAAGCCGTCGGAGACGTAGCAGTTGTGAGAAAGGAATGGAATCCTTGCAAGAGGGAGGATGGGAGGAGGTATAGAGCAGGAATGCATGTGAGTCAGTCGGTTTATAGTACACCAACAACAACAACAACAACAACAAAACTTTATTTTGAAAGGGTTAAGAATTGGGCACGCAGGCCCGTCTAACATTCTGCCCTTTTGTCACTCTCTTTCATACATTATACCATTCACACATCACCGTCGTGCATAGGCCAGCAGAACCTAAGGAAACTGTTATGTCTAGGAAATTAACAGCCGACGAGGAAATAGTGGAGGTGAGTCTGATGCTAGGGTGAAAGTTAGAGAAAAAGGCAATGAAGTCCTGGAGATCAGACAATCAGAAACACCAAAACAGTCATCGATATACCTCCTATAGAGCTCCGGGAGCCTACCAGTGTATTGACTCCATACCTGGTGTTCAAGATAGCCCATGAAAAGACAGGCATAACTCGGACCCATCTTAGTGCCCATGGCAACCCCGCTGATCTGGTCAAAATAGTCCCCATTGAACTCAAATGAATTGAGGTTAAGGACTAGCTCTGCCAGACGCAACAATGGTCCGGTGGTTATGGTGGGGCCGCGTCTTTTGTCTAAGAACAATTCCAAGGCTTTAAGGCCGTCAGAGTGAGGAATAGATGTGTAGAGTGAAGTCACATCTAAAGTAAAGATGTGGTGCTGAGAAGGGGTGGTGAAACTGATGGAATCGAAGATGGAGATAGCATGGTTGGTGTCTTTGATATATGAGGGGAGGCTAGCAACCAACGGCTGAAATATGCTGTCAAGGAACTCTGAAATCCGTTCAGTAGGACAAGAGCAGGCCGAGACGATGGGTCTGCCTGGGTTCCCTAGCTTGTGTGTCTTGGGCAGCATGTACAAGGTGGGTTTGCCCAAGCAACTATCATGAATGATCAGCGACGTGGCGGAGCTAGGCAGGAGGCCTTGTCTGATGATGGCATTCGTCACACTCTTGACTTCGGTGTTGTTAATGACCGTCCCGTCTTCTGTCCGTGGTCTGTAAGAAGTGGCATCCCCAAGTTGTTTGTTGCCTTCCTGTATATACAAGTCCTTACTCCAAACCACTATCGCTCCTCCCTTGTCAGCAGGCTTGATAACAATATCATCACGGCTTTTCAGATGTGTGAGCGCCTGTTGTTCCTCCGCTGTAAGGTTCGAGTGCCTTAGTGGCTTGAATTTCAATTGTTCTATGTCGAAGAGCGTCTTCTCGATGTAGAGATCTAAAGCCTTGGATGCTCCTGCAGGAGGGACCCACGTGGATCTGCGTTTAGAAAGGTGGGAGAAGTGATCGGTGGGATCCGAGGAGTTGTCCTTAGTAGGTTGATTACTGAAGTGATATTGCAACCTGAGAGTGCGATGGAAACGATGGACGTCCTGCAGTAATGCATATCTGTCGCCAGAGGGACGCAGAGGTATGAAACGGGGGCCTTTACTAAGGACCGACTTCTCCGGTGCTGATAGGGGGAGATCAGGGGGTATGCACACAACTAAATTGTCGGAAACGATGGTGGGGTGAGCCGAGAGAGAAGAGGCGGAAGGAGTAGGGATAGAGGCACGAAGTTTGGTTAACTTAGTTTTTTTTAGCCGTGGAAAGACATTTATATAAGTGGTGATTAGTGCTATTGATGATACAGCGTATCACACAATACAAGAAATAATTATCTGAGGTAAGATGTTTAAGATGCCGATCGAGGGTGGAAATACAAGAGCTAATGTCAGACAATGGCGCGCATGGTTATCAGCAATACAACGCATGCGAAGGGTAGCACATTTAAGCTCAATTTTAGATAAACGTCTACTACAGCTGTCATGAAGAGAGCCCGCCGATGGGTTAAATCTAGAAGTGAACCCACGTGGGGTGAGATGAAGTCGTAGGCAGTTCTGCAGGAAGTTAAAATGACATGTAATACGAGTCTTTTTGTAGATGTTAAGAGCCAAGTCGGTGGCTGTGATTTTAATATCCGTTGGTAGAAGAGAAAAGCAGATGATGATGTATGATCTCAACTGTTGGAATAACTGAGGTGATTCGGTTGAAGGCATAGCGGCAAATGGTAGAGAAAATATGGAGACAAGACCGATGTGAAGGTCTAGTCATGAAATGGGGTCACCGGGTGTACAAGCGTGTGCACAAAGGAAATGGGCGGTAAAATTTATAGAATAGCCAGTGGGAAGGGCAGTAATGGGGCAGCGTGGCAGACGGTGGACGTGTAGACACAAATATTAAGCACACAACACACACTGAATGGACTGTAAAAACCAACAAAAACTTAACAGACTATGAGGACGGAACATAAAACATATAGTAGCAGTTCGTGGGAATGAAGCGTGGTTATCGAGAATAAGGTGAACTGCGGTAAAACTTGAAAAGCAATGAATGAATCACTGAAAAACGAGAAGTAGGTTGAGAGCTTTACCAAAGCACAACTACAAAAAACAATGAACGTTGCGGCCAAAGTACAGAGGTGGAATGTAATGGTTTCTAATTGAAGAGGCAGGAGTCTTCTTCTTCTTCTTTTTGTTCGCTCGCTTAAACTCGAGCGTAGTCCTTACACACTGTAAGAAGCAAGATGGACACAGGACATATGAGAAATTGTGCGTACGATAATGCAAGAGGCAGACGAAGGATCGATAATTTTTTCAGCGGCCCATAAAGAAAGCGAAGTTCTGCTAACGACCTTCCGTAAGATGTTGGTCTATATACATTATTAAGACAGCACAGTAAGTGTGGCTGCCGACGGACGACATTTTGAAGAAGGCAGTTGATGATGATATTTTCTTGGGAGGGGCCATAATTTAACATTTCACACACATTTCTTGTTGTCCTTCGTTGTCAAAGAAGGGCAACATTGTCATGTGTCAGTCCTGTTGTGGGGTCGGGGGCGGCGGTTAGACCCACTTGAGCCCAGATATGTCTGTTGGATATGTGGAAAGGACTGTTGACTTTGACTGTGACCAGGTGGAGATAACTCGTCTTCTGGTATTCCTATGTCTGTCATTAAAAGTCAAGGACACATGTTAGTTGTTACACGCAATAAGTGTATTGTATTGGGTTTATGCTGTTATAAACCAATCGGTACTCGCGAGGTGGTGCGAGCAGTATGTCTTTACTTCCCGAGACATTCTCGAGTACAATTATTAGTCTGGTCATTTCAACACATCCGCTTTGAGGCAGAATCGAACCCATGACCATCAGGCCGGCAGTCAAGCATGCTAGCGACTACACCACCGCTGTGTGTAATTGTGTGTGTGTGTGTGTTTTGTTTTTCTTACATATATGTACTTGTTTTTATAATTGTGCTCAAGTGTTTTCAAATAACAAGCGTTGTCACCCCACGCCATCTCTTCAGTATTTGCATCATCATCATCATCATCATCATCATCATCATCATCATCATCATGAACCATGCCCGTAAGCGCTGACGGTCATGGTTTGCCATCTCATACTATGACCAGAGTCTTGGATCAGCTCTGTGTTCCTGTCTCGATTACGACATTTAGCCCAGAGATGCAGATTTCTTTCTCTACCTTCCTCTTGCTCTTGTCGCATTAATCTTGCCAGTTGTTGCTAAGCTTCTCCCGTTTATTTCTCATCATAATGTGCCAAACAAATCTTGAGTATCTACGCCACATTCCTCAAATGGCTTTCATTTCATTATTGATTGTAGGGATTGCTAATTTAATTTTTTCTTCCGTATATTATTTCTTATTGTTTTTCGTTATTATTTTTATTTATAGAAATAGACTCTTCAACGCCATGTTGGAAAGGGTATCCTACAACAAGCACGAAGAAGCCCCGCCCAATCAGAAGATTCTGGTAATTAGACGCAGGACTACCATGGTGGCAAAATCCCACAGTGTCTGCAGCAGTTCAAATCCCTGAAGCTGGAGGATATTGGGATTCTTGGTCAGCTAAAAACAGCTCCTGAGAGCTGGAGCGGCAGTGACCACATTTCATTTACGGATATAATCAATCATGTTGATGTTGATGCTGTGCTGAAGTTGTTTTGTTTCATGATAGAGCAAACGTGGCCTTGCCCGTGACATTGTGACGTCAGTATAGCTAGGTTTATGAAAAAGATTCGACGTCACAGCACTGGGGACAAGGGCACAACGGGCTCAGTATCTCGCAGCAAAAGTTGTGCGATACCAGCACAGCAGGACGCCATGTCCACCTGACGGTTGCGTTTTGTTCATAGTTCCGACTCAGTTTGTTTGTAGACTGACAAAAAGACGCACAGATAGGTAGAAAAACACGATGGTAGACGCTAATACAAACGAATGGATAGACTGATGGTTATATACATAGCTCTGTAGATTAACAGATAGACAGAGAAGCCAACCAATTTCAAGTTGTATAATATGTTAAATAGATTGGTAAGCCGACAAACATGAAGGTACATGACATAAACATGAGAAACGGAAGCCAGACTGCTGATACCAAGTGTAAATGACATATTAAATTGAGAGACAGGGAGATTGTCAGACAAATATACAGTTAGGTAACATGTGACAGACAGACAACAAACATAAAATTAGGGATATGTGAATGTAAACCAATAGAAACAAAACAGAAAGAGAATTGTTATATACGACGGAAGTAATGCACAGATGTGTAAAAACAATAATGACAGGTGCAAACAAAACAAAAGCCAAACTGAAAGCATGTTTCGAAGGGCAGTAGACAACGGATAAATATATAATGGAAAGAAAGAGGCACAAATCATGATAGTGAACGAACAGAGAACAAAATACGAAAACAAAAACACAGGATATAAAAACAGATGAATGAAGAATAAAGCAGAAAAACCCACATTATACAGATAATGTTTGCTTAGTACGAACAAAGGACTTATTAGAAACTTAGCCAGAACAATAACCTATTACTGAGGGAGATTAAGACAAACAAATCTGAGGAAATGATATATTTTAGACACGTCCAAAAGACATGCAATCTTGACAAGATTTTTATTGAGGGACTTGTACCGGGCAGCCACATGTCCCTACCCCTTCCTGCCGGTTCTGGTTCGAAGGGGTTACAATGCAATTTGAAACGCGTTCGAAACACAGGTGCTGTCAATTTGGAAGCAGACCGCCTTGCGTTGGTTTTCATACAATGGTGTGAGTTTCGATCATTCAGAAATCAATGGCAAACTACTGAACAGCTTGTCCAGAAATCACAAACAGCCAAAACATGCTGGAATTGACTGCTACGTCCTGAAAAGGATACGCAACTAAGTTTATTTTTACTGAGGAGGCAGAGAAGAGGAATACCACAGCGTAGATGGATTCAAGATGGGACAGTTACAATGTAAATATGACATCCACCGAGGAATGACATGTGACTTATGATAGACATTTCCACAAACTGTTTTAGTGCAGATGTAATATATATGACAAGCCACGTGACGAATGAGGGGCTCAAAATATGTATTCTAGTTCACTTATTTATTTACTTATTTATTTATTTATTTATCTACTTATTAACAAGATCAGATGTGATAATCCGAATTGTATTTAGAAGATGGATGAACTTTGTTTTGTGTGTGTACATTTACTGTTTCCTCTCACTGATTTTATGTCCAAGGAAGGTACTAATATTACTACTGCATAAACAGTGTATTAGTAATGTCTTGTTTATAAAGCTAATAATAACTAACTGTTGTACCAAAGCATGTTGTATATTGGAAATATTTCTCGTGATGTGAATATGTGACCCCTACATCGTTCCGACGATGTGTATTCTGGTTATATCTCAATGGTTCTCAAAGTGGTAATATGGAGACGACTCCTGAATACCCAGCAGTTTGTCTGAATAGGTCGGACGAGCGATTATTAAACTGACCTCTCATAGCTAGAAAAACTGGCCTTCGACCTAATTATAACAAAGCCGAGATAAAAGCCTAGCAGTTAGGGTAAATGAATGACGTATCAATAGTCACTTTTTGTCTGCCTACTTGTGCAACATATGTCGAGGTGTTGAGTAAATTCCTATGTCGAAATAATCAATTGTATTTCTTCCGATATATACTCTAATATAGCTTCACATTCGTCAGAGAGACACAAACTGTAGACACCTGAATTTAAATCGACATTTCTTTAGTGGCAAGCAAGGGCACTAACCACAAGACTTCAATGGTGACAAGTATGGGAACTAACCACACGATTTCATAGTGACAAGTATGAGAACTAACCACACGATTTCATAGTGACAAGTATGAGAACTAACCACACGATTTCATAGTGACAAGTATGAGAACTAACCACAAGATTGTCATGGTGACAAGTATGGGAACTAACCACACGATTTCATAGTGACAAGTATGAGAACTAACCACAAGATTGTCATGGTGGCAAGTATGAGAACTAATCACACCATCTTCATGGTAGTAAGTATGAGAACTGACGACAACATTGTCATGGTGACAAGCAAGGGCACTAACTACACTTCTGCCAAAACTCGCGTCCTAGCAGACAGATTATGTTTATTTTGTAAATAACCACATTCATTGCGCACTTTAATATAAGTGCTGCAGATCATCCCATAGGTCACACAAGTACACGAACATTGGGACACCATCTTCACTCCAAACTGCGTTTATCAGATCCCTAAATGCTATCATCATCAACATGTGCCAGATCGACAAGTGTTCATGTTTCGCCATCACACACGACCACGAGATTCGTGGATCAGCAATGTTTTCTTGTCTCGACCTGCCATATTACCAAGCCATCCTGACATTTATTTCTCTGTCTTCCCCTTGTTCTTTTATCCACAGTCTTGCCAGTTATCACCAAGTTCTCCAGTTTATTTCTTCTCAAAACGAGTCTAAACATCTTGACTAACTACAACTAATTTCTCTAATCAATTTACGCTGTTCATTTGTTTCTGGTTGAATTTGCTCATAGGTTTCTCTGTCTATCCATGGTATTCTTTGCATTTCCCTCAGAAACCACATTTCCACAGCCATTAATTATTTTTCAGCTTGTTTGCTTGTTGTCCACGTTTCACATCCAGACAAAAGTACAGATTCTATGTAACACTTCAACACTCATTTTCTCGTTGCAATTGACATCTTTTTATTGGTCAATATGTTTTCCATCTTGCGAAATGATACCTTTGCCATAGCAGATGCTACATCTATTCAATTATTAGCACAAACATCGGAATTAGGCAGTCTTCATCTTTGAAAGACAAACAATGGAATATGTTGTGAAAACTAGAAAGATTTTAGGACAGCGAGATAGAGGAGGACAGCGAGAGAAACTTCTTGACAGTCTAGTGTCATTGCACGGAAAGGCGTCAGCATATGAATTTATGCAAACCTTTGGAGATTGCAAGATCTGGAGAAGCGTGATCGCCATTGACAGTCGCCAAGGCACCTGTCTTAACTCTGACAGGAAGTTAGAGTTTCCACATTTGATGTCACTATATTTTAACTTTTTAAAGAATGTTATGGTTTGTTTCTCTTTTACGTCATTATATTTTAATTATTAAACAGCGTTAGAATTAGTTTTCTTCTTCTTCTTCTTCTTCTTCTTCTTCTTCTTCTTCTTCTTCTTCTTCTTCTTCTTCTTCTTCTTCTTCTTCTTCTTCTTCTTCCTCTCTTCTCTCTTCTTCTTCTTCTTCTTCTTCTTCTTCTTCTTCTTCTTCTTCTTCTTCTTCTTCTTCTTCTTCTTCGTCTTCTTCTTCTTCTTCTTCTTCTTCTTCTTCTTCTTCTTCTTCTTCTTCTTCTTTTCTTCTTCTTCTTCTCCTTCTTCTTCAGTTTTATGATTTTACGAGGTTAAGTTAATAAGTAAGTCATAAATGGCTGTAGAAAAATAACTAAAGATGATAACAACTTGAAACCAACTTATTTTTATACATACATTGTTCCTTTATTTCTCAATATAAATTCCACCAACATTGATACACTTATCCCATCTTTTTATCAGTCGTCCCAAACCGGCTGCATAGAACTTCGTACTTTGTTTTCATTGAACTGCCGTCCCACAGAACTGTGTCCAACAGAACACGCTGTTCTATGCAGCCGATTTTGGAGGACTGATAAAACGATGGGATAAGTGCATCAATGTTGGTGGACATTATGTTGAGGAATAAAAGGACAATGTATGAATTAAAAATAAACAGGTTTCAAGTTGTTATCATCTTTAGTTATTTTTCTACAGCCATTTGTGACTTACTTGTTAACTTACCCTCGTATATTTTAAGTTTTAAGAAGGTGTTAGAGATTTCCCATGTTATATCATTATATTTTATTTCTTAAAGAATGTTAAAGTTTGTTTATATTTTATGTCATTATATTTTACTTTGTAAAGAGTATTAGAGTGTTCCTACTTTTTATCATTACATTGTAACACAGAGTATTAGAATTTGCCCATGTTATGTCAATATATTTTAACTCTTAAAGAGGGTTATACTTTGTTTCTATTATATACAATTATATTTTAATTCTTATAATACTTCTTAGACATGTTAACACGTCATCTTTGTTCCTTTGTTTGTACCACCACATGTGGTATTCATCTATAAACTTAATCATTATATTTTGTGTACTTTACAAGGAATAATTTTAATTTAGCTTGGTAGAAAGTAAACTGCACAGCGTGAATAATCTACATATATGTAGATGTCACGGTGTGGCTAACACAGCTCTGGGGACCGAGTATCCACCGGATTAAGTGGACAACTCTGCAGCTGAGCAGAGCAGGGCACTCACTTGTCCTGACAGTCGGAAATGGCTGTCAAAGGCAGAGATAAAAGACCATCATGTGGAAGGCAAGGGGAAACCACCACATTATCTTCCCAAGACTTCATGGAATAACACATATCAGAGTTAGTGAACGACGTTAATCACCGTCTTAGGACATCCTCGTCCGATAGGGACAGTCATGAGTCTCAGGTGACACCAGACCGTCATCCAGCTACTGATGGCAAAATCATAAATAAAATAAATAAATTTAGAGTAGGAACATGGAATGTTAAGACATTAAATGAGCAAGGAAAGTTGAACAATGTTCTAAGAGAGATGGATAGTATGAAAATGAATATACTAGGCGTTAGTGAGATGAGATGGAAGTGATCGGGCAAAATTATAGATGACAACCACACAATAATTTATTCTGGAGGGTGTACACATGAAAAAGGTGTAGGAATAATACTTGACGAAAAAGCAGCGAAATCACTTAATGGATACTGGTGTATTTCAGATAGAGTTATTATGGTCAAAATCAAAGGTATATATATATATATAAATATAATATAAATATTATACAAGTATATGCACCAACAACAAGCAGTAGTGATTAAGAAATACAACACTTTTACGACGAAATAGAAATGGCGATGGCTCAAATTGGATCACAGGAAATAAAAATAATACTTGGAGATTTTAATGCAAAAGTAGGAAAGGGGAAAGTGGAGGATGTCGTGGGGAATTATGGTTTAGGTGCAAGAAATGAAAGAGGTCAAAAGCTAATAGAATGGGCAAATATCAATGATATGATAATTGGAAACATATGGTTTAATCACCATAAAAGACGAATATACACATGGAAAAGCCCTGATAAGAACATTCGCAACCAAATTGACTATATACTAATTAATAAAAGATTTAGAAATGCTTTAATTAATGTAAAGACAATGCCTGGTGCTGACGGTAATAGCGATCATGTACCACTATTTGGACAAATAAAAGTAAGATTAAAGAGAGGGGGAAAATGGTTATGAACATGAGACTTAATAAAGAGGTTCTGAAAGTAGATAAAGAAATTAAAGAACAATACAGAGTGACTGTGGAAATAGGTACAATGCAATAGCTAATATACAGAGTATAAATGAACAATGGGAAATGTTAAGGGACTCCATTCATCAAACTAGCAAAGAAATGTTACCAGAGAGAAAAAAAAAAAAGTAAAAATTACAAACAAGAATACGCTAAGATAATTAAAGAAATAAAAGATAAATGTGGGAAGGCAAACGAAAGTTGATTAAACGAGCAATGCAAAAAAATCGAATTAAATGCATTAAAGACACAAAAAATATGCACAAACAAATCAGTGAGCTCACAGGAAGAAACATAAGAATAAATACAGGGAGGAAGGTGCTATAATGAAGAGGAGGAATGAGTATATAAGAGAAATATATGATGGAGAAAGGGAAGAATTAACAGAAGAAAGTAGCTTAGAAGGTCCACTATTCTAAAAGAAGAAGTCGCTGACACTATGAAACGTATGAAGAAAGGAAAAACAGCTGGGCCAGATGAAATCACAATAGAAGAATTAGAAGTATTGGGAGAATTTGGAGTAGATATATTAACCAAAATGTTGAATGATATTTACAGCAGTGGATATTTACCCAGTGATATGCTAAAATCTGTATTTATAGCTATACCAAAAAGACCAGGAGCAATTGAATTGTGAAGATTTTCGTACAATTAACCTCATAAACCATATACTAAGCTTCTACTCAGAATCATAATGAGAAGAACCAGAAAGAAAATAAAAATGGAAATTAGTGAAGAACAGTATGGATTTGTGGAGGGAAAGGGCACAAACAATGCAATATATACATTACGGACACTAATAGAAAGGTCAATAGAGAAACAGAAAGACATATATTTGTGCTTCATAGATTATACTAAGGCTTTTGATAAAGTAAAACATGATGAACTGATTAAAATGTTGGAAGATATCAACATTGATGGGAAAGATTTAAGAATAATAAAGAATATTTACTGGAACCAAGTTGCAGCAATTAAAATGGGAAATAAAGAGGGTAGTTACGAACAGATAAAGCTAGGAGTACGACGGGGTGTGTCTTGTCACCAGATCTCTTCTCCCTATATAGCGAAGTAATAATGAGAGAGATCAAAGAGATGCCAGGAATACTAGTTGGAGGTTATAATATAAATAATATACGCTATGCAGATGACACAGTATTGGTGGCAGATAAATCAACAGACCTACAACAATTGTTGGACACTGTAGTAACAGAGAGTGCAAAAAGGACTCTCCTTGAATATCAAGAAAACAGTAGCAATGGTGATATCAAAGAAAATGGTGACACCAAAATGTGACATAGAAATAGAAGGAAAAATTCTTAACCAAGTGGATAATTTTAGATACCTAGGGGCATTTATAACATCAGATGGAAGATGTACAGCAGAGATTAAGCGCTGAATAGGGCAAGCAAAAGCCGCATTTCAGAAAATGAAGAGTATCTTATGTAATAAGTCACTGTCAATGAATGAAAGAAATAGAGTGCTGAAATGCTATATAGAACCAGTGTTGCTGTATGGCAGTGAATCTTGGAATGTAAATGAACAAATTAGGAAGAAATTAGAAGCAACAGAGATGTGGTTTCTGAGACGAATGTTGCGAATTCCTTGGACTGCCAGAGTAACTAACAGCGACTGCCTGAAACAGGCTAATGAAACTAGAACATTATATACAACAATAAGAAAGAGACAAACAGTTTTCTTCGGTCATGTGATGAGAAGCGAGGCATTGGAGAACATCGTGACAACTGGAAAGATCGAGGGGAAGAGAGGCAGAGGCAGACCAAGAGAAATGATGCTGGATGGATTGAGACGGTGGCATGGAGGAATATCAGCAGCAGAGTTGATCCAGAAAACCAAAGACCGAGATCTGTGGAGAGCCATGAACGCCTACGCCAGCTGGCAGGGCACTTGATGATGATGAGAGTATTAGATAGCTAAATGGCACTTGATGATGATGAGAGTATTAGATAGCTAAATGCGTCACGCTCCCCTTAATTGAGAGCCGAAGAAGAAGAATTATTTAGCACTCAAAGAGAGTTATGGTTAATTTCTATTTTAATCGTTATATTTTACTCATTATATGGTGTTACATTTCTCCAATTTTATGTCATTTGATATTAATTCTCAAAGAATGCTGTATTTTGTTTCAATTTTATGTCATTATATTTTATTTGGTATATTATGTATTAGAATTTTCCAACTTTATGTGATTATTATTTACTTTTGAAATAGCGTTAAAGTTGTCTTTTTTAATTATTTATTTGTAATTGTAGCTTTCATTTGATTTCATATCATTATATGTTATCTCTTAGAGCAGTGGTCCTCAACCGGTGGGGAATTCCCAATGGGGGAATTTTAGGGTTTCCAATGGAGAATTAAGATTATTTCAAGATCGTGTTAATACAAGAACCGATTACTTATATTGTTTTTCCCTCCATACTTTACGGTTCTGTACTTCTCGCCTTTCTTAAATTCATTTTATAACGTAAGTAGACCCGCAAATCACGTTTTATGTAGACGTCTAGACTTGTTCTAGTATGTGTTATTAAATTTAGCTTCCATTTTTACGTATACTGTGTAGGGTCGGTTGGGGGGGGGGGGGGGGGGGGGGGGTGGGGGGGGGGGGGTGACGTTATGAAAATATGGTGAAGGAGTGCACGGACCAAAAAAAGGTTGCGAAACACTGTCTTAGGGAGTGTTTTTGTTTGTTTCTAATTCATGTCATATTTTATTCTTAATGATCGTTAGAGATTTCGCACTTGTGTCATTATATTGTAATTCTGAAAGATTATTAGAGTTTTTCAACTCTTAAATAGCGTTAGACTGTTGCCATTTTATGTCATTATATTTCAATTCCTAAAATCTGTGAGAGTTTTCTAATTATTTGTCGCGCAATTGATCCTCACATACATTTACAGAGTAGATGTGAGTTATTTGGAAACAATTTCCAAAACAATGTGATAATATATGAGTAGTTGAGCATAAAGATAAAGATTACAACAACGGCAGGACAAAATAAAAGAAATAGTTCGGTACACGTTGGATTTGTTTACTGATGATTTGTTTTGAAGGATAATTGTTATTTCACATTAGCTTCTCCATATTTGCCTCAGTCTCTTCCCGTAGATAACACAAGGAGAATCCCGGGACAGTGCACGAACTCCTTACCCAAGGCCAGGGTTTAGATGAGAGTATTGGAATCAGGCAAGATCGTGTAGTGGAACAGTTTTTCTCATTTTGAAATGTTGCCAAGGCGGTGGCCTATTAGACCTACTCTTGTCCTTGTCCAGCTGCCGAGGGAGGTGTCATGTGTGTGCACCGTGCACACGAGTTCTCCGAGTTCTCGCCCTTGTCTGCGTAGGCCAGATGGCCGAGCCACTACACCCAGAGTCGGGTGAGGGGAGGGTATATCATCCTTTTATTATTTATTAAAAATCCGCAAACCACACAGAGATTCCAACCAGGTCTGCGTGAGTCTTGGCGCGTATCGTAACCTTTAAACGCCCCCACCCCCCCTCCCCTATATAATGAGCTGGTAAAAGTAACAGACGTCAAATACAAGCTTCCGGTGTTGTAAGAGACAAACATGATTTCCTTATTACCTCTTGGTATATGTTTAATGCCGGCTTCCTGGCCTAGAGGTTAGCAACTTTTCTCCGTAATCTCGTATACTCTCGTAATTAACGTGACGACGTGAGAATCAGCAGTGGTTCGAATCGCGTTGGTAACTTACGGGGTATGTGAGCCGGCCGCTCAGAAAGCAATGGCAAACTACTGAGCGTAATCTTGCCAAGAAATCAACAATCAGCTGAAAGATGCTGATGTTGACAGCGATGTCCTGTAAAGGATATGCAAACATTTTTATTTATATGTTTAATAGTTTTAACGCTGGTTTAATGTTTTCTTAAATGTGAAACTTGTGTGTCCCCATTCGAGAAGTTAGTTGTGCTAGCAGACATCGTTCCTGATGTCTAGTTGGTTACATTATTTAAGTACAAATTAAAACTAGGGTCAAACTGAGAATATTATATGAAATATTATATGACAAGGGTGACAGGCTAAAGAGGGGCAAATCATGGATGGGTCGGGCGGAAGATGTCGTCAGACAGGTCTGCAGTCTTACCAGTATCAACCCCGGCAAGGAATGGGTACCGGTGCCTCCAGCTTTTAAGTGCACTTTCTCCTGCATTATCACACTCGACAGACGGTGCGGAGAGCAGAACCCTGCCGCTGTCAATGCAGAGGTCAACGCGCTCATCTATGAACACTCAGATAGCCCCGAAGTGCTCATCTATACAGATGGATCTGTTGTAACGCAGCAGAGAAGTGCGTGGGCATTTACAGCCCGTTCAGCGGGCCGAACCGTTCAAGAATCCAGTGGTGCCCACTCTATGACCACGAGCAGCATGACGATGGAGGTGATGGCAGTTACACGGGCTTTCAAATGGCTGAAATCACAGCATTATACCAACGTGTGTTGTGTACTAACTGATTTAATGAGCATGATTCGGAAGGTCGAAGCTGGATCTGTACGTAGACAGTGGACTGAGTCGCTGCGGAAGTCTGTTGTCCGTAAAGTCACCTTCATCTTTGTCCCGGGACATGCTGGAGTCGAGGGAAATGAACGAGCTGATAAACTGGCTGGCTCTGCACCCCCTGTAGATGGCCAGCCCATGGATCGTGCCGATGTTATTAACGTCCTTAAAGATATGTCGAGAACAGAGGACTTTGACGGCAGTGAATCCACATCGCTGTCCAGGATGAAAGACTTGGGAGTAAGAATCGGCACGGCCAGACGCGAGAGGTACATCGGGAAAACAAGGCGCCTCGTCAACCACAGAACTGGCACTATTAGCCACCGGACGCTGATGTATATGCGCGGGGGGGGGGGGGGGAGGGGATCTGAGCACCTATGGACCTGTTCAGGAGTGCAATGAAGATTACCCAACTGATAACTGAGAATATTTAACACTAACGTTAAATCAGCATGGCTGTGTGGATCTGAAACTATTATAATTACAAATAAACTACAAATATTCATTTACTGGGATATCAGAGGAACAGAAGGCCTGAAATGGTATGACAGAATCACTCACGCGGAGCTTAGGGAGGGAACGAGACAGATTCCAGTGAACCAAGAGGTGAGTGAAAGCTGTTAACACTGCATAGGACACGCATTGAGAAAAGCTGAGAATAAACCGAGCAACAAAGGTTTTGTGGCTTGCGTGTTTAAATTCACTAACGGAATATATTGTTTAATAACAGATAATGGTCAGAATGTTCTGGGAACAGTCTGTGAAAGATAGGTGGTGAGGAAGACGGCTGGTCACCCCATCTAATTATGCCATGGCCTAGAATATATGAAGGTCTAACACTTCACACGCCAACAATAGCAGCTAGCATGACATCACTCTTATTTACTGTATTATGGATGTATTATGTAGTAATGTAGTAAGTACAGTAGTAAGTAAAGTAGTAAGTACTGTAGTAAGTAAAGTAGTAAGTAAGGAACATTTTATAATCTCTAGGCCTAGAAGAGCATATGGTAATTAAGTAAAAGTCAGTACATGACCCTTGTACATGCCTTAGATGCCTTTGATATATGGTGCTAGACTCACATTGTTGTAGATTAAGCGCCACTCGGTGGATGACAAATCCCCATTTTTGGATGGGTTGACCGAGCCCAAGACAATTTTTAACATTAGAAACAGCCCAGTCCCGAAGTGGATCACACCCAAGCCCATGGGTCGCTAGGCGAGTGTCTAGCCGCAATGCTGGCACAGCTCCCATATTTTCGAAACCATGACCACTGAGTCTGTAGGCGAGCGTGTAGCCAATATGCCACAGCGGCTCCCATGTTAAGTAGTGCGTATTGTTGTTGTATATGATAATATTGTTATATGAGAAGTCCAGGGCTAGGATTCAAAGATACGGCAAGTGAGACATGATCATGTTTACGGTTTGATTGATTGATTGATTAATTTAGGAACCGACATCACAGCATTCGGGGCATTCCTATAAGCGCTCCGTCCCCATCCTCAAAAGCCAGCGAAGGGTTCCAACCCCAATAGTACCAGTCAATCAATCAATCAATCATGTGCCATGCCGAAAAGCGTGGGCGGTCATGACTCGCCATTTCACTCGAACACCAGAGTCGTGGATCAGCTCAGTGTTCCTGTCTCGTCCATGCCATGTGGCCAAGCCATCCAAGTATTTTCCTCTCGGTCTTCCTCGGGTCTGTTCCCCTCGATCTAGCCAGTTGTCAATAAGTTCTCCAATCCACTTCTTCTCATAACATGTCCAAAAAATTTTGACTGTCTTCGTCTAATTTCTCTAATCAGTCTTCCGGTACAATGGCGACGAGATGACTCGTTGTTCTTCGGTGAGACGCAGTTCAGTGTTTTTCTGTGGATTTCCTGTGGAATTCGTGTGGATAGTGTTTTTCCTGTGGATTATGTGATGTTATTTCGTGTTCGTTTATTGGAAGTGTTCAAAAGAAGCCACGGAAGGCAGGTGGTGGATGAAATTTTGAGGGCAGCCAACAGATATTTGTTGGTTATGGTCTCGAGTTTCGAGACGGCAAGCAGTGGATCTCTTTCGATGATAATGGTTGCGGTCATCTGGCCAGTATGGTCACTGCGATAGAGGAAAGCAACGGCAAACTACCTCTTTGAAAGTGCCTTGTATATTATGATTCGCTTAAAGACTGATCATCGCAAGACAAGGACAGAGACATTAAAATTAGCAACATGGAACGTTAGAACGCTAATCGACGACGGTAAATTAGAGAACATAAAACAAGAAATACAAAGAGAAAAAATTAATATATTAGGGATGTGCGAAACGAGATGGGCAGAAGCAGGCATCAAGATAGATGAAGATTATAAGATTATTTATTCTGGAGGTGAAGATCGACAAAGGGGAGTGGCAATAATTTTGGACCGGAGAACATCAACGTCTGTTCAAGGATATTGGGCCGTGTCGGACAGAGTTCTACTAGTTAAATTGAGTGGCAGACCTTTTAGCATAAATGTTATTCAAGTATATGCCCCAACAGGAGAGTCCAGTGGAGATAGTGTAGAGGAATTTTATAATGACATAGAGTCTGCCTTAAAGAAATGTAAAAATTCAGAAATAAACATCATAATAGGAGACTTCAATGCAAAAGTAGGAAATCAAGGTGATAGATACACAGTAGGAAACTATGGTTTAGGAGAGAGAAATGAAAGAGGATACAGACTCGTAGAGTGGGCAAAAGAAAAGGAAATGATTGTAGGAAACACCTGGTTTAAGCAACACCCTAGAAGATTATGGACATGGAGGAGTCCTGATAGCAGGATCAGAAACCAGATTGACTACATTCTGATTAGCAGAAGATTTAGAAACGCACTAACAGTAGCAAAAACAGTTCCAGTGCTGATTGTTATAGTGACCACAGACTACTTACAGGAACATTGAGGATAAAGCTGAAGAAAGTCAAGTATATAACAGGAAACACTAAATATGATTTGTGTACATTGAGTAATGACAAGGAAATACAAAACAAATTCAACATAGAAGTACAGAACAGATTTGATATATTGTCTGATCTAGAGATATTATTCCAGGATGTGAATGATCAATGGGAAATGTTAAAAAATTCAATCAGTTTGGCTGCAGAAACAACTATTCCAAAATAAAAGAAGGTGGGACGTAAGAAATGGATGACTGAAGAAATTTTACACCTAATGGAAACAAGAAGACTCAACAAAAATAATCCTGCCAAATATGAAGAAATTCACAGACAAGTCAGAATATTATGTAGGAAGGCAAAAGAATCATGGCTTGAGGAAAAGTGCTTAGAAATTGAAAAACAACACAACAGTCAAAATACCAAATTAGTGCACAAAAGAATTCAGGAACTTACTAATAAAAGAACAAGTACATCAACAGGCTGTCTAAAAACTAAAGATGGCAAAATCATAATAGAAAAAGATCAGATTCTAAATGTATGGACAGATTATGTGAAAAACCTGTATAATGATAACAGAGAGGAACAGTATGATATTAGATTAAATAATGAAGGACCAGTAATTTTAAAGATGGTGGTTCAACATGTTCTTAAGCATATGAAAGCTGGCAAGTCCCCCGGTGCAGATAACATCACAACAGAAATGATTGAAGCTTTAGAAGAATTTGGATTAGAGCAAGTCACCAGACTGCTGAACACATTATATGATACTGGAGATATACCTTCTGAATTATGTAATTCTGTATTTATTGCAATCCCAAAGAAATCGGGAACCTTGGAATGTGATCAACATAGAACAATTAGTATAATGAGTCACATCACAAAGATTTTGTTACGAATTATCATGCAGAGAGTGAGGAAGAAAATACAACCTGAAATAGGGGAAGAACAATGTGGGTTTGTAGAAGGAAAGGGTACAGTAAATCCTGTGTATATGCTGCGATCAATTATTGAACGTGCTATAGAAGTAAACAAGGATATACATCTTTGCTTTATTGACTATACAAAGGCTTTTGATAGAGTTAGACATGTCAACATGGTGGATATGCTTGCAGATCTACAAATTGATGGGAAAGAAATTAGACTTATAAAAAACATATATTGGAAGCAACCTGCTGCCATAAGGATTGATAATGAAGTGGGACAATATCAACCTATTAAGAGAGGTGTTAGGCTGGGATGTGTAATGTCTCCAGATCATTTTTCCCTATATAGTACCAGTAGCAATCTTATTATATGTGCGTCTCGCCTTTCCTCTAAGCTTCGAGCATCGGCCAGACCCTCTCGTCACTGCTCGCTGTCGCATTCTTGCCATATCATGATGATCATGGTAATATCACCTTGTTTGTTATTGAATGCCGAAATATTTCACTTCTTTCTTTTTATTTCTTTCATCGACGCTCATTTAATTCACATCATCTTTATATTCTGAAGTGTGGACCAAGCGTCAGGGAAAATAATATTGAAGTATTGAAAACTATTTTAGAGCCGCACTGACAGCCTCTGTCTCCATTCTCATATTGGAGGTTGTTATGTGGCACGCCCCGTAATAAGCGGTGATGATTCTGGCTCTCACTATAGCCGAGAAACCCCATACTGAGTTTTGACAACGCAGCGCAGAACAATTTCATAAAGACTACCCCAGCTACAAATACTGGCTTCCCATCACGAATTCTTGCGAGTCCAGCACTTGAAGCACTCTAATAGTGAAGTTAATAACTGAAGTTGCAATACCGGTTTTGTACATCCTGCTGATGTCTAAGTCCAAAAAATGGGAATGAGACGTCGGCAACACAGTTCCCTTGAACATGGGAATGAGACGTCGGCAACACAGTTCCCTTGAACATGGGAATGAGACGTCGGCAACACAGTTCCCTTGAACATGGGAATGAGACGTCGGCAACACAGTTCCCTTGAACATGGGAATGAGACGTCGGCAACACAGTTCCCTTGAACATGGGAATGAGACGTCGGCAACACAGTTCCCTTGAACATGGGAATGAGACGTCGGCAACACAGTTCCCTTGAACATGGGAAGAGACGTAGGCAACACAGTTCCCTTGAACTGGGAGAGACGTCGGCAACACAGTTCCCTTGAACATGGGAATCGAGTAAGTCGGCAACACAGTTCCCTTGAACATGGGAATGAGACGTCGGCAACACAGTTCCCTTGAACATGGGAATGAGAAGTCGGCAAACACCAGTTCCCTTGAACATGGGAATGAGAAGTCGGCAACACAGTTCCCTTGAACATGGGAATGAGACGTCGGCAACACAGTTCCCTTGAACATGGGAATGAGAAGTCGGCAACACAGTTCCCTTGAACATGGGAATGAGACGTCGGCAACACAGTTCCCTTGAACATGGGAATGAGACGTCGGCAACACAGTTCCCTTGAACATGGGAATGAGAAGTCGGCAACACAGTTCCCTTGAACATGGTACTTTGGGTCTTCCATCCATCATGTGCCATGCCGATAAGCGTGGGCGGTCATGTTTTGCCATCTCACTCGATCACCAGAGTTGTGGATTAGCTCCGTATTCCTGTCTCGACCATGACACGTGGCCAAGCTATCCAGGTATTTACTTCTCGGTCTTCCCCTTGGTCTCTTCCCTTCGATCTTGCCAGTTGTCACCAAGGTCTCCAAGTCATTTCTTCTCATAACATGCCCCCAAAAATTTTGACTGTCTACATGTAAAGACTAATCAGTTTACGATCTTCATTTGTTTCTTGAAGGACTTGTTCATTGGTTTTTCTGTCTGTCCATGGTATTCTTTGCATTTTCCTCAGAAACCACATTTCCACAGCCATCAGCTGTTTTTCAGCTTTACTGCTCATTGTCCAAGCCTCACATCCATACAAAAGTATAGGTTCTATGTAGCATCTCAACACTCTTGTTCTCGTTTCAATTTATATCTTTTTATTGGTCAGTATGGTTTTCATCGTGGGTCGAGAGAAAAATCTCAATATAACTTCGCACTGATAGAGGGGAGCTTTGTGCAGCGTTCAGTCGACCTGTTCTCCAACGGATCGAACTTCAGAGTTTAAATTCGTCTTCCTGAGGATTCACCAACTAACCAATCTACCTTTCGACTATTTTATCATTGCAGCTGGATGATCACTTTGTTTTCCTCTATACCAGACAGCCGTTGGTGGTTAATAATGACATACTGACAGTCTATTACAGCGACGCAGAACATTTAGATGCATTCAAGTGTTATGGAACAAAATGACAAGAACCAACTGAATTGAAACAAAACTGAAAAATGAACAAATTCTAGCAAATACAACAGAACACAGAAGACTTCTTAAAGTAATAAAAAAGCGAAAACTTTCTTTGGTTTGGCCACATCCAAAGACATAAACAAGACTCCAAAGAGAATACTGGAGGGTCTAATATCGGGGACAAGAGGATGGGGTAGACCATGGTCTGTCAGAAAAAAAACTGGCATCTACTACTTATAGGGCCGTCACGGTGGCCAAGGTGTTACGGACGCGGTTCGTAATCCCGTATACCCGCGTTAGAAACACAACTGCGCGCGATTTGGCAGCAGACCGCGTTGCGCTGGTTTTTTAACGAATTGGTATGGGTGCCGGTCGTCCAGAAAGCAATGGAAAACTACTGAGCGTAAACTTGCCAAGACATCAACAACAGTAACAAATACTGGTTTTGAATGCAAACGTCCTGTAAAAGATATGCAACTAACTTTCTTTTTTTAACTGCCTATAGTACCTTGCGAGGTAGGACGGGGGTAGGGGGGGGGGTCTTGAACCTGATGAATTAAGGCTGCATGGCTAGTGCCGTCGCCGCAAACTGTGCAGCATATGGTTTTTCTTCATCCCTCACCCCATCCCCATCACCGACCCTACCGAGGATTTCAGCCAATCGGCCAGCCGCTCGTCAGACCATGGACAACATTTGTAAAACAGGCATACGCAGATATATATTTCTTGCTCTAATGGTTACCATTCAACCGTGAACATATTTACTGTTGAACTCTATTATGCGAAGTGCTTCAAGCAGAACCATCGTGTAATACCGTATTTACTAGCATTAAATAACTTATGTTTATTCAGACAAGAGACACTTCTAAAAAATCTTGTATACATCCTTACAGTTCTCCCTCACAACCCATCTTCTTACACGCTAAATTGTTGAAGTAAATGTATGTGTTATAATTGGTAATAGTAATGTGAAGCTGGTTGCTACAGATCGACTGTTTATTGAAACGTCCACCACTTGCTAACAGACATTATCAGACGTGATTTGTGAAGATACTGGAATGGAATACGAGCATTATATTTTGCTTAATCTCAACTTGTAGTAGCACCTACAGAAAACACGCTCAGTGGCGTTTTAGAACTTAGAGAAGTTTTTGAGCCAGTTCTAGTGGCGTAAGTTATACTCAGAGCTGATGCTAACAAAGCGTCTATATTTTAGAGGGGCGCATAGAGGAAGCAAAAAATAGTAACACTGTAACCTATCATGCCACCTGTGTATTATTAGTGCACATTATGCAAGCAAAGACAATGCCACCTATTATGCGTGTCGTAAAAGGCAACTAAGGAGGATTGGTACTGGCCACCACATCCCGGAGATATGTAATCCACTCGAACATGAACAAGCTTTAAATTAAAGTAGGTGTGAAATGGTATCCCTGAATCAGCCGCTTATTGAGCTTCGTGAAAGGCCTACGGTAGCTATACTTTCCGGTGTTCTGGAATGAATTCCAAGGAACAGCCTCAGATGGGACACCCTGGGGCAGCAGCATATGCATCTTGGGCAGAGGAAGGCCATTCAGCTCTTTGTTAAGAATACCCCCACCATTGATTTGGCTCTTATTGGCACCACAGACAGCACATACACCTCTCTTTGCTATACTGCTATATATTCAATTAATGGCTATAACCAATTTTGATCTCGAGAAGGTTGGCAAAACACACCATCAATGGCTGCTGCCCAACAGCATCAGGTGTGCTGTATGAGGGAAGACGAACATGATACTCAACCTGCTGCTGAAGCCGGGCTATCTGAAATACGATCGATTGCACCTGCACTCGAAGTCCTTGGGACAGGACAAGTATCAGTTCCTCCAGGATTGGGCCGCTTCCGTGGGGGAGCCTGCGGGGCAAGAAATCGCTTCCTGTCATAGCTCAGCGGAGGACATCATCCCAGTCGAGGACTTGAACCCCGGAAAGAGATCCATCATGGTATTCAATGACGTAATGCTGGAGAAGCAGGGATCGATCGAGAAGTACTTCTGACAGGGCCGGCACGGTGGTGCCGACTCATTCTACCTGACGCTGAGCTTCTTCAGAATCCCAAAGCAGGCCATCCGCGACAACGCTAATCTACTCGTGATTTTCAACCAAGACACGAAGAACCTGCGCGCCATCCATGACTCCTATGTTGGTGGTGACATGCCCTTTGAAGAGTTTAGGGAGTTCTTCACAGAGTGCACTCGCGAGCCCTACGGTTTCGCTGTGATCGACCTAACCAGCAAGGCCCACGATGGTAAATACCGATGCTGGGTTCGATCGGTTCTATATCCCCAAGACATCTATTTAGATATTGAATAGTTATAGCAACAACATGTGGGCTAAAGTATCTAGTCAGCCAGAGCGTGATGCTCTTGTGCAAGAATATCTAGCACGTCAGGACCGCCTGAGGCAGCGGTTTCAGGCGGAGAGGCTGGGAGAAGCGGATTTACAGATGGAGGCTGCTAACTCTTCACACCAATCACTAAGACGGTGTCTGACCAGCTTCAGAAGTTGCAGGAAATAACCACGGCACATACCAGAGATTTGGTTCGACAGTTGGGCCAGGCAGCCCAGCCCCGTGCGCTGGAAGCGCCCCAGCCAATCGCTGCTGACTTGGCGCAAAATACGTAAGAAGCGGAAGGCCGGCCTCGGGAGTCACTGTCGCTAGAGCAACGGGCGACCATTGTTGTGTATCCAAATAGGAATCTCGATGAGGACCTCATTAGGCGCCACAGTTTTCAACTCCCAAGCGAGCTCGACTTTTCAGACACGGCCGCGATTAACGCTATCATCTCTAGAGTCAGTTACTACAACTGACATAACCTTGGAAAGCAGAAGAGGCAAGCGAGAAACGACGAAGATCTCGAGCCTCTGTTGACAGGTGGAAACGACGAAGATCTCGAGCCTCTGTTGACAGGTGAAATTGTGGGTTTGGCGGATTACCAAGATCGCCTAGGGCAGTTGCTGGCTGCCCATCAACAACACACCAGAGGCTCTGGACTGAAACCTCGGGGTAACCAGTTTGGCGCCCTCATACTCGATCCAGTTTCACTGGCGGCAGGCCATTTGCGGGCATTCCGTGGTGACAACCTAGTGTTTGAGGCTCCTGCAGACGAGTCGTTATACGACCGTCTAACAAAACGCTTTGTCAAAACGAAGCAGTACACCCCACTGGCCATTGAGACATTCAAACAGCTGGTTCAGCTAGCCAACTTGCCTGTGCATGGCCGTAAAAGCAAAAAGCATCAACTGCTCCGCAGCGGAAGCGGCTTCCCCATATATTACGACGACCCCAACGTTCTGGTTGAACGCCTGGGTTTGCTGGTGGCTTCTAAGGAGGCTGGGAACACGGGACTCGACAACGAAATCTCTGCGATAGTGGACGAGCTAATGCGCTGTGGGGCGATCTCTAAAGAGCTAGCCCTCCAGTTGAACAAGAGCATGTTTACCCAGTAACGTAAAAATGTAACGGCTACTTGTGGAAATCCGTGAACAAATGCCGACCCCTGACTTGTTACATCCGAAAGAGAACTTCAGCATTATAGTCTCGTCGGACAAAACCGACTGGACGACTAACTTACTTCCCGGCGCTGTTTCTTGACACCAAGCGTCAGTATGAGCTCGCCCTGGTTAATCTGGAAACCTATAATTCCATCAGTAACATTACAAATGCTAACAATAGTTTCGTATATCGGACCGTGCAAGAGTGGAAAACCATCCAACTATCTGAAGGAGCATATGAGCTCACACAGATCAACGCCGAGATTCAAAGACAGCTGGCGGTCGCCGGGGACTGGAAGGACAAGGAACACTTTATCACCTTTGGGATTAACCCCTCAACACTGCGGGCCTTCGTGAAAATAACGGACCCCACCTACGAGGTTGATATGGGCGCATCTACTTTGTGGGCAGTGCTCGGGTTTACTCTGCAAACGCAAACCGAAGGCTACAAAGAGGGTGATCTGCCAAAGGACATTCTGTCTGTGACTAGCATTTTGGTTAACTGAAACCTGGTCGGTGGCTTTTACCTCAACGCTAGCACAAACCCCACCATCTATTATGTCTTCCCCAATGTGTACCCGGCTATAAGATTCTGGAGTCTCCCTGCGACTTTGTCTACTTATCCATTAACCAGACCGGCAAAATCCCTAGCATGCGCATGTGGCTGACTGATCAAGTTGGTGCACAATTAAACCTTAGGGGTGAGCGAATTACTATAAGGCTATGCCAAGTAGCAGGTGCGACATAATGTCGTAAATAGGAAAGATCCTAGAATCCCAGAACGACAGCGCTAAGAAAAGCGAAGGAGATGACGTGACAACACAGAATCGTCACAGGGCAATGTCAATAACAACAACAGACTGACTTGGGAGTTTCATCAAAGCGGCAGCTTGTATTGATTTTGCAACGATAGGTCGGCTAGATATTGGCTTGATGGCGCATCAGTGGCTGAATGATTACTTGGAAATGGAAGAGACAATCTGTAGAAGTAATACTTATCGTAGCCACAAATAAACAGGCGGACGAACGCCGAAAACTCGATTTCTGTGAAGCGTCACGAAGGACACTTGACGGATTTGACAGAAGGTTTCCGTGAGGACGTACAAGGACATTATACATTTTAATATTCGAGCGGATGATGGCTTGCAACATTGATCTTAATTATAATATTATTATAATATTCTTACTGCCCAACCTGATCAAAACCAGGTACAGTAATTATTTATTGTTGTTGTTGTTGCGACAAGCCTGTACGCTGCGACATTAAACGGCGTCTTAATTGTTAAACGTCAACTGAGTGGACTCAATCATTTTAGTTAGTATTGTCTTCGTAACCTGCTATTGCTTTTCGAGCCGTGTTTGTTGATCCAGTTATTATTGGAACTATTCTACACCCCGAGATACAGCATGGCAGGCTACATATTCGCAGTGTGTAACCATGATCGTTTTCAAGCGACGACGACGTTGCGGCGGGGGCCTATTTGAGTGGATTGGCACTGTCGCTAAGGCTATATCGAGCACTGTTGGAACGGCCGCAAGGGCCATCAGCAGCAACAAGAACCTTATTAAGAATGTGGCTGGGTGACTGGCTCGGTGGCTAAGGCTGGCGCTAATACAGCTGCCGCAGTGAAACAGATTGTGGACACCGTCAGAGCCAAACGTCTTCCACTGCCGTTGAGAAAAGAGCTCACAGAGAAGAGCGCCGAGATCTTAAAGCAGCTAGTGGTCAGTGCTGTGGACATCAACAGCCATATAGGCCAAAGCTAGTTTCAAGACAATTAGAGTTAAAAGGCAGTGAAATATTATATAATCCTCCATGAAGGAGGTTCGCACTTCCATGCTTGAGATTGCCAAGCCGGTGCATGTTGACGAGGGCACTGAATCCTTCGAGTACCGGGAGTACGAGTCACAGAACACGAGCGCTCTCCACAATAATTCCGCTATCCAGATAGACATACACGCTCAGGATGACTTCACGCTCCCCTCCAAGAGCTACCTTCTGGTGGAAGGCCACCTATCATCCACGGCTGCCGCTTACAATGAGGAGTCTATGGTAGCGCTTATTAATAACGCTATCCCATTCATGTTCAATCAAATACGCTACCAGCCCAATGTGTGTGGAGGGGTATGTGTGAGTTTAGGGGTGGGTGGGTGGGTGGAGCATGTGTTGATGGGGGGGGGGGGGGGTGTGCGAGTGGGTGGAGGGATGTGTGGCATTGGAGCATGTGTTGATGGGGGGGGGGGGGTGTGCGAGTGGGTGGAGGGATGTGTGGTGAGTGGGATGTGTGGTGGGTGGGGGTGTGTGGGTATGGGTGGGTGATGTGTGAGTGTTTGAGGAAGGTGTGTGTGGGTTGGTGCGGGATGTGTATGTGGGAGTGGGAATTTGTCACATAACGTGATAATATGCATTGTTTATGCTTACAACATTCATTTGACAATGTTTTTTTTTTTCCTCTGTGAAAGTATCATGCACTGTTGATGAATGAAAGATGAGTGATTGGAAAGGCCGATTGTAAGACGGGCCTACGTGCTCAATTTGTAATCCTTTTAAAATAAGGTTCAATTCAATTCAATCCCTCTCGTTTTTCTACGATCATAGTGTCTTTCATTTCGTTGTATGGCTCCTTGAGACTCACTACGAAGGTGTTGTGGCATGGTTTACACAACTCCTCGGGTTGTATAGGGCTGGCACCACACACACCACACACACGATGTGGTTACTAACCTTAGCGAATCGTTGCAGGTGCTTCTGCCAGAACCAACCTCGTCACGTCTTCTCACATCTAGCCCCAGAGCTCACGAGCCACATACAGTTCGCCATTTTAGTCCGAGGCGCTACTCTCTAATTCCTCTTTACAGGGTATTCTAGCTGGCTGCACCACACAAATAAATCCTTAACTTGTATACACGATCAGGAACCCCCCCCCCCCCCCCCCCCCCCCCCCCCCCATCCTATACAACCGAAGTATCCACCACTTGATTTCAGTAAGCAAGCGCGGAAGTAATAAACTTGACATCTCAAGTTCTTTTCTCCGAAAAACAGCGCAGTCCATCTGTCAACACACGGATGTTAATTACGGTGTAATGAATCTCTCTAAATTGCAGTCAGCGGCGTTGTCGGGGTGTTTATTACGAATGGTTATTGATTTCGTCAGTAATTTGATGTAGGACGTTGGTTGCTAGCGTCAAGTTTGAATAATATATGAGTGTAGAAGTATCTTTCGTCTGGTATGCGACAAGTATATAATTTGTATGACTGTCGCTAAGTGTGTATGACTTTTCGCTAAGCTGTATCGTGCCTGAATGTGGAGCTCTTTCTTCCCGATTCGGAAAAGACTCGGTCGTGAGTTTTTCTCCTGGCAAACCAAAGTTTTTGTCACTAGAGCTCACTGGTTAGCCGCTTGACTGGCCTTCTGGACCTGTCACGTAATTATCATGTGTCTAGTTTGTCACTCATAAGTATCTATAGATATATACCTGCGCGGAGATTAGAGTCGAATTAGCACGAAAGTTGACACAGGGCATTACAAACATCTTGATCATTAAAATAAAACAGGAACCGAAACTGACAAGGAATCGAGAGTCTTTCTGACGGAGTTTGATGGGAACGACGTTCTACAAAGAGAATGATAATTATTGATGATGATGAGACATCATTGTATTTCACCATTGCATCTCTCTTTCCATTTGTCTCATCATCTCATCTCATCTTGTTCCTTTTGTACCTTGCAATATCGAAGTGAAGTATCAACAGGAGAGTGCCCGTTTATGAGTGTAATGTATCCAGATTCCCATGGGCTCTGCTATTCCCTCTGTCCATAGTTTAAGGACATGTGTAATTATAACATGCGAATATCATTGGCACCTTGCCATCTTGACTGACGATAGTTTGTTACATTGTGCTTCAAAAAGGCTTGATAACTACAACCCATGGCGGTGACTGGTAAGGCCAATTCGCACTGTAAATGTTTGTCCACAGTGGATGCTTGTGAACACATGGTCATTTCCACAATCATGCACCTTATTACGTTTCACACGCTCGGTATATGACCTATCTGCAATCATTTTCTCCTTTGTCTTTATTCCATTTCTGATAGTTGCCCTTTATGCAACACGTTCAACGGCGACTTGCTCGCAATGTGCATTATCAATGCCTGTATCAATCATGTCCCGCTTACACACATCTTTGTATCGTTAGAGAAGCCGACCCTGAGATTTCGTATCCATCTGTAATTCACCAGAAAAGATGTCCTTTCGTATTCTACCATCATCCATCCTCATAGCGTGTCCTACCCATCTAAGTCTACGAAGACTGAGCATAGAATATACCGTCACACAACCTGATCTTTCCAATACTTCAGTTGTTGTGATTTTGTCTTGCCACTCAATACCATGTATTCTTCGCAGACACCGCATATGAAAGCTGTTTAAACGTTTCTCTTAGTGTGAGTTAGTTGTACAGGCTTCAGTGTCATAAAGAAGAGTACCAAGGACACAGACTTGATAGACAAGGACTTTTATTTTGGCAGTGAGCTTCCTGTTCTCCCAGACTCTTTTTCTTAACCTGTTCAATGTTATTGCTGCCTTACCAATTCTGATGTTCATTTACTGATCTAGGGATAATTTGCTATTTACCTCTGATACTAGATATTTAAAATGGTCTACTATCTCTAGTTCGGCGTCGTCAATGAAGATTGATAGTACCCCGTGTGCACCTTATGACATAATCTGTGTCTTCTTTTTGCTAATTTTAAACCAAATTCATAACAAGCATTGGAGAATGCAGACAGTAGACGTTGCAATTCTTCCTCAGAGTGGGTCGTAATGGCAGCATCATCTGCAAGAAGCAACTCTCTGATCAATACCCTCCTAATTTTGCTCTTGGCCTTCAATCTCTGAGCATTGTAGAGGCCGCCATCTGAGCGTGAGCGAATGTATATGCCACCATCCTGATCACGAAAGGCATATTTCAGTAGAAGTGACAAGTATATTCCAAAGAGGGTGGGAGCTAGTACACAACCTCTTCAGAAGTTGCACCATCAAACTAGATTATACCCTTCATGCCTGTGTGGAACGATTCCACAATGGACAGAAGAGTTGGTGGGCAGCCAATATTCTTTAGTGCTTTGAACAGATCCTCATGACCGACAAAATCAAATATGTTTGTGAGGTCGATGAAGGCAATAAACAGTGGCTGACTCTGTTCATGGGATTTTTCTTGCATTTGTTGCAATGAGTATATCATAACAATGGTAGACCGGCTCTGTCGGAAGCCACACTGTGATTCGGGGTAGATTTTATCTTCTAGGACTTAAAGTCTGCGCAGAACAATTCTAGCAAATACTTCACAACAATACACAGAAGTGAGATACCCCAAAAGTTATTACAGTTGCTCCGATCGCCCTTGTTAATTTGCAGTATTATGACGCTTTAATTTTTGAAATCCTCTAGGACATGTCCTTCTCGCCAGCATAGCTGTCAGAATCCCAGGAATACGTAAGAGACGACATATGTCAGGGACAGGACATAGGTAGAGTAAGGTAGAATAGACAGGACTATACACCCAGCGAGAGACAGGACATAGGGTTGATAGACAGGACAGTGTCCTTGAATGACAGCCCAAAATTGGACTGGACGACCCGAGACGCCAGCCGTCAACAGACGGTTGAATGACAAGATGACATTCAGAAGACCGAGACATTCTACTTAACACGACTATTACGCACGACATGAGGTCAATCACCACGTGACCACCGACCGAGCGAGGGAACACATCAGACTCGACCTGACTGTGTTCGTGATGTGTTCGGGGATATTTGTGACAGAGAGAGAGTGTACTGAATACCTGACAGAAGCTTGCTAATTCTAAGAGAGTGTAGCAGTGACTGCCTCGTACGCTAATGTGTGAGATAATCTGTGATACGAGAGCGCACATGTGCATTGCTAATTGTTGATTTTTACCATATATTATCAAACATCATTTATGATTAATGGAGATTTATATTTTCTAGTAATAAATCCATATACATGTATACCGCTTTGACGGGTTGTTCAGACATGTATGTATTCTCTGTCAGTGTTATGATGAACGAGCCACTGAGAAGCTGACAGGAAACTTGGAGGCTCCACATAAGGTTTTAGTGTAACCGAAGACAGTGTTTCGACTGCGCTTGGTTTCACAAAGTAAAAAACAACATTTACGACTTAGGCAATTTGACAATTGCAACGACAACTGTTTAGTCACGACAATGTGGAGTTTCCCACTGATATAAACGAGTGACCGACAAAACTCCTCACTCAGTTAACATCTTTTCTCATATTCATGACACCTGACTGACTTATTTTCCACAAATACTAATATTTTCTTTGTCAAAGACTGAAATATCAAGGCAGGAGGTATGCCTCAAGATAGAAGACCACCGGGAAGAGTGGTCAACCTCAAGTAGATTAGAGGTAATACAGTGCCCCGATATAAGGGCAGGGTAGATGATAGAAAGGGGGACTATTAACTAGTTCTCTCATGAGACACGGAGGCAACGACCAGATAGTTAGTACTCTGGTCACGACAGAATCACGCCTACGTGATAGCCACGGAGAAGAGTGCCACTCAATAGGAGAACGGCTGCTACAAGCGTGTTTAGTGTAACAGCACGCAAAAAGCCGAAGGACGCAACAAGGTCCTTCCGCGTGCTGTGTAGTCACGCGTGTAGGAAAAGTCAGACTGGGGACTGACTTCGTAGAGAGCAGATCGTTTAGTGTCGATAGGAGTTTTTGTGTAGCCAAATAGATAGAGATTAGCAATAGGGTTAGGAAACTAGTGATAGGCAATTCTGTGGCTTTGTGTGTGATTTGATAGCGACTGTTTTGTAATTGTAAAGAGCCAACGGCAATAAAATGTACCATTCATTTCCTCTCACACGACTTGCAAGTTCTTTGTATGGTGTGGGAGAAGTAATCCTATGATGCCTGACACATCAGTTGTTGACAGGCTAGGATTAATGTGGTGTCAGAAGTGTGGCTTGGACAAATGTTCAAGCTATTACACTTACCCACGGCTCTAGACTAAGGTTGCTAGTAGGTTTAATTTGTGTCAGTGACTGATGACGTGTGCAGACTAGAACGAGTTGCGAGCTAAACTGTGCCTATCGTGACAAAATAATGCTAATTTGTGCTTATTGAAATATTATTTAATTAAATCATGTGTTCTTCGAAGTTGTAAGTATTGATATTATTAATTTCTTTCATTGATTTATGTAATCATTTATTTGTTTATGAATAATTATCAAATATGATTCATGGCGGAGCGATACACAGCCAGCAACAATATCGATTTTTGCAAGCTAAAAATAGCGCTGCGCCTCTGACGTAATACGATTGACAAGCAGTTGTGTTACGCCATTAGCATTCAGCATTTGAGTGTTTACAAATCGCCAAGCTGCTGCCCGCCTGAATCTGTGTTTTATATTAATTATTATTTGTTTATTTAAGTTAGTGAATGAATATATTTATTTATTTAAACAATATTATTATATTTTTATTTAGTTAAAAGCATTTATTGAATGTTTTTCGTACTTTTTCTATTTGTTTACCGTTGCGATGGCACTACTTTTGGCTATGCAAATTAGACTCGTTATGCACAAAACTTCCATAGATTAAACTAGGTTAGGGTCGAAAGGCATAAAACGTTAGAACAAAGACAGGACATTGACATTTAATATTAATTTAACCATAGTCTGTTTGTCCGTGGGCTTGTCATTGTGATTGTACCAAATTGTCAAAAATAGCGTGTCGTTTACAATTTGTTAATTGTTGCTGCTCTGTGAACCAGGGTGAACAACAGCTGATTAGAAAACACGTGTGTATGCCGAAGTGCCAAACGAGGTGACCTGTGTTACCGGAGTGGTGTTCCTGATTCTCGGGAACATTAAGTTGAGTGTACTCAATATATTTGGCATGCAATGTGATTAATAGTGCATCTCTTTTTCAGCGTGTGATGCATTAGCATATTTTTGTGCTCTGTTTTTTTTTTTCAGGATAAAATTTTCCAGGTTATAAACAAAGAGTACAATTTATAGTGCTCAGATATTAAGAAACATAACATATCAAAGATAAATAAGTGATTAAAGACTTCAGTGCGGGGCATTGCTAGCTAATAACCCAACAGCATGGCTACTTTAGCTGATTTTGTAAAAGCAGGTAAAGAATTACAATACACAGGAAAGGAGCTAGAACAGTATGCTGATCAAAAATTTAAAGAAGCAAAAGATGCTGAGAAAGCTGAACGGATACGAAAAGAGGATGCTGAGAGAGATGAACGTGCACGAGAAAGACAACACCAAAAGGAGATTGCAGAACTAGCTGAGATAACAAAACAGAAGCAGTTAGAACATGATAAGGAAATTAAACATAAAGAATTAGAAATAAAACAAAAGCAATTAGATCAAGAAAAGGAATTAAAGCAAAAGCAACTAGATCAAGAGAGAGAACTAAAGCAAAAAGAGATAGATGAAATGGCAAGAGTTAAGGAAAAACAAATTCAAGTAGAATCAGAGACACAGTTAAAGATGAAAGGTATGGATGTAGACTCACACGCAGAGATCTCTGCTACTAAACTAAAAAGTCAACAAGAAGAAAATAAGTTCAATAAATACAAATATATTATCAAACCATATTGTAAAGAGGATTCCATATCAGCCTGGACAGAAAATGTCGAGTATCAGTTTAAATACCACCAAGTTCCACTAGAGATGTGGGCTATGATTTATATGAAGAACCTGAGTGGTGAGCCCCTTAAAGTGATAGAATCTATACCAACTGATCTTAGATCTAACTATCAGTACATCCATGATAGGATAATGCAACACTTTTTACTTGATGCCCCTGGGTATCAGGTTCAGTTCTCAAATTTAAAACCAAAACCTAGTGAGACTTTCATTGATTACGTCTCAAATGTTCAAAGTGTACTAAATAGGTGGCTTAAAGCAGCTAACATAGGTAAAGATTTTGACAGACTTAAAAATCTAATAGCCATGGATAAAGTCATATCCACTATACCATCTCCTTTTGCTAAATTCCTGCAGCAGTCGGACATTGAGACCATAGAACAATTTGAAAAGAAAGGCTCTGCATATTTTTCTTCAAATAGAGATATTTTTAAGACTTCAAATGACACTGAAATAGTTTCCTTTGTAAAGGACCAACCTAAAAACTATCAAAGTAATAGAAAACCGTTTCATAAAGTTGATAAGAAAGATAGGAAAGTGTCAAAATGTATCTACTGTCAACTTTTGCATGACACTTATTCTATGTGTGATAAATCGCCAAACTATCCGACGCATCTTGAAAATGTTATTAAGAAGCAACAAAACAAGCGATCTGCATACAGGCGTGCAATCAAATGCTTCTTTTGTTCCAGCTACGGCCATTATTCAAATAAGTGCCTGGGCCGCCAACGCATGAAAGCCAACAATGCTATTTTGATTGATACATCTTCTGATAGTGGTAGTGAGACTGAGTGTGAAGTTGAAAATGAATTACCTGTTAACCAAGCTGAAGATGTGTGTTGTGTAAACGATATGTTAAGCTTTGACAGTTGTGAACGATGTCACCAATTTCATGCAGACGGAAAATTAGAATGTGGACATACAGTACCATTCTCATCTGAGAGTGTAAATGCAGCATTAGCCTCCAGAGGCAATTTAGTGTTCCACAATGCAATGGTCAACGACAGACCATGCCAATGTTTGCTGGACAGCGGCAGCCCCCTTATTGGTCTTAGGAAGGAACTGGTGAGTCCTGATGATTATACAGGTGACTCTGTCAAATGCCGAACCTTTTCGGGTAACATTGAAATTTACCCTTTGGCCAAAGCCCGTATTAACACTCCTTTCCTTTCTGGTACCTTTACTTGTGCAATACTTGACAACCCTTGTACTGACTTAATTTTGGGTTGCTTACCCCAATTGAAACAATGTACTAGCGATGAAATAGCTGCATGGGAAAGATTAAATGCAGCTAATGCAACAACCAGAGCAGACTCTATAAAACATCAAGACACACTACAAGATGAGAGACTACTGTTGCTATCACCAACTAGCACGGATGATACCACCAGACAAAAATTTATAGAACAGCAGAAAGCTGATCCTAGTGTGTCTCCATATTTAAAATTATTGACAGAAAGAGCCAAAGTGACAAAAAACGCATCATGGTTCTTTATACTTAATAATGGCATTCTTACTAGGTATTATACAACTGGTAACCATGAGATTCAGCAAACGGTGTTACCTGTACAACACCGCCTAACTGTGCTAAAGATTGCACATGAGTCACCGTTTGCTGGTCACCTTGCATACGACAAAACCAGGGCCAGAATTCAGGCTCATTTTTATTGGCCAGGTTTTTGCAATGATATAAAATTATTTTGTCGTTCCTGTAATGTCTGTCAACAATTAGTACGCAAGGGTAAACATCCTACAGCTGAAGTACAACCTTCTACACTGGCTTCTAGGCCATTTGAGAGTGTGGCGGTAGATATTGTTGGACCCCTGAATCAGGTGTCCAGCAAAGGAAATCGCTTCATATTAACGATGGTCGACCTATGTTCAAGGTGGGTTGAGGCAGTAGCTTTGAAATACATCACCTCCATAGATGTTGCCAATGTATTTCTACACCTATTCTCACGATTCGGATTTCCACGTACCATCTTATCCGATCGTGGAACTCAATTCATATCGGCTGCAACGCAAGCCCTTACAAAAATGTTAGGGATTAAACAGCATTTTACAACAGTGTACCATCCAGCCAGCAATGGTATAGTAGAAAAAATTAACGGAGATCTTAAGCATATGCTGGCTAAGGTAACAGCAGAAAACCCAGCTGATTGGGATACACTGTTACCAACAGTGCTGTTCGCCTATCGGGAGATTCCCCATTCAAGCACGGGTTTCTCACCGTTTGAATTAGTATACGGGGCTAACCCACGTGGACCCCTAACCATTTACCATCAGGTAATAACTAATTCCATTGAAATTCCCACCCCAAAAACACCTTATGAAATGGTGACAGAAACACGAGAGAAAATCATGAAATCGTGTATTATAGCTAAGGCAGCTTTGGAGAGGAAGGGTCAAATCTACCGCCAATACGCAAACAAAGGTGCGAGAACAATTGATCTTGAACCTGATCAAGACATACTTCTGTTACTTCCAGACAAACGAAATTTATTATTGACCTCATGGCAAGGGCCATTCAAGGTGGTACGTAAAATTTCAGATGTTGACTATGAAATATCGATAAACGGACACTTAAAGATATTCCATGTCAACATGTTGAAACCTTACTTTTCACGACAAGAGACAGAAGTAGAGACAGACGAACACGGTGCACCCACACCTAGTGATCAGACGACAGACGTACACAACGCAACTACACTAGTTTGCGAGACTGGCAAATCCGACGGTATCCATACATCTAGTGAGAATACAGAATACGCACTTAGCACCACCACCGTACTGAATCAGGTAGACGACGACGGAATGGAACTACCTGTTCCCATTGTAGACAAGACTGCGACATTGGATAGCATACGGATAGAACAGGAACTAACAGACGGTCAACGACGACAATTAATAGAATTAGTGACAGAGTATAAAGACATATTTTCTGACATTCCAGGTAGGACGGACAGAATCGAGCACTCCATTCTTCTTTCGGACTCTAAGCCTATTAAATGCAGGCCGTACTCAATCCCACTCAGCTATAGGGAAAATCTAAATAAAGAAATACTTAACTTAGAAGCTAGTGGGATCATCCAGAAGTCTACATCTGAGTACTCCTTTCCAATCGTCCTAGTTAAGAAAAAAGACTCCACAATTCGTCTGTGTGTGGACTATCGAAAACTCAACAACGTCACTAAGATCGACGCAGAACCAATTCCTTCCTGCGAAGATCTTATTCTTGACATGTCCACCTCCAAAATCTTTTCTAAATTAGATCTTACTAAGGGATATTGGCAGGTCCCTATGCAGACTCAATCCATTCATCTTACTGCTTTTTCAACACCTTTAGGACTTTACGAGTGGCGTTTTCTTCCTTTCGGACTCCGAAACGCTCCTGCCACTTTCGTACGCTTAACTAGAGATCTACTTCATGGAGTGACGAATACAGTGACGTATATAGATGATATATGTGTCCATACTGATGACTGGACAACACACCTACTGAAACTAAGACATGTCTGTGATAGGTTGCGACTCTTCGGTCTCACTGTCAAACCGAGCAAAGTCGAATTGGGCCTAAAAGAAATTGATTTATTGGGTCATGTCATTTCACAGGGTCAACTAAAGACTGACAATAGAATCATTACCAAAATTATGAACCTGACCATGCCTACCACAAAGAAGCAGGTCAGAAGCCTTTTGGGGTTAGTAAATTACTATAGCAAATTCATACCAAACTTAGCGGAAATTACAAGTGTATTTTCCAATGTTTTAAAAGCATCTGTAAAACTAGATGTCAAAGATGCATTATTAATTTCTGCATTGTCAAAATTGAAAATCCTGTTTAGTAATGTACCAATCCTCCGCTTGCCTAATCCTAGGCTCGTTTATTATCTTAGGACAGATGCCAGTAGAATCTCCATCGCTGCAGTGCTAGGCCAATTTTATGAGGGCATCTTCCATCCGATTTGCTACGTGAGCCGTAAGATCACACCTGCTGAGTCCAGATATTCCATATCAGAGTTGGAAGCCCTAAGCGTCATCTATGCGGTGAGGAAGCTCCATCGATTTCTAGCGGGTGTTCACTTCGTTGTCCAGACTGACAACTCCCCAATCACGGTCATACAAAGTGGTGTGCATCGGAATGACCGTATATACAGGTGGTCGCTAATACTACAAAACTATACGTTTAGTATAGAGCATATTAAGGGTAAGGACAACATTCTGACTGATACCCTTAGTCGACCATCTGAGGTAGAAATACCGGAGATTCCACATAATAGTGTAGAGTAATAGATTATTAGTACATTAGAATAATCTATGTGAAATGTTTATACTAATACATAGATATTACGTGCTGAACTATGTACTAAGAACAGCGAACTACCATGTGTCCGTAGACATTAAAAGAAGAACTGTGCTCCGAGAACAAATGTATCACCGTATGAACTGGAACAACTCATTACTTACTAAGCTCCATAGGTATTCCGGTGAATCATTCGTGTTAAGCAGAGAAAAACAGTGTCAGAACATTACATAAATACAGACACGAAAATACTGGTCTACGACACAATCGAACTCTACAGGTGCAATACCCATAGGACACAAGTATGACTGTGTAATGTGTTTAAAATACCCAGGACAAGTGTGAATATATAGTATGCCAATGAAAGCAATTTCTGAACATTAAGGCAACGACTAACCTGAGGTATTTAAATACTATGTATATATAAACTTATTGTGATATGTATTATAACATTTTAATATAGTGATAAATTATAGGTAGATTAGGTCACTTTAATTTACATTTAGATTTAGACAATATAATAGTTTTCATTTTTTTTAAAGTAGTTTAGATAGGATTAATGAGAGAGATTATTAATTTACCCACTTACTTACCTTAAAAATAGAATAGGATAGTAATTTAAACGTAATAACAGCTAATTATAAACTAGAATAAAAAGTCTAGATAGTATTAGTACCATTTAGGTTTATTACATTTCACGTTGTTTCATTTCATTTGAGTTCATCCCATCTTAATGAACCAGTCCATTTAACAAACGTGATCATGTAGTATTAGGATTAATGTACATCATTATCATAGGATAAAAAGATTATGCAATTAAACATACATCATTTACACCATTTAGAGTAAAAATATCAATCATATATTTTTCCATTTAAAAACATTAGTTATAATTTTGTTATATTTCACATTACCCATGTTAGAAAGGTACATAATTGATTACATTTCACATTACCCATTTCATAAAGGTACATAACTCATCTCACATCAATTTCATTTTAAATAGTAGATTACGTCCCTTAAATTAGATAAACATTAGGATTAATGTGGCAAATTAAATTAAAATAGGTAACACATTAAATACATATTTATAGAACTAGTATTAGTATGTCAGTATTTAGAGTATTATTTCAGTAGAATATAGTAGTTAGTAATACCAGGGTACAAACCATCAACCCTTTTTCTTACATTTAAATATGTGTAACTACATGACTCGTGCAGCAATTTACGCACAGTCATTGAGCTCAACTTGGTCAAACTGAGCCAAACTTGTACAGTGTCACTCCAAGGTTTTTACATAATTGTGAGGGTAAAAGATGTGTGACAGAAGTGAGGGTAGGAGATGTGTGATAGAAGTGTGAAAGTGAGAGCGAATGTAAATTATACAGGAGAGGGTGAGATCAGTCAGCGGAATTTTTCTGCCGCTCAACGCGACTTTTTATTTTTTGTCTGCGTCAGGTGTTTGTTTTCGATGTTGAAAATGTGTTGTCATGAATGTGTTGTGTGCAGTTTAGGATAGATCGTAGAGAAAGTATTTTAAGTCTCATAAGACGGAAACGTGTTAGTTAGTTAGTGTTATACACTTGTTTGTGGCCACATTTAACCGAATTATGGCACTTGAAAACTAACTTACATACACATGATAGTTAGATACACATGTTAGAAGGTAGATTATACTAATAGTTAGATGCAAACACGCAAACAACCAGAAATACAAACATATAAATTGCAGACATTTTTTGTAGATCTAAGGGAGATAACTCCGGGTCAGGGGACATAATAGACAACGAAACACTAACTTAACAGTGAAAGATAACTTTACACGCGGAAGCGAAATAGTTAAAGCCTGTCGCACACAGCTTGTATAATGGTTGTTTAATATTATATGGGGGACATGAAGCAATTCGTGTGTTGACCCTAAGAAAGTCAACTTTGTATGGGTAGTGAGTTAATTTACTATTTGAGGGCAGGTCTTATAAGACAACGGTCCGGTTCGGGACATACCTCTAATCATTGTCCTTACCCTTAATATGCTCTATACTAAACGTATAGTTTTGTAGTATTAGCGACCAAATATATGCGACGATAATATTGCGATTGACAAGAGGGCTCACGCCAACCAGACAAGTTTGTGGCGATTGCCAATAGCCAAGTAAAGTGATACTACATTGTGACAATAGTCAGTAGAAGTCTATTGAGTTACCCAAAGCCAGGTTATCAGAAGTCTTTGACAAAAATTAGATACACTAATTTTTTAGAAACCTCTTGCGTCACAACCAATGAGTCAAAGTTGATGACGCAACACAGGAGGGGAGGGTGTGTGTAAAAGACTGAAATATCAAGGCAGGAGGTATGCCTCAAGATAGAAGACCACCGGGAAGAGTGGTCAACCTCAAGTAGATTAGAGGTAATACAGTGCCCCGATATAAGGGCAGGGTAGATGATAGAAAGGGGGACTATTAACTAGTTCTCTCATGAGACACGGAGGCAACGACCAGATAGTTAGTACTGTGGTCACGACAGAATCACGCCTACGTGATAGCCACGGAGAAGAGTGCCACTCAATAGGAGAACGGCTGCTACAAGCGTGTTTAGTGTAACAGCACGCAAAAAGCCGAAGGACGCAACAAGGTCCTTCCGCGTGCTGTGTAGTCACGCGTGTAGGAAAAGTCAGACTGGGGACTGACTTCGTAGAGAGCAGATCGTTTAGTGTCGATAGGAGTTTTTGTGTAGCCAAATAGATAGAGATTAGCAATAGGGTTAGGAAACTAGTGATAGGCAATTCTGTGGCTTTGTGTGTGATTTGATAGCGACTGTTTTGTAATTGTAAAGAGCCAACGGCAATAAAATGTACCTTCATTTCCTCTCACACGACTTGCAAGTTCTTTGTATGGTGTGGGAGAAGTAATCCTATGATGCCTGACACATCAGTTGTTGACATTCTTCTTCCACAACAGAGATTGTTTGAAATTATAACAAGTACCAATGTCAACTTTGTTTTGAAACTATAAGAAGTACTGATGTTACCTGGTGAAATTGTGTGAAATTCTAAGTTCATCCGTAGCGCTGGACCAAAGTCACCTAAACCAGCTAAGTACTGTAATTTTTGATTGCTTTTATAGGCAAGCATTTATTTTGTGTGCTATTATTGTTAACATTTATTACCAAGTGATATTTTACAAGGGAAGTAATACATTGTGTGCATTAATATTACTGTAAAGTAAAATTTTGAATATGTCGACACTCAAAGATTACATAGAAGCCGGTAAACAACTAGGAAACGCTGGGGATAAACTAGCATAATGGTCTGAGAAGTAAGTATAGAGAAGCTGTAGGAAGACAAGAAAGACTAGAAGAACGCCTGCAAAATAAAATAAGAAGCAGAATTAGCAGCAGTTACTAAACAACAAGAGTTAGATTTACAGGCAAAGCAGATACAATCTGATACATCATTGAAAAATAAACAGACAGAATCTGAGACTCAAATTAAGATGAAACAATTAGAAAGTGAGTCACAGTTGCATATTGCTCCTATAAAGTTAGAAAGCAAAGAGCAAGATCAAACATTTAAATAATACCAAGGCATAGTAAAACCATTTTGTGCCGTAGACAGTATTTTGGCATGGACTAAAAATTTTGAGACTTTAATGAAATACTATGAGATTCCAAAAGATAAGTGGGCTATGATATACATACGTATTCACGCCCTGGAACCACTAAAGGTTATTGAAACCATACCCCAATAGCCGAGGAAAGATTATGACTACATCTGAGACAGAATTATGCAACATTTTATGCTTGATTCTCAGGGTTTTCAGCTTCAATTTTCTAAATTAACTCCAAAATCAAGCCAAACCTTCCTCGATTATGTATCAGAGGTCCAAGACATTTTCTCTAAACGGATATCTGCAGCCAAAGTTAACAACTGTTTTGACTTACTAAAAGATTTAATGATTAGAGACACATTTTTAACATCTTTACCAACTGCATTTGCAAAATGTTTGCAAGAATCTGATTGCCAAAACATCGAACAGATGGCATGTAAAGGTTCAGCCATTTTAAACGCTAACAGAGACATTTTAACATTAAATACTAACTAAATTAATGTAGCAGCTGCTGCAAATGTGAAACAACAAAAACCATCTAGTTACTATAGTAAATCAAAAAGAAAATTAACACCATGCTTTTATTGCCATGTATTACACGAACAATTCGAGATGTGTGATAAGAACCCAAATTATAAAATACATCTGCAAATGATGGTCAATAAACAGCAGACCAAATGACATCAATACAAAAGAGCAATAAAATGTTTTTTTTTTTTTTTGTCGGAGCTGGGGACAATACTCAGCACAAAGTGAAGGGCAAAAGAAGCTTAAGAATGTAAACGCTGCACTGATCAATACATCGAGTCCAAACAGCGAGTGTGAAAGTGAGAATGAACATCAGGAAGTGAATGCACTGGAAGTGATGTATGTATTTAACCCTGATAAATGTGAAACATATAATAATTTCTATGCAAATGGCGTATTAGAGTGTGGCCATACGATACCCTGTTCATATGAAAATGTAAATGCTGTAGTTTCCTCTAAAGGGAAACTTGAATTTCACCATGGGTTTATTAACAGCAAACCCACCAGAATCCTCCATGATTTCTACTCGACTCTCATTTGGTTAAGCAAATTATTTGTAGACAAAAAGCAGTATACAGGCACATTTTTAACCTGCCGTACAATTGCCGGTAACATTGAAAAATATCCGTTAGCTGTGGTACATATTCATACACCTTTTTTGACAGGAAGAGTCACATGTGCTGTGTTAAACAGCCCTTGCGCTGATTTAATAATAGGGCCCCTACCAAAAGTAAAGAACTGTTCTAATTAAGAAATTAAAGCCTGGGAACAAAACTACCTAAGGGCTAATGCTGTTACTAGATCCAAAACATCTAAAGAACAAGACGACAACCAGACAGAGTCGCTACAAATTATTTTGCCTAGTGGTTCTATTAAGAACAAAACCACAGAAAACCACACCGTGGCAGAAGTCCAGCCCATGCAACTGGCCTCTCAACCATTCAAAAAAGGTGCCGTTTATCGGGTGGGACCTCTGAACTGCATGTGAAACAGGTGTATGCCTGGTCAAGACGTAATTTTGTTGTTGCCAGACAAAAAAGATCTTTTGTCGACGTCTTGGCTGAGTCCATTTAAATTTGTGAAACAGATATCAAATGTTGAATATGAAATTTGTTTGAAGTGAAAATACAAAATGTATCATATAAATATTAGTTAGTTAGTTAGTCGACAGATCATCCTCGTTGCACATCGAACCATTCAGTCCATAAGTGCTCGGATCCCCTCCTCAGCAAATCCCGCAGCGTGTAGCGGCTAACGACGCCAGTTCTGTGTTGGTTTATCAATCTTCTTTGGCTTCCTGCGTAGTGTTCTTGTTTGGCCACCCCTCTTTTAATTTGCTGCTCTCGCAGTCTGGCCATTGTTGTAGATTCACAGTCATCACTTGGTTCTCGCAAAAGTCTCACTTCTCGTAGAGCATTCAGAATATCAGCCTGGTCCATGGCGCGTCCGCCCTCCACAGTAGCCTCACATGCGAGCTTGTCAGCCCGCTAATTTCCTTGTACTCCCGCATGCCCTGGCACGAAGATGAAACTAATCTTTGCCAGCCGAGACCGCTTCAGAGGTGTAGCGAAACCCCAGTGGCCCATGTCCTCATACCTATCCGCTCAATTCCTTCGGAGTGTGATTTTCTGGGGTACTTCCATAACCCGAGCATTTGACACGAATACTTTGAAATCTATCTGTTCTTCGGGAAAACCCAATGGCGCGCCTTGCACCAAATATGACCTAGGGTAATGGTTTGGGCGTGAAATGTCCGTTGTCAACCTTGTCAGTTGTGGTCGGCACAATGTATTGAAGTTTTAAAGAATTTTACAGATAAAGTGCCGCATCCTACTGCTGGGATATGAAAGGTAATTTTAGATTAATAGGTCCTGCCAGACCTGGGCATATTAAGCTTGGTCGTCTCAAATAATGAGACGATGTGGTGAAACGGCAGTCTTGCCAATTTGGCTAAGCGTCTAGATCTGGGCATGGCGGGGGAACAAATCGGGGAAATATCTTTTCCCAGATGATGTCGCTTATTCTTGGCGGCGGATAGACGGGGGGGGGGGGGGGGGGGGGGGGGCTATCTTTCTTCTTATGGGTTTACCTCTGTTTAGTGTCATCTTTCATTTGAATATAAACATTATATAGCTATGGCATGTCGAGGGAGGGAAGGGCTCCGTGGGGACCGGTTCCACCCATCTGAGTTATATCTTCTTGAGCCAGAAGAGGCGATCCACTGTGCTATCTCTTTCGTCTTTCGGCTGATGGGGGGGGGGGGGAGGTGGACCGGGTGGTTCCTGGTCGATAGGAGGATGTTGGGAGTATAAATGGACTTCCCTGTCTCCCTGAGAGAACCTGAACTCATCTGAATATATGGGTTATGTGAGACACGGCCGATAGATTGCGGTGACAGCTCAGACAAGAGCGGCGGCCGGACAGGGTAGTTTCCTCTTTCCTGTTCTTGCTAGGGATGGGGGAGGGAGATGCACTGCGGTCCATACAGACCCACTATTATGATATTAGTTAAGAGTAGGAAACATACATAATTACGCACACTACTCCACAATAGCTTTGTCGTGAGAAAGGCAAGGTTTGCAAGTGAGAGGGAAGCCTGAGAAGGTATGTGCCCAATATTAATAAAGGCATGGTATGAGTGTGGAGAGGAGTGTGGTATGAAGACAATTGAATACTAGGTAATTGTATGTATTTTATGTATGGCAACCGACATGCTGAGACCATTGGAATCTCCATGCCGGCTGTATCTGAAGTTTACATCAGAGGCTCTCAAAATTGTTTTAACTTTACAGGATCCTTCTTTTGACGGCGAATATAGCCGGAGGTTTCGACAGAGCATCGACATAGAACATTATGTTTACTATGAAGTCCCTGCTGCTGTTGGGCTATACCAGATAGAACCACGGCGGGCCCGAACGAATATTTTCAGACACCTCGGCAGGCTTTTCGTTGAGCTGTGATCGAGTATGTTTGCATTTTGGGCTAGATCCCGCCTAAGTCACTGACACACCCGTACATATATCCTATTTATTCTCCTTGAATATTTCCCCACCAAAATTGTGCCCCGTGATCCCAGGACACTTTCCCTAACCATTGGACACACTACATTCGTGTAGGACACGGAAACTTGGAATCTTGGATCTATGGAACCCTGTTGTTCGAACAACCTACGCGAGAAATAAAGACCAGAGAACTTGCTGTGAGAGGGTTGTGAATTCATGGTACAATATGGAAAACGATGATCTAGGATATTTATATTTGTGTTGATATTGTATGGACTAGTTTTCTCTCTAGATTGTGTGTAGATGTTTATGAGTTAATCGTCAGATATTTTTTTCGGTGCTGTTATGTATTGAGTTATTAAATTTACAATGACAAATATGTTGAAGAACGTCATGTTGTATGCGTGTCAGCCAGAACGACCCTGCAGGAAATAGGTCCTGAGGTCGAAGAGAGAGTGACAGTGAGTCCGGGGGAAACGGAGAAGGGTTGGCAGGGAAAGACCTATTTAAAGCCAGAGCTATGAAATATACATGAGAAAATTGAGACATAGTTATTTGGGACCCTCCACATAGCTTGTTACAAGAGGCAGCAACCATTCTCTTCGGATCGACCCCTCCTCTATCCTCTTGATCATGTTCATTGAGTCGCTAAGGAAACAAGCCCTAGTGAATGTCTGTGTCTCGAGCCATGTTATTGCTTTACTTACTGCCATGACTTCCATGGTCAGGCTACTTGTGGTTTCAGTGAAAGCACCAGAGTCCTCCTTCACAATTCTCCCTCCGGCCCGAGCTGTAAAGGCCCATGAGCTTCTCACATGTCGGACGACCGACCCATCTGTGTAGATGACCGCGTCACCGTCTAGCGAATTATCGAAAATCAACGCTTGTACTTCAGCCTCAACAGCAGCCGGATTTTCTTGTCTGCATTTTCTATCTAGTTGGATGCAAACTGAAAAGGATGTGCAGAAGTCTGTTGGCACTTGCACCCACTCCTCGCCAGGTTCTAAGTCCTCAAGTGAACACACCTGTTGAAGAATGTCTTCGGCTTGACCCATCCACGACCGTCCTCTTTTTAACCTGCTGCCCTTCACCTTCCTAATTTCACTATGCAGTGGATGTTGTGTGTTTGCGTTAATTCTGAGGTAGGCGCGTGCCCTGCAAACTTGTATTCTCTCTTCAATGGTTGGAAAATCAAGAAGGTAGCGCATCGCCCTGCATGCTGTATCTCTTGTACATCCAAGAATAATGCGCATAGCTTCATTCTGTATCCTTTCCATCATTTCTATCTGCTTATGGCTGAGAGTCAGGATTGCCATTGCATACTCCAAAACAGACATGACCAGCCCCTCGTACAGAAGACATAGATGGCGCTGCTCACAGTTTGCTGTCGCCATCACCCGCATCGCTGCCAAACCCCGCTTGGCCTTTGTTATCACCTGGTCTATGTGCACATTATAAGCAAGGCTTCGATCAAACCGTATCCCCAGGTAATTCATTGCCTGCGTTCTTTCCACCGTCTCTGAACACAGCATTACAGTTGGTGTTGGATTGTTGACAATATGATTATTCAACGAGAACCAAGTCACTGTTGCCTTTGTTGGGTTGACCATTGCCCCAGCTTCATCACACCAAGTACTTATGCGATTGAGTTCGGTTTGTAGTTCCACAGCAACCTCCTCTCTATCCTTACCCTGACGATACACTAACACATCATCGGCATATGACAATGTCCTGCCAGGTCCAGTGATCTGCTCACTGGTGATTCTCACTGTGTAGGCGTTGAACAGTACCGGAGATAATGGTGATCCCTGTGGTAGGCCAGGATATATTGTTGTTGGTTCCGAAGTCCAACTGCCACATCTAAAAACTACTTTCCGTTGGAAGAGGGCTGCAGCGATCCAACTAAGGAGGAATGGACTTACGTTTAGTTCAAGAAGCTGAAACATTAAAAAATCCAGTGGTACTCTGTTGTATGCGTCCTCAAGATCAATCGCTGCAGCAACGGTTTCAGTGCCTGAGTGGAAACCTTCATAGACATCATGGGCAAAGACTGCTGCATTGGTCCAGGTTTCTCTTTTTGGACGGTACCCACCCAGGGTAGGTGGGAAAACACCTTGCCTCTCTAGTTGGCTTGATATTTTCCTGGCAGTTACCTTCTCCAGCAGCTTGCCTATTGTATTCTGCATGGTTATAATTCGATATCCCTGAATTTTTTTGTAGTCTTTGTCAGGCTTCGGCAAGGGAATCAGATAGCTGTGTAACCATTCCTCCTTGATGCTAGCACTCCCTATACTGTTGTTGTACATGTCTGCTAGTTTCTCTAGCTCATTGTCGGTACACCTATTTATGTCGTCGTATCTTATGCCATCAGGATGTACAATGTCCTGGAGCACTGTTTTTTGATCGTCGAAGCACAGCCTTGATTTCTTTCACTGTCACTGTGTCTTCATCCGAAGTGTTCTGGGCCTTGCATCTGTCTGAGGTGACCTCCTTGGCCAGATTTCGGCCTCCCATGTCTGTCTGGTTGCTCTGCTCAAGGTAGCGTTCAAAGAGGGCTTTGCCCTTGTCCTCGTCAGTCCTCTGCCAGATGAGGTCAGCACCTTGGAAGTCAGAAATGCTCTTATTCTTGACTACACCACTCATGCTTTTATGTAGTCGCCAGAACAATTTCAGTGACTTGTCTGTGCTTACTCTTTGACACACCTCTGCCCATTTTTCGCTTTTAACCACCTTGACCAGTTTTTTGAAATAGCTTACTTTTGTGTGCATCTCTCTTTCTAAGTGCAAGCTGGGACTAGGATGACCAGCTCTGTTCTTCTTGGCATTTTGCCATCTCCTTACAGCACTACGCTTATCCACCCAAGCCTTCTCCACCTCGAAACTCCACCACGGTGGCTGCTCCCAGCTTTTTTTCCTGCCCTGAAACGTTCTGCGCTTGTCACGTCTTATTTTACTCACCACATCTTGCCCTGTACTGTCATACTGGAACGTCTTTACCTTTAGCTTGTGCTGCCTGGTTCTGCCTTTCTCCACCAATATGCTGCAAGGGTGGTGGTCGCTGCCATGGTGTCCTAGGACACCCCATCTACACACTGTAGTGAGTGAAGGTGAAACTAGCGCCAGATCAATAGCACTGTCCTCATCGCCTGGACGGCTTGCTGTCCTGGTGACACAGCCACTGTTGATACAAACCAGGTCGATGGTTTCCAGTGCAGTCTCGAGCTCCTCCCCTTGTGTATTGGAGGAAGTGTTTCCCCATGATCTGACTTTAGCGTTGAAGTCACCACAGAAAATAACATTTCTCTCGTGGCCTAATATGCCACTTAAGCACTGCCACTTCTGGGCGTCCACACTCGCATTGCGGGCATAAACATTAACCAACACGAATGGTATACTGGAATGAACTCTCAACGCCTGTATTTGTATATCGTCACTGTCCCAACTGGACATGTCTAGCTCTGACGCCACCATGCTGTCGCGAACGAGAATCGCCGTTCCCAGATGTCGTCTGTTGTAGAAACATTTGAAACCGGCAATTCGGAGTAGCTGATCGCCCAGTCTCGTCTCCTGGAGTGCTACAATGTCGTTCCTGTAAACTAGGGTTTCTAAAATAGAGCCCCGTTGTTTTACACTGGCACAGTTCCAATATAGAATACGGATGTTCCTGAGTCCTAGACGGTGACACTTGAGTCTAAAACGTCTCAAACCACTGCGCTTACCTTGTTTCTTTCTCCCTGCGCGGCTACCACGCCGCTTCGTTATGTTGACTGCTGACCGCTCGGAAAAAACACGTTGTTCCGCCATGTTGAAAAAACGTAAACACAGACTGCTGAGAACCACACACGCTGCTGAAAATTCACTCAAGGATGGCTTCGCTCGATGCACGAACTCCGTAGCACCCGCGCAGATCTTGAGTAGAAACTCCTGGTTTTACATCCTGGCACACCAATTACACGCAAGAGATGAATACATCCATTCCCTACGCGAAAAAGTTAACGAACACAAAACAACACGACCGTCCGTCGCCATCTTGAAACCGGAAGTATATATATATATCATATAAATATATATAATATATATATCATATATATCATATAAATATGCTTAAACCATACCACTGCAGAGAAGAAGTCGAGGTAACTGACGAAACAGCTGCGACTATTGTTGTTAATAAAACTGAAACTGACAACATCGAACTTCCTGTCCCGACAGTTGACAATATAGGATCGGCAAATGACATACATATTTCTCCTAAACTCACTGACGGTCAGAAATAGGAGATGACAGACCTATTACAAGAATATGAGACGATCTTCTCTGACACACCTGGAAAGACAGGCAATATCCGACATAACATTATTCTGAAAGACACAACACCTATCAAGTGCAGACCTTATTCTATCTCTTTAAACTACACAGACGGTCTTGGCAAAGAGATTCTCGACTTAGAAACACACGGAACTATCAGGAAATCTCAATCTGAATATTCTTCTCCTATAGTCTTATTCAAGAAAAAGGACGGAATGATTAGATTATGCATCGACTGCAGGAAATTAAATTATGTGACGAAATTTGATGCAGAACTGACCCAAACTGCAATGATATAATTCTCAACATGGCAAAGTCGACAATTTTTTTCCAAACTGGATATGACAAAAGGCAGTGAACGAAAATTATATCCATCGGGCAGCCTTTTCGACACCTTTAGGGCTTTACGAATGTTTTTTTTTCTTTTGGGTTAAAAAAATGAACCTGTCACTTTTGTTCGATTTACAAGACTGTTGCTTCATAGCGTACCAAATGTACATAGTTATATTGACGAAATCTGCATAAATAATACTGACTGAACGACTCACATACGGATAATCAGACAGGTATTTGACAGAATCAATCTTTTCGGACTTACTATAAGGCCTAGCAAGGTAGAAATTGCCTTCGACGAAATAGATTTTTTGGGCCATAAAATTTCATGTGGCAAACTTACAACTGATGACAAACTTATGTCCAAAATTGTGAACCTGACTGTGCCAACCACCAAAAAGCAAGTCAGAATTTTGTTAGGTCTTTCAACTACTACAGTAAATTCATTCCAAATTTAGCTGAGTTGACAAGTCTTTTATTCTAATTTGCTGTCAAAGTCGCAACCAAATACGATTTGTAAAAATGTTTGCCTAGAATAAACAATAAAGAAGAGAAAGAATTTTTTCTCCACCCCACCCATCCTACGCCTGCCTAACACACGCATTCCTTTATTTTAAGGACAGATGCCTGCAGCACCACCGTATTGGAATGCTTCAGCACTACGATGGAATAGACCACCCAGTGATTTATGTCAGCAGGAAAAGCCTACAAAGAGGAAAACATCAGCGGAGAGCCTATATAGCATAGCGGAGCTAGAATGTTTATCTGTGGTATATAGTATCACGAAACTGTTTATCTGTAGTATATAGTATCACGAAACTCTCGAAATATTTAGCAGGCACCCATTTTTTCATCGAGTCGGACAATTCGCCTCTGCTAGACATCCAATAAGGAACGCCGAAGAACAATCGGATTGCTAGATGGGCTTTAATACTCCAGGACTACTCCTTTACCATACGCCATATAAAAGGAGTCGACAACATCTTAGCTGACCTGCTTAAAGAGTACCAGACACACCAGTTAATTAGACCAACTGACCTCCTCACCACATTTTAATTAGTTGTGATATTTTAGTTCTTTCCACAAACAGTATCAGGACAGTTACCTTTTGAAGATATACACAAATAGGACAGTGATAGTTATTTTATGATCTATTCATTTATTTATTCATTTATGTATGTATTTATTAAGTTAGAATAGAGTAATTGATAGATTTTTCCACACGAACCACATAACAGACATATTAGTATTTCATTAGTAACTTACAACTAACATTCTTGATGAACCGTACTAATTGTGAATTCACGATCGTTTTCTGTGTTTAAACTATTAATGCTGTATAAAACACCTTGTATATATTTAATTACTAAAGAGTTAAAACTGTAGCGAGAGCTTAAAAAGTATAAGCCTTCTTCAGTACAGTTTTTCTGTTAGATAAATTCAGTTTTTCTAACGTTTAGTACAACCTTAACTTAATACTTATTACCTTAACCTAATACGTATTACTTTAACTTTATGTATATTGTTAATAATATGCACATGCAGATGGTTTGTGTGAGTGAAAGTTGTACGAAAGACATTATAAATGTATAAAAAATGAGGGAATGAAAGGTAGTGTGCAAAATGTTGCGCACATGCGATTTAATGTTGTATATTGTATTCTTCTTTGCAACACATGTGATTCGTGTCAATTTTATACGTATTACTGTTACAATTGCATGACACTAATAGGTGTGTATCAAAGGATCATAGTTCGGTAATCCATCTCAGGAATTATGAGTATGCAATCTTTCATGAACTGTGAGAACCTAACTAATGACACTTAGAGACATTTACTACACGGATTATAAACATACACCCATGTTTGTTATTAACAGATAAAGTATCACAAGTAGATCACACATAAACGCCGCACATACAGATAAAGTACATCCACCATTATATAGAAAGGGAACGGGAGATTATCCTACATATACCAAGGGACATAAGGAGTTCTTAAGGGGAAAACACTTGGCACTACATAAATCACTGTCCAATAGGCGGTAGCTAGATAGGGTTTTACAGTGAGTACATATATCTTGTACAATGGGTTGAATAGCCATTTTGCGGGGTCCAGAGGTAATATTTCCCTTGATGAGTCTCCTTACAAAGAGATCATTTGACTGGGGGAATATTTTTGTGTCTTGAGAGCATTGCAGTTTGAGGGTTCCCCCAATAGAACATAAGTCAAGAGTTAACCTCGGTCCCCAATAGTCAAATGAGGGAGAGATGTAGGCCCTTTTTCAACTAAGCAGGATTATATCACTGAACAAACACCATTTGGGTTGTGTTTCAACAGTAGATCAGACCTCTTACAAACTACATTTGCTACCCCAACCTTCAGGAAAAATGACGACATACTGACTCCCTTAGGCCTTTGACGAATTAGATCAAACTAATTATATGAATATCAGACAACGTGTCACTAAACGATAAGTGACACAAGGGAGGGGGGGGGGTGACGGGAGAGTGTCAGAGTCCCAGGAATACGTAAGAGAGGACATACGACAAGTACAGGACATAGGTAGAGTACAGGTAGAGTAGACAGCACTATACACCCATCGAGAGACAGGACATAGGGTTGATAGACAGGACAGTATCCTTTAATGACAGCCCAAAATTGGACTGGACGACCTGAGACACCAGCCGTCAACAGACGGGTGAATGAGAAGTTGATATCCAGAAGACCGAGACATTCTACTTAACACGACTATTATGCACGCCACGAGGTCAAGCACCACGTGACCACCGACAGAGCGAGGGAACAGATCAGACTGGACCTGACTGTCGTTGAGAAACGATGTATTTGGGGATATTTGTGTGTGTGTGTGAGAGAGAGAGAGAGAGAGAGAGAGAGAGAGAGAGAGAGAGAGAGAGAGAGAGAGAGAGTACTGAATACCTGCCAGAAGCTTGCTAATGCTAAGAGAGTGTGGCAGTGAATGCCTCGTACGCTAGTTTCTGAGATAATATGTGATACGAGAGCGCACAAGTGCATTGCTAAGTGTTGCAATTGATTTTTGCCATATATTGTTAAACACCATTTATGATTAATGGAGATGTATATTTTCTCGTAATAAATCCATATACATGTATACCACTTTGACTGGTTGTTTAGACATGTATAATTTTCTGTCAGTGTTATGACGAACGAGTGACTGAGACGCTGACAATAGCTCTATTAGCTGGTGGATCTGTAGAGTGAGTGTGTCCTGCCCACTCCTTATAAGCTCTATTGGAATCCCATCCTTACCTGGGGTCGTGTCAGATGCATAATAGCACAGTAAACTTCTGTTATGGTGGGAAGTGTGCCAAGGTGGTCAAGAGTTGGCAGGGCCTCTATGGCTTTGAGGGCATCATCCGCTAGTTTGGTCTCTCTTGAGTAAAGCTCCAAATAGTGCTCTACCCATCTATCCATCTGCTGTTTCTTATCAGTGATGATTTCTCAAGTCCTGATTTTCAGTAGTGCACTTATTTTCATCATTGGACCACAGTGATCCCTTATACCAGCTTCTGATGTTTCCCTTATCACTTGCATTTTGAATGGACTCACATAACTTGATCCAATAGTCGTTTGCACACTGCCTGGCAGCCTTTTGCACATCCTTCCTAGCTTGCTTCAGCTAACTGAGAGTGTTACACGCTGTTCTTTCCTTATTTCTTAAGCGAGCTATCTTCTTTTTATCAATCAATGGCTGCAGTGTCTGGCTGTTTGCCGCAAACCAGTCCTGCCTCTTATGATCCACAGTGCCGTAAATCCCCACCGCTGGTTTATAAAGAGTTTCCTTTAGTTTACCCCACTTTTCATTTGCTGTACAATTTTCTGATGTATCAGTGAAAGCGTCTTCAAGTTGCTGTTGGAACTTAAAGCAATTATCGGGATCGTGGATGTTAATAATATTAATCCTGGGGCTAAATTTGTGTTTACCTGTGTAGATTCTCTTTGGTCTCAGTCTAACCCTTGCAACAATCAAAGAATTATCTGTATGTCAGTCAGCATTGTAGTAACTTCGAGTTAATGATATATGGTTCAGATGATGTTTCCGTGTGTTGAAGGAGTCCAATTGATGCCAATAGCCGGACCTTCAATGTTTCCATGTGACCTTATGCAGCTTTTTTGTTTTAAAAAAGAAGTTTGTAATACATTGGTCATTTCTGGTGCAATGCTCCAGCAGCCTTTGCCCGTTTTCATTCATGCGACCGATGTTGTATCTTCCAAGGCACACTGGCCATGAACTTGAGTCCTTGCCCACACGAGCATTGAAATCACCGAGCATATAAATGTAGTCAGATCTTGGAACTGCCTTGATCACAGAGTCTAACTCCTCATAGAACGAATCATTCATATCGTCAGGGAAAGTTTTTGTCGGTGCATATGCAGAAGTAATGGTGGTAAAACCACGAGTGGTTGCCAAGCGTAGGAATAATAATCTTTCATTACCTTCAGCTGGAATTTCAATCATTCTTCACAGCAAAGCTCGCACCATGTTGCCTTTTTTCTGCCTGTTCTCTAGCCTTGCAAAAATGTGTAATTGTTTTCCCTGAGTGCCCTTCCTCAGCGAGGCGAGTCTCCTGCAGGCCAGCAATATCAATGTTAAGACGACTGAGTTCGGCATCAATTAAAGTCGTTTTTCTCACATCGTCAATATTCGTCAGGTCAATGGAAAATCCTGGACAAATGGTTCTTATGTTCCAGGTCGCAAGCCGTAGCTTGAGGTTTCTATTTTCTTTTTAGTAATACCTGATGCTTTGGTTTTACAGTCTGCGATTCATATTTTGTCGTGGCCCCAAGCACCCATTGAAGCAGGCAGGCTGTGGCGGATCAGCACCCAATTGGCCGGGGGCTACCCAGCTTGAGGCGGGCGGTAACTGATCAGTGAGACCTATAGGTATCTCCCACATTCAGAGGTAACCCGTGGCGTCCCATGTCTACGCCATTTGACAAGGACGTCTAACCCGTAACTGCTACCTCTTGCTTTGATTCCGAGACCGGTTCATGCTGAGTAGAACTTTGATATGAATAAAGATAACCAAGAATGCAGAAACACTAGTACAAGAAGGTGTGTGATGGGATAGTTTGTAGGCTTGGAAGACTACACAAATAGTGAAGATAAAAAATCAAAGGAAAACGAAAGAACTGAACTAGAGACAGTAAAAAGAAAAAGAAGATGCTAGAAATTGATAGGAATCTTTTCATTTTCGATTTTTTCCTTGCTATATGTAATTCCCGCTGATCTACTTTCAGTTTCGAAATCAATTTAGCATAATATGCTTAGCAGCAAGCCGCGTCATCAACATGTGTTGAAACAGGAATATATATCCTTATATTACTTATTAGTGTGTGCGCAGTGATTACGATAGCTGCGCTAAGCAGTTACTATGCTAAACTTGATTTATTGTATATCTCTGTGATATCACAATTTCTGGCTAGTGTTCGCAAACAATCTAGAAGTTTTTTAGCAGCTTTTTGTGCCCTTTAATTGGTAAGACTACAAACTACAACCAGGTGAACTCGACTTCAGACATAATTCGAATTCTAACACTTTGAGACCAAAGGAACGCACTGTGTTTAGGCAGTTATTCTCCTCCAAGGAACTTCTCGCGTATGATCTGAGTAAGTTAACAAATCTGAATATGTATTTTAATACTCAACAAAGTATTTTTATTCAGTAGTGTAGTTATACCAAGTCGTTGCCCCATTACTTTTCTATGTAACTAGGATAAGCACTGAGCCACAAAATCACAGTAAATATGCATTTTTAATGTCTTTCTTTAATTTGGTCTTCCTGGAGATTTATAACCAGCTGCAGCGTCTATTAGTCAGTTTTATAATTTAAACATAACAACTGGTTATAATAATAAATACGACTAATAAACAATATTAGTTAGTTAGTTAGTCGAGGTTCCAATTTCAAGGCAACGGGTCGTCCCCATTATGCTCCGTCCCTGTGCCAGTGAATATCGCAAAAATTCCCCCTACTGTCCAATGTGAAAAGTGGAACAGACAGGAGTCTCGGCAATCCAACAGCCCGCACAGGAACACTGTGCAGAATATCAACACAAGAGTCCTCCACGATAACCACAGTTCATCGTCGATGGAATAAAGACCTCATTGACCCGGGTTTTCTCACATGGCAGTACTGTGCAACTTTATGAATAACATTTATTTCCCTCATTAAGACACTGACGTAATTTAAGTTCTGTAATAACATGAATCGGCGTCGTTAAGATACTAACGGTAGCTAATCAATAACCACTAACATTTACCACCATCGTTAAAGCATTGACGTCAGTACTGTTAAACAATAGCCAATAATATTTCTTAACGGCATTGGTGTTGTTTCTGTTAAACAATAACCAGTAACATGTATTAACGCCGTCAAGACATTTGTTAATCAATCATTATTAGAACACTGATGTTGCTTCTGTCAATCTGTAGCCAGTAGCAAGTAGTTACTTTCTTTTCATTTCGTTTCGTTTCTATTAATCAATAACCTATGAAAAATTGTCTATGGCTGTGACATAAGTGTCATTTCTGTTCAACACTTATTAGTAACATTTATCTCACATCTTGAAAGATTGGTGTCATTTCTACTATTCACTCACAATAACAATTTCCTCCATTGCTAAAACACTGACACTCATGTAATGAATAACCAACATTTATCTCAGTTGTTAAGAAGATGTCTTCATTTATGTTAATCAATAATCACTAACATTTATTTACCTTTATTGTTTAGAAATTTACGTTGTTTCTGCAAAGTCAATTCAATCCAATCCATTCTTTAAAAGAAGATGTTCAGACAGTATTTATCTATCTTTTCCTTAGCGTATTATAATGTTTGTCCTTTACGTTGGTTTTCTTTCAGTCTGTGCTTTTGGAATCTTGCTATGGTACGCGTCTTGTGTTATAATTATTTTGGTGATGTTTGCTACTTTTTTGTCTTTGTGTCATGTCTGGTCCTGGTCAGTTTAACGGGCTTCTATCACTGCTTTGTGTTGTCAAATGATGGTTTTCTTTCTTCTTCTCTTTGTGTCTTTCTTCCAGAATGTATTCACCGATACACGACCCTGTCTTGCATCCAGCGGTTTCCTCTGATATTTCAGCCGCTTGTTTCATTGCCGACTTTGAAGATTTACTTGTTCTCTTCGGTTAATCTGATGATATGTATAGTTAGTTAGTTAGTTTAGTTAGTTAATTAGTTCAGCTAGTTCAGCTAGTTTAGCTAGTTTAGTTAGTTTAGGTATTTAGGTAGTTTAGATAGTTTAGGTAGTTTAGATAGTTTAGGTAGTTTAGGTAGGTTAGATAGTTTAGGTAGTTTAGATAGTTTAGGTAGTTTAGGTAGGTTAGATAGTTTAGGTAGTTTAGGTAGTTTAGATAGTTTAGGTAGTTTAGTTAGTTTAGTTAGTTTAGGTAGTTTAGGTAGTTTAGATAGTTTAGGTAGTTTAGTTAGTTTAGGTAATTTAGATAGTTTAGGTAATTTAGATAGTTTAGATAGTTTAGGTAGTTTAGTTAGTTTAATTAGTTTAGTTTAGTTTGTTAGTTTGTTTGTTAGTTCATTAGTTAGTTCGTTAGTTAGTTAGTTAGTTAGTTAGTTTAGTTAGTTAGTTAGTTAGTTAGCTAGCTAGCTAGCTAGTTAGTTAGTTAGTTAGTTAGTTAGTTAGTTAGTTAGTTAGTTAGTTAGTTAGTTAGTTAGTTAGTTAGTTAGTTAAGAAAAACTAAACCACTGTTTATTGCCTTCATCGACCTCACAAAGGCATTTGATTTGGTCAGTCGTGAGGGTCTGTTCAAGGCACTAAAGAAGATTGGCTGCCCACCAACTCTTCTGTCCATTGTGGAATCGTTCCACACAGGCATGAAGGGTATAATCAAGTTTGATGGTGCAACTTCTGAAGAATTTGAAATCAAGAGTGGAGTTAAGCAAGGTTGTGTACTAGCTCCCACCCTCTTTGGAATATACTTTTCACTTCTACTGAAATATGTATTTTGTGATCAGGATGGTGGTATATACATTCACTCACGCTCAGATGGCGGCCTCTACAATGCTCAGAGATTGAAGGCTAAGACCAAAATTAGGAGGGTACTGATCAGAGAGTTGCTTTTTGCAGATGATGCTGCAGTTACGACCCACTCTGAGGAAGAATTGCAATGTCTACTATCTGCATTCTCCAATGCTTGTTCGGAATTTGGTTTAACAATTAGCAAAAAGAAGACACAGATTATGTCACAAGGTGCACATGGGGTACCATCAATCTTTATTGACGACGCCGAACTAGAGATAGTAGACCATTTTACATATCTAGGATCAGTGGTAAATAGCAAATTATCCCTAGATCAGGAAATCAACATCCGGATTGGTAAGGCAGCAACAACAATGAACAGGTTAAGAAAAAGAGTCTGGGAGAACAGGAAGCTTACTGCCAAAACAAAAGTCCTTGTCTATCAAGCCTGTGTCCTTAGTACTCTTCTCTATGGCAGTGAAACCTGGACAACTTACTCACACCAAGAGAACAATTTAAACAGCTTTCATATGCGGTGTCTGCGAAGAATTCTTGGTATTAAGTGGCAAGACAAAATCACAAATACTGAAGTATTGGAAAGATCAGGTTGTGTGACAGTTTATTCCATGCTCAGTCTTCGTAGACTTAGATGGATAGGACATCTTAGGAGGATGGATGATGGTAGAATACCAAAGGATATCTTTTTTGGTGAATTACAGATGGGTAAGAGATCTCAGGGTCGGCCTCTACTACGATACAAAGATGTGTGTAAGCGCGACATGATTGATACAGGCATTGATAATGCACATTGGGAGCAAGTCGCCGCTGAACGTGTTGCATGGAGGGCAAATATCAGAAATGGAATAAAGTCAAAGGAGAAAATTATTGCAGAAAAGTCACACACCAAGCGTTTGAGACGTAAGATGGTGCATGATGGTGGAAATGACGACGTGTTCACATGCACCCACTGTGAACGGACATTTACAGCGCAAATTGGCCTTATCAGTCACACTCGCTACCGCCATAGTTAAAAGTTATTATGCCTTTTTAGAGCACAAACTATCGTCTGTCAAGACGGCAAAGTGCCAATGATTGATTGATTAGTTAAGAAAAAGAAAAAGAGTCTGGGAGAACAGGAAGCTTACTGCTAAAACAAAAGTCCTTGTCTATCAAGCCTGTGTCCTTAGTACTCTTCTTTATGGCAGTGAAACCTGGACAACTTACTCACACCAAGAGAAACGTTTAAACAGCTTTCATATGTGGTGTCTGCGAAGAATGCTTGGTATTAAGTGGCAAGACAAAATCACAAAATACTGAAGTATTGAAAAGATCAGGTTGTGTGACAGTTTATTCCATGCTCAGTCTTCGTAGACTTAGATGGATAGGACATGTTAGGAGGATGGATTATGGTAGAATACCAAATGTCATCTTTTTTGATGAATTACAGATGGGTAAGAGATCTCAGGTTCGGCCTCTACTACGATACAAAGATGTGTGTAAACGGGATATGATTGACATAGGCATTGATAATGCACATTGGGAGCAAGTCGCCACTGAACGTGTTGCATGGAGGGCAACTATCAGAAATGGAATAAAGACAAAGGAGAAATTTATTGCAGATAAGTCACACACCGAGCGTGTGAGACGTAAGATGGTGCATGACGGTGGAAATGACCACGTGTTCACATGCACCCGCTATGAACGGACATTTACAGCGCGATTTGGCCGTATCAGTCACATTCGCTCCCGCCATAGGTAAAAGTTATTATGCCTTCTTAAATTACAAACTATCGTCTGTCAAGACGGCAAGGTGCCAATGAATGATGAAGGGGACAGCTTGGTCTCGAGGTAAGGTGTCCGCCTCGAGTGCTGGAGGTCCCGGGCTCAGGCCCCGGTGAGGGTCCGGATTTATTCAACGTGGACTTCTAGTAATAAAATTTCCCCTGGTCTCTGGGTAGTGAGATCGGACGCCCGTGTGTATTGCGCACGTAAAAAAAAATCCATTGGAAGTTGGAAATCGGAAAAGAGTAGCCTAACGTCGCTGCCCGGGAAAAATTTCGAGTTAAAAATCTACCTAAAGTATTTCAGGATCCTCTCTGGTGCTACGGAGTTCGTACACTGTGCTGAGTTTCTCCAGATTCATGTTTGAGTTAAGAGGAGAACGGAGCATTTATGGGGTACACACTTGTGCCATGATGTTGATCCATCAACTAAACTATACTAACTAAACTATCTGGTCATGAGATAAACTACGTATGATTTGACGGCTGCATTTGCGTTTCATTACAGCATTGTCTTCACTTTATTTATGTTATTTATGTAGTTCACTTTTTATCGAAGAATTTTTATGAATATCATCTTTCAATTAGAAATGAATTATCTTACTTCACGTCTCAGTTGGTAATTCCACAAAATGAACACATACTGTCCTACTCACCTTTCACTTATTTTAAGATTTGATGTCGAGATATCTCCATTATAATTGGTAAGCTCATTTAAGTATATGTATCTATTCTTCTTCTTTGCTTTCATCCGGTGTGTTTTTTCAGATGTGATTGCGGTGTGTCTAGTTAGGCACTCTTGGATCGAAACCCTCAGGCTAACACATCCAACTTTTAGCATGCTGTTTTGACCAGGTTAGCATTCCTGGGTGTGTCTATTCTACTGGCACACTCTCAGTATGATGTTTAAAGTTAATTTCACATAAGTTATAGCGTTTAGTGATTATGTAGCTAGAAGGCGTTGTAAAGCGTTCAATCAAAATAACAATATACGCACGAGTATTACACATTGTGAACTTATCATTGCGTGTTGTCATTCAAAGTCCAGTAATCGTATCTATTTTTCTTATTCTTGAGATTTTCTGTTCTTTGGTATCAGTAAGTCTTGTATTTGTAGTTATTTTAAAGCACGTGTATCCTGTTTCCGATCTTTGCGGACAATAACTTTGCATGTGAGATCCCTGAGGTTAATTTCTAAAGGACAATGTTCAATGTAATGGAGCAAACTATATGCGGTCTATCATATTTAGCCTCTCAGATGTTAATGATATTCAGGGATAATATTAATATATCTTCCCTTAATGGATTCAACCTTAAATTTGAAATACAACGACAAGTAAAACTTACAAACTTCACTGAGCACGGTCAATCAAGGTATAATCTGTTTGGTTCTGTTTCTCACAATTTATGCATGTCATAAAATAATAATTTACAGTATACAAGATTCTCATACTAAACTTAACTCCAATAATACATTAATTAATCACAACAAACCGGTCTCCAACACTTAAGAGGCCACTATAACATAGTGAGTTGGACTATGTGTCCTTCTGGACGTCTAATGGCCAAATACTTACACATCAAGCTGTACCTTTCATACATTACCAGTAACTTCCCGAGTTCCCAAATTGTACGCAATCAATACTCACCACACTTCTCACGAAGTCAACTCCTCTTCATTAAATCATCTTTGCTCCACGAAATACATCAAGTGTGTATCTCTGGCATCTTGCACTCTATGACGTTAAAGCATTATGGGCACTCTTCCGACAGACGGGTCTAAATAGTTCTGCAGTGAATAAGTGATTAGGGTTAGGGTTAGGGTTAGTGTTAGTTATATAAAATTATTCACTGCAGAACTATTTAGACCCGTCTGTCGGAAGAGTGCCGCTTTATGTAATACAATTAATCTCCTATCTGTTCTTTATTCAGTGTGACAAATACTCTGCAATTGTGAAAGCATTGTTTGTTTGGATTATATTTGCAATTCAACTGACGAGATTATCAGATTTTCCAGTGTTTGGTTTCATTCGCAGTTAGGATACAACATGGAGGGAAATGCTGAAAGAATGGAGCGGTTTCCTTGTGTTTTTAATCTCGATGGCGCTGATCAAGTGATCCAATCAAAGCTCACATCAATACAACACAATCTGGAGTTGGACATGAACGACAACTGTGAAAACGAACGGATCATCATACTGAATCTGTTAACCTGGGTGCGGTTTCGTCTGGATAAAAACGACGATGCTGTGCAGTTAAGCAATGACGCTGTTGAATCAACTGAGAGGGGGAATATAGCCTCTTTGGGAAATCGTTTCTTCGTCATGTGGCAAACAGGAGATGAAGACGAAGCTACGAAATGTCTTGAAGACTTGGAGAAGATGGAATCAGAGCAAGATTTTGATACACGACTCAAAGATGCACAAGCAGAACAAGCTTATTATTACAGCCGGCTTGGCGGAGCCAACAATTTGCAGCGGGCCATTCATATATACTCTGACATTCTAGGCAACTCCATTAACTATCTACACAAATTTCGCCTTGGTTTAGTTTACCAGCGAGCCACGCATGCCAATATATTTTGTTCTAGTTCGGAGACATTTTCGAAGATTGTAGAAAAATATCAGCAACGGGCAGCAGATTGTTTCTTTGAGGTTGCTGGGAATGCAGATAGCCGTCTCAGGTCATTGGCGTATGCTCAGTTAGCCACTCTTCGGCGTAATTACCCACGCAAACTTTCTCCAGAAAACACAAGGTTGTTTCATGGGCTCGACGTTCAGCAGTTTTGTGATAAAGCATTAGAAGACGGACATGACATACCGACAGTTTTGAAGCAATGCGGCAAAGCCATAAAACCAATTAATATTGATAAATCTATTGACTGGTTGACAAAATCTGTAAAAATCAAAGCTAATTCGGCTGCTTACCATTACCTTGGTATAAGCTACAAACGAAAAGCAGAAAAGGCGGCGACAGGAGATCGATATCGACCAAATACATCAGAAGTGCTACGCGAAAGAGTTTCCTTTACGGAAAGGACCTGGAATCCACAAACCTCATTGAAAGGTTCTGCGAGAAGGTTTAAAAATGAATCACTTTTAGACAAAGATGACATAAATGTAAAGGAAGCACTAAATTGCTTTACAGACGCAATCAAAATAGCAAAAGAAAATCTCCCTGCAGCCTTAGACCTCGGTATACTTATGAAGGAAACACAGCAAATACATGACGCATTGAAACAGTTCAACAGTATTACAAATAACTATACTCCCTCAATAGGCCACAGAGTGACAGTTATTTCCGCATACGAGCAAGCTGGACTTTGCTATTTACAACTTAGCCAGATAGAAGGAAATGATGACTATAAGGATAAGGCAAAGAAAAAGTTGAACAGAGCAGTAAGTATGGCTGCAGATATAGTCCTTACCATGCCTGAACTACAAGGCAGTCACAAAAATGTATGGATTGCTTTCAAAAGTCTTCTTACTGAAATTGATAAAGAACGAGTACCTTATAACCGTCGAATCAAAGAGAAGATCAAAGTTCTGGAACTGGCCAGAGAATATGGAGATATTGTTGACGTTATTCAGAAATTAAAAGACACAGGGCACGAAGAGCTCACTAACCCAGATATCATTAAGACTGCCCTGGACAGCTATCTTAAGCTGGAACAACCGGACAACGCTCTAGGTTACCATAACTTAGTTTCAATGAACCCTGCTGTAAAAGGCTCCGTTTGGTGGAATAATAAACCTATGAAAAATCTAAGGATCAAGGTCTTGCTTCATGCAATTTCAGAACGCCTGCGAGAAATCAGTGATAGTCCAACTCTTTTGTTCCAACAGCTGTTTGAACTGGTCTTTGGTTCATGTTTTGGTCTCCGCGATCCTGATAACGACCATCAGAATGATAGGACACCTATCGTTCTAAGGGATGTTTTGTTTGTCTTTGACACTGATGATAGTCCTGACGAAGAAATAAGTTGCCCAACGGTCAAAGCTGCGCGCTGTTTGAAGATGTTAAGTACCTGCCTGTTTGGATTGGAGACTCAAGAAAATCTGAAGGTGAGTATCGCCATTATATTGTTGTGATATCATCACGCACATGCTTGGGACGTAAGAGTTAAATCTGAGTTTTCCAGGGGCTTAAATAACTAACAACTCATTATTTTGACTATTTTATCAATCATTCTTCTTCTCCTCCTCCTCCTTCTTCTTCTTCTTCTTCTTCTTCTTCTTCTTCTTCTTCTTCTTCTTCTTCTTCTTCTTCTTCTTCTTCTTCTTCTTCTTCTTCTTCTTCTTCTTTTGACCCACCTCTTTTGCAATGAAGAGACGCAGAGAAGAGGTAGACATAAGTTATGTTCTTCGCTTGTCTTTTTATCTGTACTGTTATAGTGTTTAGTTAGTTAGTTAGTTAGTCGACAGATCATCCTCGTTGCACATCGAACCATTCAGTCCATAAGTGCTCGGATCCCCTCCTCAGCAAATCCCGCAGCGTGTAGCGGCTAACGACGCCAGTTCTGTGTTGGTTTATCAATCTTCTTTGTTATAGTGTTTGATTTCTTCAATGTCACTTTTGCTCCATCTAACCCACTCTTTCTTGGTCATCCTCACGCTTTGCATCCCGATATTCTCATATAGAGCCCTCTAGACGCTAGTTGTCTCCCTGGTCTAGTGTTTACACGACTTTCTCCGTAATGCCGTATACTCTCGTAGTTAACTTGACGTGAGCGAGAATTGGTAGCGATTCTCTCCGCGTCGGTAACTTACGGGGTATGTGAGCCGGTCGCTCAGAAAGCAATGGCAAATTACTGAGCGTAATCTTGCCAAGAGATCAACAATCTGCTGAAGGATGCTGATGTTGACAGCGATGTCCTGTAAAGGATATGCGAAAAGCCGCTAGTTGATCCTGTTTCAGTCTTGCTAAATGTCCGAAGCATAGATTTTTATTTTGTTCTATAAATTCAATAATTGGTGTTATCAATACACTTGTTCTTAATTTCTCATTCGTCTCTCAATCTCTTCTTATTTTTAAAGCTGCGTTTTTTATGCATCTAATCTCACGTGATGTGGTTTTACACCTTTGCGTTCCTAGTAATCTCATTGTCTGCCATTGGTAACACAGCGCTCCGACAAATAAGGAATCTGTCAGCTTCATTTTTGTATCATTGCTGTTCGATATAAACCATCCGTGTCCATATGTCTGACATGAGCTACAGGTTACCATGACCTATTTTATATCTCAGTATGTCAACCAGAACCACCGTATAATGCCATAGTTACTGGTATAAAGTATTCCCTTATTTGTTAGTAACACAATGAACACCTCTGATAAATGTATATTAACGTTTAATGTTTCTTATATTCTTCCCCTTCTTCTTCCAATTCTTCTTCTTGCTCCTCTTATTCTTCTTCCCGCTCTTCTTCTTGTTCTTTTCCCTATACCACTGCTGCTGCTGATCTTCCTCTTCCTCTTTCTCCTCCTCCTATTTATTCTTGGTTTTATTATTTTCATTCATTGGCACCTTTCCGTCTTGACAGACGATAGTTTGGTACATTGTGCTTCAAAAAGGCTTAATAACTACGACCCATGGCGGTGGCGAGTGTGTCTGGTAAGGCCAATTCTTGCTGCAAATGTTTGCCCACAGTAGATGCATGTGAAAACATGGTCATTTCCACCATTGTGCACAATCTTACGTCTCTCACGCTCTGTGTGTGCTTTATCTGCAATCATTTTCTCCTTTGTCTTTATTCCATTTCTGATAGTTGCCCTCCATGCAACACGTTCAGTGGCGACTTGCTCCCAATGTGCATTATCAATGCCTGTATCAATCATGTCCCGCTTACACACATCTTTGTATCGTAGTAGAGGCCGACCCTGAGATCTTCTACCCGTCTGTAATTCACCAAAAAAGATGTCCTTTGGTATTCTACATCATCCAGCCTCCTAACATGTCCTATCCATCTAAGTCTACGAAGACTGAGCATGGAATACACCGTCACACAACCTGATCTTTCCAATACTTCAGTATTTGTGATTTTGTCTTGCCACTTAATACCAAGTATTCTTCGCAGACACCGCATATGAAAGCTGTTTAAACGTTTCTCTTGGCGTGAGTAAGTTGTCCAGGTTTCACTGCCATAAAGAAGAGTACTAAGGACACAGGCTTGGTAGACGAGGACTTTTGTTTTGACAAGCTTCCTGTTCTCCCAGACTCTTTTTGCTAACATGTTCATTGTTGTTGCTGCCTTGCCAATCCTGATGTTGATTTCCTGATCGAGGGATAATTTGCTATTTACCTCTGTTCCTAGATATGTAAAATGGTCTACTATCTCCAGTTCGGCCTCGTCAATAAAGATTGATGGTACACCATGTGCACCTTGTGACATAATCTGTGTCTTCTTTTTGTTAATTGTTAAACCAAATTCAGAACAAGCATTGGAAAATGCAGATAGTAGATGTTGTAATTCTTCCTCAGAGTGGGTCGTAATCGCAGCATCATCCGCAAAAAGCATATCTCTGATTAGTACCCTCCTAATTTTGGTCTTGGACTTCAATCTCTGAGCATTATAGAGGCCACCATCTGAGGGTGAGTGAATGTATATACCGTCATCCTGATCACGAAAGGCATATTTCAGTAGAAGTGAAAAGTATATCCCAAAGAGGGTGGGAGCTAGTACACAACCTTGCTTAACTCCACTCTTGATTTCAAACTCTTCTGAAGTTGAGCCATCAAACTTGATTATACCCTTCATGCCTGTGTGGAATGATTCCACAATGGACAGAAGAGTTTAATGCTTTGAACAGACCCTCACAACTGACCAAATCGAATGCCTTTGTGAGGTCGATGAAGGCAATAAACAGTGGCTGATTTGACTGCTTTTATTATTATTATTATTATTATTATTATTATTATTATTATTATTACTATTATTATTATACTGATGCTACAACTGCTACTGGTGCTACTAATACTACAACTACTACTGCTGCTGCTGCTGCTGCTGCTGCTGCTGCTGCTGCTGCTGCTGCTGCTACTACTACTACTACTACTACTACTACTACTACTACTACTACTACTAATACTACTACTACTACTACTACTACTAATACTACTACTACTATTATTTCTTCTTATGTATTTCCTTTTTTACAAGTTCTTTTGCTTTGCTGTGTTTTTTGCGGGGGGGGGGGGGGGGGGGGGGGGGGGGTAAATTGTTGGGTCATGATTGGTAACAGTAATATTAAACTCATTATTTCTGAAATTTCCACCACGTGTTAACACTCAGATTACCAGACGTAACTTGTAGAAATCCCGGGAGGAATACGATATATTTTCCTTAATGTATGATTTCATCTACTGAAGTCACACTAAGTGAATTTCGTAATATTAGGGCTTTATCTGTGTGAAACTTCAAGTGACGTACTGTGTAGTTACGGGTACATCTAAAATAGTGCTAAAGTATTATTGGAGTCATAAAGGGAAACATAGATTAGTCACACTCTAACCTAACGCAGTAGTTGAGATACTGAGAACTTTAAGAGACCCAATAATAGTAACACTGTAACCTTATATGCAACATTTGAGGTAATAGGAACTTTTAAAAGAAGCAAGAATTTTGACACTGTAATTTAACATGCAGCATTTGAGGTAATGGGAACTTTCATTAGTTGCATATCCTTTACAGGACGTAGCAGTCAACCCCAGCAATTTATGGGTGTTCGTGATTCTTGGGCAATCTTACATTCAGTAGTTTGCCATTGCTTTCTGAATGACCAGAACCCATACCATTTCATAAAATACCAACGCAAGGCGGTCTGCTGCCAAATCGCCCACAACTGGGTTTCGAACGCGGTATGCGGGATTAGGAACTGCGTCCGTACCCCCTACGCCACGGAGCCGGTTATTGAACTTTAAGAGACCCAATAATTATAAACCACTGTGACCAAACATACAACATCTGAGTTACTGGGAACTTTAAGAGATCCCAGAATAGTAACACTGTAATCTAACATTCAGCATTTGATGTACTGGGAACTTTAAGAGAAGCCAGAATAATAACACCGTAATCTAACATTCAGCATTTGAGGTACTTTCTTGCGCTCGCTCGCTTTGAACTCAAGCGTAGTCCATACACACTACTTTTGAATTTTACGTGTGGGTTAGCTGTCCCTATTAACAGTGTCCCTCGCCATTAGTCCGACTTCAGAGGTACTTGTAATTTACGCCCCTAAATCATGGACGACAGGTCAACATTTTAGTTCAACTGTCCAGTGTAGGGGTTGAGCCCCTTACCTCGGCATCAACACATCGAATGTTTAAGAACACGCGTTCTTATCCGTTCGGCCATGCTGACCTACTTTTCGGGTATTGAGAACTTTAAGAGAAGCAAGAATAGCAAAATTGTAACATACCATACATGTCCTAATAGGCGATTAAGGAAGGTTGGTGTGGGACTGGATACCTCATCCTGTAGACAACGATTGCTGCGAAATCCAACCAATTATGAACAATTCTAAACATAAGGGACTGCTGGGGGAAAATAATTAAAGAGGCAAGTGTAATATTACACTACGTTAAAAGACATAATATGATTATTAACACCATTCTGGAGTGTAAGGTTGAAGGCAAGCAAGCTAGATTTAAACAATGATATAAGTGGGAAGATAACATCAAGGGATGGACGAACAGCAGTCTGACTAAAGGTGTAATCAAGGCAAGAGACAAACAGAGTTGGAGATCCATTGCAACCAACCTTTATTGTGATGACGGCACCTGATTGATTGGTTGATTGAAACACAAGGAAAGAAGAATAACTTGACAAACCAAAATAAAAGAAGAGTCTATAAGAAGAAGTATGACGTAGTTTGTTGGTGTGTGTTGGTTGATGGTATATGTGCCAATGGGGGATAGAGTACAGAAGGGCTCTGCATCAAAACTGCTCAATACGTTGCTTAAAAGTCGCTTAAAAGTCGACAGGATCGACTTCATTGCACAGGGTTTTATCCCATATGGCTCGGTCTCTTTCCGCAGCACGGAAAGCGTCGCATAAAGCACGAACTCCATAGCTTTTAGCGACGACCCAAATCCTCATTGATTATAGTTTGTATTCTGTTTATTCTTTTGCTCTTGAATGCATTGTTCCAGGCAAGTCGAATGTCTTCTTTTATTAGCGGAGATCAGGTTATGTAAAGTCCGATCTGTTATAATTAACACCAGCATTCTAATGCTGTTGTTGATGTCTTGGCAAGTTTACGTTTAGTAGTTTGCCACTGGTTTCCGAACGACCGACTCTCATACCAACACGTTAAAACTCAGCGCAACGCGGTCTACTGCCAAAGCGGTCGCAGCTGTGTTTCGAACGCAGGTAAGCGGACTTACGAATCGCTTCCGTTAGCTCTTAGCCACGGAGTCCGGCCCTGGTAGTCTACTGAACGTAAATTTGCCTACTAAATGACAAACAGCCCCAAAATGCGGGGTTGATTGCAACGTCCTGTAAAAGACATGCAACTAACTAAATATTAGTCTTACTATTATTTTGAAATTGTAAAACTTAAAACAGCTTTTAAAAATGACACAAAACATGTTAAATATTTTTAAAAAGGAGCCAGAGATGACAACCAGGCTTCACAGAATTGGTAACTGTTAAAATGACAAATACGGTAAAGCAAGCTAACCGCCCCTGCAACTTCTTTCGCTACCGATTAATGCTCTACAGAGAGGTCCAGGCAAACTATTTTTAGAAGTAGTTGATATATCATCTGTATATTTACCACTGAGTTAAGTGAAGCGATCATGCGTGGTAATATAATTTAATGTTTAATCACAGAAGCCACAATCAGTATGCTGCACGATTTCTGGTCTGGCATATTACGCTGCATTTCGTCAGGTGAATACTGCAGGGTTATATAAGATATCTCCCCCGACGTGTCTCCACCTTGCCGTGGTGGGGGAGCTTGAGTGTCCCGTTGACCCTATGTGCTTGCCGATGGGTGAAAACTACATATCGGACAGCCTATGGGATAGGGACCAGACTAAGAGAGACACAACCTGCTGCTCTGCAGGAGACTGAGGATAGCAGTCAAAAGTTTAAATCAGGCGCATGAAGGCAGTTCTTGTTTCGGACAATACTCTAAGGCTCTCTGTCGAGGGTTTAGGCTGAACGCCTCTAAGCCACAGACCCTCGGATCTGAGAGTCGGGCCGATATCCACCTACCGAAAAATTGGAATCGAGATACTGAGCAAGCTACATGCCCAGTTCTGACACTTGTGTGAAGGCTCTCAGCTGAGGGATATGTTGGATTCCCGGATGAGATGGCCTGGCCGTTTCTCACTGACTGCTGCACGAAGGTAAGGTGCTGAGCCGGCAGCACATGTAGCCTACCTCGTGAGCGAGTACAAAAAAGTCAGTAAAATGCCCCAGTCGAAGGAAATGGTTACGAAAACTGTCTGTATCTAACTCATAGAGAGTGTAGATAAAAGTGGAGAAACGTCTCAATAACGCGAAATGGAACGCACGGCGAGCGAACCTATTGCGTGGTCCAAAGTCAAAAGCAAAAGCTTACCGAGTGGATGTCGCCCGCAGTCTGACCGCCCCTGGAGCTCACTTGAGCGACCAGTGGCAAGCGAGATGCCCAAAACATGGAAGTGAGGAACTAAAGCAGCCATGAGCAGGACGTGGCAACTCCTCGGGTGAGCCCAGTCTCGGAGCAATATGTGCCGGCTCTGCAATTATGGAAGCCTCCTTGGATAGCGAGGGACTGCCCATTGTCTGCCCCTGCCTTCCCTTGAGGGCCGACCGCGATGTCGTTGGTCGTTCTATCTTGACCAGCTGAGATGTGGGCGACATCACAACAGTCTAACGTGCCTCGAAATCAGAGGAAGGTTAACCTCATTAAAAAATGCCCGCCGGAAGTCGGAAGTGTCGTCCTACGGGTGGCAAACTAAAAATTGACACTACGCAAATTACGTCCGAGTGAAATGTCTCGTCCGAATGTCTCTCGTGCTAGGAACAGCTCTGACTACCTAGTTTCCGAATGCCGCTCTTGTTCGGAACAGCTCTGACTAGGTAGTCTTCCGAATGTCCGCCGTGCCTGGAACAGCTCTGATGGGTACAGGGACAAGCACATGTCCGAAAACTCGCTTAGTGGAAACCAACCGCAGAGCTGACTGGTTTGTGCAGGAACGGCCCAGGGCGAGCGAAATGCCCAATATATTGAAGTGAGGAATTAAAACAGCCATGAGCAGGACGTGACGATTCCCTCGGTAAACCCAGCACCAGAGCGTTATGTGCCGGCTCTGCAATTATGGAAGCCACCCAGGATGGCGGAAAATGCTATGGACTGTCCCTGCCTTCACTTGAGGGATGACCGTGTAGTCTTCGACTGTTCCAACTTGACCAGCTGAGATGTGGACGGTACCACAAAAGTGAGAGTCTCCCAGGATTGCTAACCTGGTCAAAAATGCACGCTAAAAGTCGGATGTGTTGGCCTGAGGGTTTCGACCCGAGGGTGCCTAACCAGACACACCGCATTCACATCTGAAAAAATCACTCCGGATGAACGCAAAGAAGAAGAAGAAGATATAAGATATGAAATGAATTGATTGATTGATTGATTTAGGAATCGACAGCACAGCATTCGGGGCATTCCCATAAGTGCTCCGTCCCCATCCTCAGCAGCCAGCGAAGAGTTCCAACACTAATAGTACCAGTAGCAATCTGATTATAAGTCCGTCTCGCCTTTCCTCTGAGCGTTGAGCGTCGGCCAGATCCCTTCGTCACTCCTCGTTGTCTCATTCTTGCCAGACCATGGTAATCCATTTGCTCCTACGAGGTGTGCACGTGCTCCCACAAGGCCGCAACCACGTCTGCCTTGTCATGTATCAATACTTCACCAAGTTCTGCAGAGCCAGCCAATCTGTCCACCTGTTCATTTCCCAGAACACCGGCATGCCCCGGAGAAAAGATCCAGGCGATCTGAAATGAATCTGGGAAGGTAACCAGGTCAGCAAATGCCTGAAGAAGTAGGATGAGTCGGGCGAAAGGTGCAAATATTGCAACTCTGCTGTAATCAGGCACAACGCAATTACGTCTACATCATTCCGGACGAACGCAGAAGAAGAAGAAGAAGAAGAAGAAGAAGAAGAAGAAGAAGAAGAAGAAGAAGAAGAAGAAGAAGAAGAAGAAGAAGAAGAAGAAGAAGAAGAAGAAGAAGAAGAAGAAGAAGAAGCAGAAGAAGAAGAAGAAGAAGAAGAAGAAGAAGAAGAAGAAGAAGAAGAAGAAGAAGAAGAAGAAGAAGAAGAAGAAGAAGAAGAAGAAGAATTATGTGGATGATATATGCCCATGACACTGTTGTAGTACATCCAGCATCATATATAATGATAGAATGATAGAATTTAAGTATGTTAGATTACCATTATATGCATTGTTAGTGAAATGTACGATGATGTTATCACTGCTATGTGTAAGTAGATTTGAAGTATTTTAACAGCTTTGAAGCAAGTGTGTTAACTATCTTGTTTTGTGAATACATTCTTAGGACGGTGAGGAATTGTGACACTAGTTAGATTATGTGATGCTAAAGGCTGTAATAGTGATAAGTTAGTAGCGTGAGCTAGCCAGTAATGTTTTGTTTGCTTAGCTAATAAGTTTCAGTTTCAGTTTCAGTTTAGTTGATGGATCAACATCACGGCACACGGGTGCAACCCATAAGTGCTCCGTTCTTCTCCTAACTCAAACCTGGGTCTAAAGAAACTCAGCTCAGTGCACGATTTCCGTAGCACCAGCGAGGATCCTGAAATACTTTGGGTAGATTTTTAACTCGAAATTTTGAACGGGCAGCGCCGTTAGGCTACTCTTTTTCGATTACCAACTGCCAAGGGATTTTTTTACGTGCGCAACAATACACACGGGCATCCAATATAACTGCCCAGGGACCAGGATGAATTTGTACTAGAAGTGCACGTGAAAAAATCCCGGTCCCTACCGAGGCTTGAACCCGGGACCTCCAGCACTCGAGGCGGACACCATACCTCAAGACCACGCGCCCCCCCCCCGGGGGGGGGGGGCTAATAAGTGCTATAATGTATGCCTAAAGTAAGTGGTGTTTATTAATTCCTCGACTCAGGGTGTTTGTATTTCCATTGGGAGATGAAGGTAAGTATTTGCTAAGTTAGGCAATCAGTGTTATTCCACCTGTATATAGAAATGTTTTGTATTTACTTGATAGAGGTAGATAGGAATTATTTGTGGATTTCTGATGTCACTACATGTTTATATGCCCGCCCGCCGGAGTGACTATGCTTGACCGATCGTGCGTATAGTCTTCTAGACCGACTGGTTATTTGGCCTGTCCGAACAAAGTGATTGTGCGTGACGGATGGTTGAATTAACATACACGACCGAGAGCGATGCGACGCTCTGTAATCGAGCCCGTTGCGCTAATGATGATCTGAACTTCGAACAGAACCGTGTCTGTCTCTACAGCTCTTCTCTTCTATAACCTTGACCCTGTTGGTGGGATAACTTAACCACTAGGACATGGTAGTGATATTCAAGCCATTTAGGCCGCACTTGAGGGGGGACTGGAGATTTAATGAATGAGGGGCTGGATACCACTCGACACTGGACGACGTGACCTAAATTGCCACGGAACAAGGTTCTCTTTTGCCACAGCAGCTGTGGGGAAGATTACTCGGCGGGTGGCCACCATATCTGTGATAGACCTGCACAGACTTGACCGTCATGGGTGAAGGTCAATTAATAAAGGTCAAACCTGTTCTGGGACAGAGATCCCAGGACGAGAAAGCTGTGGCTTTTGTTTGAGTTTGTTAATTAGTTATTAACAATTCTTGTTGATAATGTGTTAGTGCTATGTTAATAAATTATGAGGTATATAATTTATTAATGTAAAATAGTCGTTAACGAGATATGTTTAATTAATTGATCAATGGGTTAAGTGATTGATTAATTGTTGAGTGGTATGAGTGAGGAGGATATGTCCGGCTGGGCACCTCCTAGATAATGTAATCTCGACACTGAACGTTAAGTAGGTGTATTTTAGGATTGTGATTGGTTAGTTGAAGTGGAGGACAGAGTCAAACAGTATACTATGGTGCTATCGGGCCCGCAGTGCCCAGACGAGTTACTTTACTGTACACTTGCGTACTATTGCTTTCTCTTGTACCCTCATGCCTGCACCTTGTAGTTAAGAGTTTATTTATGATGTTGATGATATAACATATGATATATGTGTAGTCCTCTGATGCATTAGTAAAGGTTGAGATGCATGTTAGTCCTAAGTTGTAGCCAGGTACTCACACCGACCTCCATGTTTCAGGATCTATTATATATTTAATGGAGATTCATGAGTTCAACCATAAACTCAATGGGACCAGATCACTCCAGTGCCAGTCATCGAATGTTGGAGGCATTACTGGGAGCGGTCATCTGAATCTGCCAGAGTCAACGCATGAGAGAAACTGAGTGTAGAATGATACGGTGGGTCTAAGCTAAGACCACCGCTACGAGTCCGACGTAGATTTAGTCAACCGATCCAGTTAGGGTCCAGGACTGAAGCGTCTCTGGATTCACACCGGTAAGATACTGGTGCAGTTCTACGATTACTCAGTGATGACCAGTGAACTCTCAATGAAATGAATTCCAGTTGTGTTGATGAGAGTGAATGATGTTTACTAGGCACGGCAATGGCCTGTTTATTATGTTTCCGGCCCGGCTGGGTGGTCATGGGACACATTGTATAATTCATGTTAACTACGGTGTGAATCTACAGTCGTGCACCGTAATGAAGCAGAAACTTGGCCAGGTGACCTAAAACAGTGATTTGCTAGTCTTGTGAACACCGGAGTGACATTCTTGTTAGGGTAGGGATCTACCCCATTCCTAGCTGTTGGTGGACGATGACATTGTAAGTTGTGAAGGTAGTAGATACCTACAGAACTGTGTAGAACAGAGACATGTGAATTAGTTGAGTTCTTACATTCACCTGTTGGAGCATTCAATTGACATTGTGGTTATATGGAGCCAGCGCTCCAGTTATAGGTTGCAGACAGTTTTCCCATTAACTTGAGAAGCCGAAGAGCAACCAGGCTCTTAGATACGAGTGTATTGTGCTACAGTACTTTTCTTCAGTTGGGGACATCTAGAATTCTAGGGTCGGCCCAGACGTCATCAGCGGAGTGGAACTTGTGAGTTATTACGTCATCTAGGGATGACCAGCAAACTTGGGTGAAGTGTCAGTCAGGCATTAGTAATACGCCTGACCAGTCCGAGATCTTACTCACAGTGGAAGGAGAGAACTTCAGAAGGGTCTACGCCTTGGAGTTTCTTTGCACTGGAGGTTGCTCGGGTGAGTCGTTAGCCACGACAGGACGACAGCACTAACTGAAGTCACATGCTCCGTGATGAAGACTGATCATCCGTAGATCTTCTTGCTGTTCTCCAGAAGCTGTGTACATAATATCTTCTATCCAGGCTTTTCAGCCATCCCTCTCTTAGTTCAGTTGACGTATTCAGAAATTAAATTTTGCTTTGTTAGCCATGGCTTTGAGTACTAGTATGACTGTTGCCCCCTGTGGGTAGGAATCCATAAGTGGGGAGGAGAAAGTCAGCTGTCCCGGCTTGTGTGGGGCCCTGTAGATGTATATTCCTATTGGGGTGTTCGGAGCAAAGGCTAGAGATATTAACTATAGTAACATACCTGTCCAAGCCCCGGGGGGGGGGGGGGGGGGGGGGGGTCTTGTTACAAGTAGGTCGATAATATTGCTCGACAGTTTCAACGAAGTTACTACTATTTCAAAGCTTTTCATTGCCTTTGATAAAGTCATAAATTAAATGGAAATTATTGGCACACGGCGAAATATCTTACCATCTTAGTATCAGTCTTCCAACAGTCCTCCAACACATTGTTTTGGCTTCCTTCTTCAACATACCAAAGAGCAAAGTTTAGGAGCAGATCTAGCTGGAGCTGAAAAACCGTGCAGATGAACTGTTTACGGCATGCATGTCAGCAACCGATGCGTCAGGCATTACAGGATCAACTTCTCCCGTACCACACAAAAATATTGCAAGTCGTACGAGAGGTATGGATGATGCATTTTATTGTCACTGGCTCTTTAACAATAGATTACTGCAAAAAAACGGTCGCTATTAAATCACACATAAAGACACAGAATTCCCTATCCAGTCATATCCTATCCCTACAGCTAACTCTATCTACTTGGCTAAGGAAACGCGCATCGACACTAATCGATGCGCTCACTATGAAAGTCAGTCCCCGTCTGACTATTCTACTCGCGTGGCTACACAGCCCGCGGAAGGACCTCGTGCGTCCTTCGGCTTTTTGCGTGCTGCAACACTCAGCACGCTTAGAGTAGCCGTTTACTCTTGAGTGGGATTCCACTTCTCCGTGGTTATCACGTAGGCGTGATTCTGCCGTGACTAGAGTGCTTACTCTCTGTGGTTGATATCTCCGTGTCTCATGAGAGAACTAGTTAATAGTTCCCCTCCCTATCACCTACCCTGCCCTCATGTAGGGGCACTGGGTTACCTCGAATCTACTTGAGGTAGACCACTCATTCAGGGTGGTCTTCTATCTTGAGGTAGACCACTCCTTCAGGGTGGTCTTCTATACTTCAGTCTTTGACACACACCCTCCCCTCCTGTGTTGCGTTACAAACTTTGACTCATGGTTGTGACGCAAGAGGTTTCTAAAAAATTAGTGTCTCTAATTTTTGTCAAAGACTATTGATAACCTGGTTCTGGGTAACTAAATAGATCCCTACTGACTATTGTCACAATGTAGTCTCACTTTACTTGGATACTGGTGATCGCCACAAACTTGTCTGGTTGGCGTGAGCCCTCTTCTCATCGCAATATTATATTAATTAGAGGTTTGTCTGAACCGGACCATTGTCTTATAAGACCTGCCCTCAAATAGCAAATTAACTCACTACCCATACAAAGTTGACTTTCTTAGGGTCAACACATGAATTGCTTCATGTCCCCCATATAATATTAAACAACCTTTACACAAGCTGTGTGCGACAGGCTTTACCTATCTCGCTTCCGCGTGTAAAGTTATCTTTCACTGTTAAGTTAGTGTTTCGTTGTCTATTGTGTCCCCTGACCCGGAGTTATCCCTCTTTGTTTTAACAGATGTATGTAATTTACCTGTTTGTTTTCCTGGTTGTTTGTGTGTTTTCATGTAACTATTAATATACTTTAATTTCTAACATATGTGTCTATCTATAATATGTATGTAAGTTAGTTTTCAAGTGCCATAATTCGGTTAAGTGTGGCCTCAAACAAGTGTATAACACTAATTCGTGGCTACGTTTCCGTCTTATGAGACTTAAAATACTTTATCTAAGATCTATACTAAACTACACTAAACTATACACACCACATTGAAGACAATACATTTTCACTATCGAAAGCAAACGCTTGACGCAGACAAAAAATAAAAAAGTCGCGTTGAGCGGCAGAAAAAATCCGCTGGTTGTCCCCATTCTCTCTTGTATATTTTCCCTTTTCTCTCACTTTCACACTTCTGTCACACATCTTTTACCCTCCCAACTGTTTAAAAACCTTGAAGTGACACTGTACAAGGTTAGCTGGTTTGAAAACGTTGAGCTTAATGACTGTGCCTAACTTACTGCACGAGTCATGTATTTACAAAATATGTACATGGATGAAATAGGGTTGATAGAATTGTACCCTGATATTACTAAACTCTATATTCTAATGACATACTAATACTAATTCTATATCTATATATTCTAACTTGTTGTAGAAAATCAATCTAATTTAAGGGAAGTAATCTAACTATCTACAAATGAAAATGATGTGAGATGAGTTATGTACTTTTCTGAAATGGGTGATGTGAAATGTAACAATATTCTAAATAATGTTTTAATGAAAAAAAAACAAATATATGATTGATATATTTATTCTAAATGTTGTAATTGATGAATGTTATTTGTATACTTTAATCCTATAAGGTGTAAACTGCATTTAATATTAAATGATGATGTTGTTGAAGTGTTCATTAAGATGGAATGAAATAAAGTGAAATGAAATGAACTGAATGGTGTTATTCCTATCTACACTAAATAATACTGATCTTATCTAAACTTTCTATCCTGGTTTTTCAATTAGCTATTATTAAGTGTAAGTACTGTCCTAATCTAATTTTATCCTACGTACGTGGGTAAATTAATGATTTATTTAAACTACAAAAAAATCTATTTATATTCTCTAAATCTAATCTACTCTATCTTAAAGTAACTAATCTAACTATAATTTAACACTATATTAAAACTGTTATAATACATATCACAATATTAGGTATATATATACCTGGTATCTATTTACCTCAGGTTATTGGTTGCCATAATGTTCAGAAATTGTTTTCGTTGGCATAGTTTATATATACATAATTATCCTGGGTATACTAAATACACTACACAGTCATACTTGTGTCCTATGGGTCTTATTTCGCTCGTAGATTCCGCACGTGACGTAGACCAGTAAATTCGTGTCTGTTATTTATGCAATGTTCTGACACTGTTCTTCCATGATTAACACAGGTGATTCACCGGAACACAAATGGAGCATAGTAAGTAACGAGCTGCCTATGTACACACGGTGATACACTTGTACCTGGAGCATAGTTCTTATTTTGCTGTCTACGGACACATGGTAGTTCAATTTTCTCAGCACACAGTCCTGAAAATCATGTCTATGTAATAAATAGGATATTTTACACAGGATCCTCTAAGAGTACTAATTAACCTTTCTTATACTAACTACTCATGTGGAATATCAGGTATTTCTACCTCAGATGGTCGACTCAGGGTATGTGCCAAAATGTTATCCCTACCCTTAATATGTTCTATACTAAAAGTATACTTCTGTAATATCAATGACCATCTGTAGATGCGGTCGTTGCGATGTACTCCACTTTGTATGACCGTGATCGGGGAGTTGTCAGTCTGGACCACAAAGTGAACACCCGCCAGAAATCGATGCAACTTCCTCACCGCATAGATGACGCTTAGGGCTTCCAACTCTGATATGGAATATCTGGACTCAGCAGGTGTGATCTTGCGGCTCACGTAGCAAATTGGATGGAAGATGCCATCATAAAACTGGCCTAGTACTGCAGCGATGGAAATCCTGCTGGCATCTGTCCTAAGATAATAAACGAGCCTAGGATTAGGCAAACGGAGGATTGGTACATTACTAAATAGGAGTTTCAATTTTGACAATGCAGAAATTAATAATGCATCTTTGACATCTAATTTGACTGATGCTTTTAACACATTTGAAAATACACTTGTAATTTCAGCTAAGTTCGGTATGAACTTACTATAGTAATTTACTAAACCCAAAAGACTCCTGACCTGCTTTTTCGTTGTAGGCATGGTCAGGTTCATAATTTTAGTAATAATTCTATTGTCAGTTTTTAGTTGTCCTTGTGAAATGACATGACCCAAAAAAATCAATTTCTTGTAGGCCCAATTCGACTTTGCTCGGTTTGACAGTGAGACCGAAGAGTCGCAACCTATTGAAGACATGTCTGAGTTTCAGTAAGTGTGTTGTCCAGTCATCTGTATGGACACAAATATCATCTATATAGGTCACCGTATTCGTCACTCCATGAAGTAAATCTCTAGTTAAGCGTACGAAAGTGGCAGGAGCGTTGCGAAGTCCGAAAGGAAGAAAACGCCACTCGTAGAGACCTAAAGGTGTTGAGAAAGCAGTAAGATGGATAGATTCAGTCTGCATAGGGACCTGCCAATATCCCTTAGTAAGGTCTAATTTAGAGAAGATTTTGGAAGTGGACATGTCCAGAATAAGATCTTCGCAGGAAAGAATTGGTTCTGCGTCGATCTTAGTGACATTATTGAGCTTTCTATAGTCCACATAAAGACGAATGGTGGAGTCTTTTTTCTTGACAAGGACGATTGGAAAGGAGTACTCAGATGTAGATTTCTGAATGATCCCACTAGCTTCTAAATTAAGAATTTCCTTATTTAGACATTCTCTATAGCTGAGTGGGATAGAGTACGGCCTGCGTTTGATAGGCTTAGAGTCCGAAAGAAGGATGGAGTGTTCGATTCTGTCCGTCCTACCTGGAATGTCGGAAAATATGTCCTTATATTCCGTTACTAATTCTATTATCTGTCGTCGTTGCTCGTCTGTTAGTCCCTGTTCTACTCGTATAGAATCTAATGTCGCAGTCTTGTCGACAATTGGAACAGGTAGTTCCATCCCGTCGTCGTCTACCTGATTCAGTACAGTTGTGGTGCTAAGTGCGTTTTCTGTAAACTCACTAGGTGTATGGATATCGTCGGATTTGCCAGTCTTGCTAACTAGTGTAGTTGCGTTGTGTATGTCCGTCGTCTCATCAATTGGTGTGGATGTATTGTGTTCGTCTGTCTCTAATTCTGTCTCTTGTCGTGAAAAGTAAGGTTTCAACATGTTGACATGAAATATCTTTAAGTGTCCGTTTATTGATATTTCATAGTCGACATCTGAAATTTTACGTACCACCTTGAATGGCCCTTGCCATGAGGTCAATAATAAATTTCGTTTGTCTGGAAGTAAAAGCAGTATGTCTTGATCTGGTTCAAGATTAATCGTTCTCGCACCTTTATTTGCGTACTGGCGGTAGATTTGACCCTTCCTCTCCAAAGCTGCCTTGGCTATGATACACGATTTCATAATCTTGTCTCGTGTCTCTGTTACAATTTCATAAGGTGTTTTAAGGGTTGGAATTTCAATGGAATTAGTTACTACCTGATGATAAATTGTTAGGGGTCCACGTGGGTTAGCCCCGTACACTAATTCAAACGGTGAGAAACCCGTGCTTGAATGGGGAATCTCCCGATAGGCGAAACAGCACTGTTGGTAACAGTGTATCCCAATCAGCTGGGTTTTCTGCTGTCACCTTAGCCAGCATATGTTTCAGATCTCCGTTAAGTTTTTCTACGATTCCATTGCTGGCTGGATGATACGCTGTTGTAAACTGTTGTTTAATCCCTAACATTTTAGTAAGGGCTTGCGTTGCAGCCGATATGAATTGGGTTCCACGGTCGGATAAGATGGTACGAGGGAATCCGAATCGTGAGAACAAGTGTAGAAAAACATTGGCAACGTCTTTGGAGGTGATGTATTTCAAAGCTACTGCTTCAACCCACCTTGAACATAGGTCCACCATCGTTAAAATGAAGCGATTTCCTTTGCTGGACACCTGGTTTAGGGGTCCAACAATATCGACCGCCACACTCTCAAATGGCCTAGAGGCCAGTGTTGAAGGCTTCACTTCAGCTGTAGGATGTTTACCCTTACGTACTAGTTGTTGACAGACATTACATGACCGACAAAATAGTTTTATGTCGTTACAAAAACCCGGCCAATAAAAATGAGCCTGAATTCTGGCCCTGGTTTTGTCGTATGCAAGGTGACCAGCAAACGGTGACTCGTGTGCAATCTTTAGCACAGTTTGGCGGTGTTGTACAGGTAACACCGTTTGCTGAATCTCATGGTTACCAGTAGTATAATAGCGAGTAAGAATGCCATTATTCAGTCTAAAAACCCATGATGCGTTTTTCGTTACTTTGGCTTTTTCTTTCAATAACTTCAGATACGGAGACACACTCGGATCAGCTTTTTGCTGGTCTATGAACTTTTGTCTGCTGGTATCATCTGTGCTAGTTGGTGATAGCAACAGTAGTCTTTCATCCTGTAATGTGTCTTGGTGTTTCATAGTATCTGCTCTGGTTGTTGCATTAGCTGCATTTAATTTCTCCCATGCAGCTATTTCTTTGTTCGTGCAATGTTTTAATTGGGGTAAACATCCCAAAATCAAATCAGTACAAGGGTTATCTAAAATCGCACATGTAAAGGTACCAGAAAGGAAAGGAGTGTTAATACGGGCTTTTGCCAAAGGGTAAATTTCAATATTGCCCGAAAAAGTTCGGCATTTGACTGAGTCACCTGTATAATCACTTGGATTCACCAGTTCCTTTCTAAGACCTATAAGAGTGCTCCCACTGTCCAGCAAACATTGGCATGGTTTTTCGTTGACCAATGCATTGTGGAACACCAAATTGCCTCTGGAGGCTAATGCTGCGTTTACACTCTCAGTGGAGAATGGTACTGTATGCCCACATTCTAATTTTCCGTCTGCATGGAATTGGTGACATCGTTCACAACTGTCAAAGCTCAATACATCATTTACAGAACACACATTTTCAGCTCGGTTAACAGGTAATTCATTTTCAACTTCACAGTCAGTCTCACTCTCACTATCAGATGATGTATCAATTAACACTGCATTGTTGGCTTTCATTCGTTGGCGGCCCAGGCACTTATTTGAATAATGGCCGTAGCTGGAACAGAAGAAGCATTTGACTGCACGCCTGTATGCAGTTCTCTTGTTTTGTTGCTTCTTAATGACATTTTCAAGATGTGCCGGATAGTTAGGCGATTTATCACACATATAATAAGTATCATGAAAAAGTTGGCAATACACACATTTGGGTATAATTTATGGTCTTTTTTGTCGACTCTCTGAAATGGTTTTTTTATTACTCCGATAGCTTTTAGGTTGGTCCTTAACAAAAGAAACTATTTCAGAGTCGCTATTAGATGTTTTAAAAATCTCCCTATTGGAGGAAAAATAAGCTGAGCCTTTTTTTTCAAATTGTTCTATGGTCTCAATGTCTGACTGCTGAAGAAATTTAGCGAAAGGAGATGGTATTGTGGATATGACTTTATCCATGGCTATTAAATTTTTAAGTTATTCAAAATCTTTTCCTATGTTTGCAGCATTAAGCCATCTATTTAGTACGCTCTGGACATTTGAGACGTAATCAATGAAAGTCTCACTGGGTTTTGGTTTCAGGTTGGAAAACTGTACTTGATACCCAGGGGCATCAAGTAAGAAATGTTGCATTATCCTATCATGGATGTACTGATAGTTAGATCTAAGCTCAGTTGGTATTGATTCTATCACTTTAAGGGGCTCCCCACTAAGGTTCTTCATGTAAATCATAGCCCACATCTCGATTGGTACTTGGTGGTACTTAAACTGATATTCGACATTTTCTGTCCAGGCTGATATGGAGTCTTCTTTACAGAATGGTGTAATAATATTCTTATACTTATTAAATTTATTTTCTTCCTGCTGACTCTTTAGTTTAGTAGCGGAGATCTCTAAGTGTGAATCTACATCCATCCCTTTCATCTTTAACTGTGTCTCTGATTCCACTTGTATTTGTTTTTCCTTAAATCTTGCCATTTCATCTATCTCTTTTTGCTTTAGTTCTTTCTCCTGATCTAATGTCTTTTGCTTTAGTTCTTTCTCCTGATCTAATGTCTTTTGCTTTAGTTCTTTCTCCTGATCTAGTTGCTTTTGCTTTAATTCTAGTTCTTTTTGTTTAATCTCCTTATCATGTTCTAACTGCTTCTGTTTTGTTATCTCAGCTAGTTCTGCAATCTCCTTCTGATGTTGTCTATCCCGTTCTTCCTTTTCCTTCTGATGTTGTCTTTCTCGTGCACGTTCATCTCTCTCAGCATCTTTTGCTTCCTTAAATTTTTGGTCAGCATATTGCTCTAGCTCCTTTCCTGTGTATTGTAATTCTTTGCCTGTTTTTATGAAATCAGCTAAAGTTGCCATGTTGTTGGGTTATTAGCTAGCGTTGACAGGCACTTCAATATTTACTCACTTATTTATATTCGGAATATGAAGTAATTTACCACACTGTGCACCACTGATATATTTTTAGATTACACCTTGAAAAATGGATGACACAAAAAAAATATTCTAATAGATCACACCCTGAAAAAGAGATGCATTATTAATCATATTGCATTGAAAATAGTTTGGGTATACTCATCTTAACATTCCAGATCAATCAGGTACAATCGTTTGGCACCTCAGGTCAAATCGTTAGGCACTATGACATACACCTTGTGCTCTTCTTCCAAACAGCTGTTGTTCTGCCTGGTTTACAGGAGCAGTAACAATTAACAACTTGTAAATGATATATGACTTTAGACAATTTGGTACAATCACATCACATGCCCCCAGAACAGTACAATGTAGTCTAATTAATATTAAATGTCAATGTCCTGTCTTCGTTCTAACGTCGTATGCCTTGATTTCCTTTTCTAGTTTAATCTATGGAAGTGTTGTGCAGGCCAAGTCTTATTTGCATCGCAAAAGTAGTGCCATCGTGACGGTAACAAATTAGAATAGGTATATAAATAATTAAATAAATGCTTTGAAATAAATATAAAGGTAATAATAATGTTTAAATAAATAAATATATTCAATAAATAACGTATTTGAACAAATAATGTTTGGTATAAGCCAATGATTCAGGCGAGCAGCCGCTTTGCGATGTGTCAACAATCCGTCGCCGATTGCAAATGGCGTAATACAGCTGTTTGTCAGCCGCTCTACGTCAGAGGCGCAGCGCTATTTTTAGATTGGAAAATCAATAATGTTCTCGGCTCATTTTGTTTCGTGTATCGCTCCGCCATGAATCATATTTGACACATATTCATAAACAAATAAGTAATTACATAAATAAATGATAGAAAACAATAATATCAATACTTACAACTTCGAAAAACACATGATTATAAGCACAAAATATTTCATTAAGCACAAATAAATATTATTTGGTCACGATAGGCACAGCACAGCTCGCAACTCGACCTAGTCTGCACACGTCATTATCACACTGACACAAATTAAACCCCGTGATTAAATAACAATAATACTATTTCAGAGCCGTGGGTGAGTGTTTTAGCTTGAACAATTGTCCAAGCCACACTTCTGACACCACTTTAATCCTAGCCTGTCAGCAACCGATGCGTCAGGCATTACAGGATCAACTTCTCCCGTACCACACAAAAATATTGCAAGTCGTACGAGAGGTATGGATGATGCATTTTATTGTCACTGGCTCTTTAACAATAGATTACTGCACAAAAACGGTCGCTATTAAATCACACATAAAGACACAGAATTCCCTATCCAGTCATATTCTATCCCTACAGCTAACTCTATCTACTTGGCTAAGGAAACGCGCATCGACACTAATCGATGCGCTCACTATGAAAGTCAGTCCCCGTCTGACTATTCTACTCGCGTGGCTACACAGCCCGCGGAAGGACCTCGTGCGTCCTTCGGCTTTTTGCGTGCTGCAACACTCAGCACGCTTAGAGTAGCCGTTTACTCTTGAGTGGGATTCCACTTCTCCGTGGCTATCACGTAGGCGTGATTCTGCCGTGACTAGAGTGCTTACTCTCTATGGTTGATATCTCCGTGTCTCATGAGAGAACTAGTTAATAGTTCCCCTCCCTATCACCTACCCTGCCCTCATGTAGGGGCACTGGGTTACCTCGAATCTACTTGAGGTAGACCACTCATTCAGGGTGGTCTTCTATCTTGAGGTAGACCACTCCTTCAGGGTGGTCTTCTATACTTCAGTCTTTGACAATGCATAATTCAGGCGAACAGACAGGCAGATAGACAGACAGACACACAAACAGACATGCAGATAGTTAGATAGATAGATGACTGGGTTTGCTTTATGCAGTACTGTGTGGCTGCTGGTTTTCTAGTGACAATGAACAGTATTGTTCCATCTACATTTTACCGTAACTTGACGATACTTGTCAAACATGTGGCTTGAAAGCAATCGTATTGAAGGATTGAAGTAATTACATATCTTATAAACTAAATATACGATAATGGCAAGCATGTACGCTTAAAGCAATCGTATTTAAGAATTTAATTAATTCCCCCTCAAGGACATTTATTTCTAACACAGGTAATAGTGTAACTATACGAGGCTAGCAAGCTTGGGCTTGAAGTAATCGTATTGAACAATGGAATTATTTCCACCTCGTGGACAAATAATTCTATCATAAATTATGATTTAACTATACAATACTAGCTGTGACGAAATGACTGCAGATAGTCTGGTCTCTGAGTTATATCCCTTTGATGGGATGGCGAAGGGTTAGTCTCCCTGGAATTAATAACAATAAATAGGGGGTTTCCCGTCGAAAGTACTGCGTGACGTCACTATTCTGGTTATTTCTAGAGAAATCTAGAATGTCCCCCAGTTAGTGTGTACATGGTCAAGATCACGCAAGACTCACAATTGCCTCATGGAACACGGGATTGTGGAACTATCCGTGAATCAGGACTTTTCCGTGGCTCATGGAATTCACTCGGCCCGTGAAGGCATTGTGAAGACGCACTTAGTTGGTCGTGAACAGTTGCCAGTCGGACCTCAGCGTAGAAAGATAGCAGAAATGTGCTGCTAAAATTGATGTCAGTGTTCGCAGCCAGAGCGGGACATCAGCAGTCAAGATTGTGATTTCTGAATCACAGGTCAGTTGAATACTTTGTCTATTGTTTAACGGTTGTCCTTATACCGCGCCTACCTTCCCGAGAGAATTAATTGCCGACCGAGACCGTCTTCGCGAAGCGCATAAATTTACCGCCTGCCGTCTGCATGTTTAATTAGCGATTATCGATCGGCTAGGTAATGTGTTGACAGACGGGGCCAGCCATGCACAACAGCTGGGAGTGTGTATACACAATAGGCCGGAACGTGTGTTCTTTCTAGTACTGGAGTAAAACCTTGGTTTGTAGATTGATAGAATTATAAACTGTGTGTTTACAAATGATTTGCATGGTTAGTGATATGTATGCTATTATCACTGCTTTGTGCAAGGAAGATTCCGGGACTTTACCAAGCGTGTAGCAGGTACTTGTTTGGTTTAGTAATTACACACGCAAGGCAGGTTGTTTGTCATTCATTACATAGAAATGCTAGATGCTGTTAATAATGATAAGTTAGGGCTTGTTATTATTATAGATGTATAATTTGCTTCGTTAGATTAGGATTGTAACGTAGATGTTAGATCAGTGGTGGTGATTATTCTTGGAATCAAGGTGTGATTCATGGGAAAGATCGGCAGGTAAGTATTTGCGGTGTAATGGTACCAGTGTTATTCCACGTAGGAAGAATGGTGTTACATTTATTGGATAACAGTTGATAGGAAGTATTTATGAGACCTATTGTCACTGCTTGTTTACATGTCCGTCCGCTAGAGTGACCGTGCGTGTTCAATCTTGCGTATGTCTAGTCAACCGACTGGGAAGTAGGCCGGTCCGCCCGACCCGTTAGGTTGCAGGTCCGACCCAAAGCGATAGTGCTTATCCGATGGTTGAACATACCCGACCGAGAGTGATGCGGCGCTCTGTAATACGAGGCCGTTGCGTCTAGGTAGATCCAAGATAGGAACCGAACCGGGTCTGTCTCTATTATTCTACTCTTCCAGAAACCTGACTCTGTTCATGGAGTACTTGAGGTACTGCCGTGAAGTAGGAGTAGTATGTTAGGGGAATGAACCCCCAAAAATGAGGAGGTGGAGTTTTGGTAGAGGAGAGGCTGGAGGCCTTGCTACATCGTCACGGGACAAGATGCACGGGACCCACAGTAGCTGTGGGAAAGTGTATTGGTGGAGGGCCACCAAAGCTGTGCTCGACCGGCACAGAGATGACCGACCTGAATGGAAGGTCAGTTAATAAAAGGCAACTCAGGTTCTGGGACAGGGATCCCAGGACGGAGCGATGGCTGTGATATGAGTTTGTATTTAAGTTTAACAATTCATGAGTTATCCTGAGTTAATACTATAGTAATGAATTATAAGGAGTATAATTTATTATGGTCATATAGTTATTAATGTGTGTAGTTGATCAATCCATGGGTGAAGGGATTGGTTAATTGGTGAGTATGTTTGGAAGGAGGATTGTCCGGCTGGGCACCTCCTAGATAAAGTAATCACTACACTGAAAGGGAAGTAGGTGTATTTGTTGATTGATGATGGAAGATGAAACAGGAGTGGACTAGCACCAGGCGAAGGATGCTTTGACAGAGTCATACAGTCGACTCTGGTGCTAGGGGGCTATCTGTAGCCCAGACGAGTTACTTGACTATGCACAGGTGTACTATTGCTTTCTCTTACATCATCATGCCTATACATTATAGTTAAGAGTGGATCTATGATGTGATGATCTCATACATATATCTTTATTGTATTATGTATAACTGAGAGGCAGGTGTAATGGTGGAGATGCAGTTAGTTCTTGTTGTAGTTGAGTACTCACACCAACCCCTCCGTGTTTCAGGATTTGTTATTGCTATACCTAAGGAGATTCCAGAGTTTAACCATGAGCTCTAAGGGACCGGCTCATTCCAGTGCCGATCAAGATGATGGTTGAGGCATTACTGGGAGCGGTCATCGGAATCTGCCGAGATCAACGATTGAAAAGTCTGAGTACAGAATAAGTCGGTAGGTCTATGCTATGACCGCCGCAGAGAGTCCGACGAGTGTCAACAGATCCAGGTAGGATCCAAGACTGAAACGTCTCTTGATTCTAGCCAGTGGAGCACTGGTGGAATTCGAACTCAGTGAGAACCTTGATGATTGCAAGGTAGTGAATTTCAAAGTTGATAGGAGTGATCTCTGTTACCAGTCACCATGGCCTGTTTGTTATGCTTCCGGCCCGGCTGGGTCGTCATGGGACACCTTGTATATTATCATGCTTAAGTGGTGTGTACCTACAAAGGTTTACCTTAGTGAAGCCGAAACTTGGTCCAGTGACCTAAGACATTGATTTACTTATTGGTGTGAACACCGGAGTGACATGCTTGATAGGGTAGGGATCTACCCCATTCCGAGGTGTTGAACATTGACAGTGTATGTTAGGATGTGATTGATACCCATCGACCAGGGTAGTTACTTGTGAATTTGTGAAGATCTATTATTCCAAGAGACATGGGAATAGGTGAAGTGTTGTATTCACCTGTTAGACTTTGCAAGTGACATTGTGTTTATGTGGAGCGAACGCTCATGTTATAGGTGACTTATCAGTGTGTATGTCACTTACGAGACAGAAGAGCAACCAGGCTCTTGAACATTAGGGTACGGTGCTACACGTACTTGTCTGCAGTTGGGAGACAGCTAGTATTCTAGGGTCGGCCCAGACTTCATCCGTAGAGTGTGACGGTGATATAGTACGACATCAAGGGAGGATCCTTGATCACCGGTGCAGTGTCGGTCAGGCAGTGGTACTACGCTTGATCAGCCCGAGATTTGGATCACTGTAAGGAAGAGGGAACTTTGGAGAGGCATCAGACCTTGGAGTTCCTGTCCACTGGAGGTTCCTGGGTGAGTCGTAACCACGACAGGACGACCGCACGAACTATAGTCACAGTCTCTATGATGAAGAAGAATCATCTGTAGATCTGCTCTTGTACATATTGTCTTATAGTCCGGCTTTCAGCCATCCTTCTCTGTGTTGCAGTTGACGTAGTTATGAATTAAATTTTGTTCTGTTAGCTATGACTTTGTGCAGTGGTATGACTGGTGTTTTGTCCGAGCCCCCTTGGGGTAGGAAACCCTAGGTAGGGGAGGGGAGGTTCAGCTGTCCCGGCTTGTGTGGGGCCTGGTAGATGTGAAGTGCTAGTGAGGTGGTTGGAGCAAAGGCGGGGGATATTATCTATAGTAGCAAACCAGTCCAAGCCCCGGCGGTCTTGTTACATATAGAGTGGGGGCTCGTCCGGGATCTTCTCTTTGTTCTGACATCTCGTAGGAATAGGTTATAGTGTCATCTGTCCTATACCTATTGTCTATTTGACGAGTAGGGCTACCGATACCTTTCTCTTCGACGTGGACAGACACTTAGGTAACTTAGTATAGATTGTTAGTTACATTGTTGGTTATATAGTTAACATTGTCATTGGGTATTGCATATCTATATTAGGACTAAGTTACACTAAGCATGGCTACGCGTACTTTAGATCTAGCTAAGGTGCGGGTATCTGCAACTGAGATGGGATTGGAAGGTGAGGCATTCAAAGCCTATGTACTGGAAGCAGAGAGAGACTTCAGAGCAGAAGAGAGGGAGCGAAGAAAGTCAGAAGCTGAGCTTGAAGCTCGAAAGCTAGCTCTTGAAGAGCAAAAGTTGGCGGCAGACCAACAGTCACAAAAACTTGCAGCTGACCTAGAGTCTAAGAAATTAGACGTTAGGAAACTGGTAATGGACCATGAGTTCCGCATGAAGCAACTTGAGGTAGAGGCTAAATCTGTTGGTTAAACTGAGGGAGCAGTAGGTGGAGCAGCTTTACCTAGCTTATCAGCAGCCAGCAGACCAGCTTACCATGCTATGAAATGGCAGTTTCCACCATTTGAACCTGACCAAGAGAAGATAGATCAATTCTTGGAAAAGTTCGAGGCGATGTGTAAAGCTATGGGCTTAGAGCCTGAGCGTTGGAACTTAAAGCTTTCACAAGGACTCCGTGGCACCGCATACGAAGTGTATGCGCGTCTTCCCCCAGTGATGGAAAATGATTATCCAACCCTGAAATCGGCTCTTTTGAAAAGATTCGAAATGACAGCCCATGCTTACCGACGGAGGTTCAGAACCTCCAAAAGAGAACCAGGTGAGATGTTCTCAGTCTATAGTGTGAGGTTGAACTCATATCTTTTGAAATGGATGGCGTTGGCCAGTTTCAAAGAGGATTATGAGAGTTTGAGAGAGCTGATGGTGGTGGATCAGATGAAAATGCAGATGTCCAAGCCTTTAAGAAATTTCTTAGGGAAAATTGGGCGGAAAGGCTAGACATAGTAAATAAGTTGGCTGAAAGGTATGTGGAAGTCTATGGTGAGACTGGGGATTCCAGTCAGACTGATCCACAGAAAAGGCAGAAGGGGCATGATCAAAAGCCCAAGACCAAAGGTCCCAAAGAATCATCCAATGTAGCAGATCCTGTGGTAAAATACTCTGGTAAGAAACCCGAGAAGCAAAGCCCTCCCGCCTCCCCACAACGGAAGTGGAGTAAGAGGTGGTGTAAGTACTGTAAGTCACCTTCCCATAATACAGTAGACTGTCAGAGGAAGCCGAAGGACTTGCACTTTGCGTGTCTTGCCGCGACTAGGGATAGACCTAGCGAGACCCCACATGGGGATAGAGAGAAACCAGAGCCGGAGAGATCACCTGTGGTCGAGACGATAGAGGTGAATGGGCAGCAGGTGAAATGTCCATACGATACAGGATTGCAGTTTGAGGCTGTAATCTCATCCCACCTTGTGAGCCCAGGGCAGCTCACCGGCGAGACAAGAGAATTCCAGCCGGCCATGAGAAGCTCCGTAGCTATGAACTTGCAGATTGCTCGGATTGACATTCGGTGCAAGTATGTTACGGGTAGCATCAAGGCGGCTGTGATGCCTGATCCTATTTACCCTTTGATCCTCGGTCATCCACATGTATTCTTGGGGGCTCACAGGAAACATTGTCTAGTGAGCGCTAAGCAGGCCAGGGCTAAGGATGGAAAAGGGCAGTGTGGAAAGTTGATTGACCATTCTCTTGCGAGGTTAGTGAGCAGTGCTCAAAGTAGGGACCCGACCTTGCGTCCTTACTTACTGGAGTTGTCCCAAAGTTCGGACCCGTCAAATCCGGGTCAATTCTATGTAGAAAACCGGTTGCTTCATCGTAGAGCCGGGCAAGGGGATAGCCAGTACGGTCAGATGGTAGTCCCTATTATCTACAGATCCCGCTTGATACATAGAATGCATACCTTATCCTTAACCGGACATAAGGATGTGGGGACAACAGTCCAGTGTCTTTCCAGCCACTACTAATGGCCTGGAATGACAGGCGACGTGCGGAGATATATCCGGTCGTGCTCAACGTGTTGTCTAGCAGCACCAAAGCACAGGACCAGAAACGGTTTATCTCTTCAGATCGGAGATAGGGTTCTCGCGCTTCTCCCAATCGAGGGGGCGGAATTTGAACTCGGATGGGAGGGCCCTTTTCCTGTGGAACGGATAATGTCCCGATCCACGTATGAGGTGAAGGTCCGCGGGGAATTGCGTAAGTTCCATTGTACTCTCCTTCAGAATTTGGAGAGGTCCGAGGTAGTTTCTCCACAACGTAGTGCGACTACCATCGCGCTAGATTCGATTCTGGGTCCAGACGAGGGCAAGGTAGACTCAGTCCTACGCAGTACATCCTGTGGGGAGGGTCTGCGGTCTCCTGAGCGTTCACCCGGGGAGAGGGTGAACAGGCTCCGTCGGGAAGAGGCCCATGGTGTTAAGTACACTGAGAATCGAGGTCGGACAGGCGAAGTCACATCTGGCACGACGGGACCGTCGGGTGACTCGATACGCCGACAGGCTCACTGTCCTTACTCGCGGGAGAGAAGGCAGGAGCAAAGGTACTCCAGACGAACCTGGAGTAGGCGACCATTCATTTCGGTCGACATCCGCGAACAGTCCACAAGGGTGATGCCTAGTCGGGATAGGAAAAATCCTATTGTCGGGAGGGACGGACGAACCTTCAGTAAAGTAACCGATGGCCTACACCAGGTGGATGCGGCACAGTCCAGTTTAGCGGGTAAGCCGATCGCCAGGCCGTTACGTTTCGGGCCTAATCGCTAGAGATAACGTACGTCTGAGGTGGTGGTTGGTGAGCCAGCATCCATACCATTATGGTAGATCTCTCCGGGGAAAGTGAACGTTATGGAACGTCCTTTCCTGTAAATCCAGTCTCTATAGAGTAGAGGGCAGAGTTCAGACAGATCTTGGTCTAGTGAGTTCGACCGGGTCGACCATCTTAAATGGGGGACTATGTGACGAAACGACTGCAGATAGTCTGGTCTCTGAGTTATATCCCTTTGATGGGATGGCGAAGGGTTAGTCTCCCTGGAATTAATAACAATAAATAGGGGGTGTTTAAATTGTGTGTTTACAAATGATTTGCATGGTTAGTTATATGTATGCTATTATCACTGCTTTGTGCAAGGAAGATTCCGGGACTTTACCAAGCGTGTAGCAGTTACTTGTTTGGTTTAGTAATTACACACGCAAGGCAGGTTGTTTGTCATTCATTACATAGAAATGCTAGATGCTGTTAATAGTGATAAGTTAGGGCTTGTTATTATTATAGATGTATAATTTGCTTCGTTAGATTAGGATTGTAACTTAGATGTTAGATCAGTGGTGGTGATTATTCTTGGAATCAAGGTGTGATTCATGGGAAAGATCGGCAGGTAAGTATTTGCGGTGTAATGGTACCAGTGTTATTCCACGTAGGAAGAATGGTGTTACATTTATTGGATAACTGTTGATAGGAAGTATTTATGAGACTTATTGTCACTGCTTGTTTACATGTCCGTCCGCTAGAGTGACCGTGCGTGTTCAATCTTGCGTATGTCTAGTCAACCGACTGGGAAGTAGGCCGGTCCGCCCGACCCGTTAGGTTGCAGGTCCGACCCAAAGCGATAGTGCTTATCCGATGGTTGAACATACACGACCAAAGTGATGCGGCGCTCTGTAATACGAGGCCGTTGCATCTAGGTAGATCCAAGATAGGAACCGAACCGGGTCTGTCTCTATTATTCTACTCTTCCAGAAACCTGACTCTGTTCATGGAGTACTTGAGGTACTGCCGTGAAGTAGGAGTAGTATGTTAGGGGAATGAACCCCCCCCCCCCACCAAAACTGAGGAGCTGGAGTTTGGTAGAGGAGAGGCTGGAGGCCTTGCTAAATTGGATGACGAGACCTAAGTCGTCACGGGACAAGATGCACGGGACCCACAGTAGCTGTGGGAAAGTGTATGGGTGGATGGCCACCAAAGCTGTGATTGACCGGCACAGAGATGACCGACCTGAATGGAAGGTCAGTTAATAAAAGGCAACTCAGGTTCTGGGACAGGGATCCCAGGACGGAGCGATGGCTGTGATATGAGTTTGTTATTTAAGTTTAACAATTCATGAGTTATCCTTAGTTAGTACTATAGTAATGAATTATAAGGCGTATAATTTATTATGGTCATATAGTTATTAAGGTGTGTAGTTGATCAATCCATGGGTGAAGGGATTGGTTAATTGGTGAGTATGTTTGGAAGGAGATGTCCGACTGGGCACCTCCTAGATAAAGTAATCACTACACTGAAAGGGAAGTAGGTGTATTTGTTGATTGATGATGGAAGATGAAACAGGATTGGACTAGCACAAGGCGAAGGATGCTTTGACAGAGTCATACAGTCGACTCTGGTGCTAGGGGGCTATCTGTAGCCCAGACGAGTTACTTGACTATGCACAGGTGTACTATTGCTTTCTCTTACATCCTCATGCCTATACATTATAGTTAAGAGTGGATCTATGATGTGATGATCTCATACATATATCTTTATTGTATTATGTATAACTGAGAGGCAGGTGTAATGGTGGAGATGCAGTTAGTTCTTGTTGTAGTTGAGTACTGACACCACCCCCTCCGTGTTTCAGGAGTTGTTATTGCTATACCTAAGGAGATTCCAGAGTTTAACCATGAGCTCTAAGGGACCGGCTCATTCCAGTGCCGATCAAGATGATGGTTGAGGCATTACTGGGAGCGGTCGTCAGAATCTGCCGAGATCAACGACTGAAAAGTCTGAGTACAGAATAAGTCGGTAGGTCTATGCTATGACCGCCGCAGAGAGTCTGACGAGTGTCAACAGATCCAGGTAGGATCCAAGACTGAAACGTCTCTTGATTCTAGCCAGTGGAGCACTGGTGGAATTCGAACTCAGTGAGAACCTTGATGATTGCAAGGTAGTGAATTTCAAAGTTGATAGGAGTGATCTCTGTTACCAGTCACCATGGCCTGTTTGTTATGCTTCCGGCCCGGCTGGGTCGTCATGGGACACCTTGTATATTATCATGCTTAAGTGGTGTGTACTTACAACGGTTTACCTTAGTGAAGCCGAAACTTGGTCCAGTGACCTAAGACATTGATTTACTTATTGGTGTGAACACCGGAGTGACATGCTTGCTAGGGTAGGGATCTACCCCATTCCGAGGTGTTGAACTTTGACAGTGTTGGTTAGGATGTGATTGATACCCATCGACCAGGGTAGTTACTGGTGAATTTGTGAAGATCTATTATTTCAAGAGACATGGGAATAGTGTGACGAAACGGCTACAGATCGGCAAATCTCTGCATAATAGCCCTTTGAAGGGAGTGCGAGGCGTTGGTCTCCCTTGAAATTAATATCAATTAATAGGGGATTTCCCTAGAAACGTCGTGCGGGGCGGAGCTATTCTAGTTATATATAGAACAATCTAGAATGTTCCCGCAAGTGCGTACGTGGGAAATAGCTCGAAGTTCACGAGTGCTTCAGGCAGCACGGGTTGGTGGAACTTATCGTGACTCTGGTTTTCTTCATGAAACATGAAAGTCACGCGGCCCGTGTAGGCGAGTGGAAGGCGCACTGACATTGTCGTGGTCAGTCGCCCACCAAATCTCAGCGTGAACAGATCGCAGCCAACAGGCTGATGTAATTTTGATGTCAATAATTCGCGGCCAGTGCGGACATCTGCAGTCAAGGTTGTGATTCTTCAATCACAGGTTAGTTGAATACTTATTCTATTATTTAATTGTTGTCGTGATGCCGTGCTGAGTTCCCGGAATGAATTAATTGCCGTCGCAAAATTGAGTTATCCGTTACAGTTGGCGGTTGCATATTTAAGTAGGCTTTATCGATCAGCGATGTAATGTGTTACCTGACGGAACAAGCCGTATTCCACAGCGAGTGGTGTGTAAATAAAATAGGCCGAACGATGTGCGTTACAGTGTGTAGCAGTTACTGGTTTGGTTTATTAATTACGCAGGCAAGGCGACAGTTTGTCAGTCATTACATCAACATGCATGACGCTGTAAATGATAAGGTAGAGCTTATTATTAAAGATGTTGAATGTGCTTCGTGACATTAGAATTGTAACTTAATTGTTCTATCAGTGGTGGTGATTTTTCGAGGAATCAAGGTGAGATCAGCAGTGGTGTATTTGCTGTGTGCAGATAGCCGTGTTATTCCGCGTAAGCCGAATGGTGTTGCATCGGTAGGATAACAGTTGATAAGAAGTATTCATGATACTATAGTTACTGCTGGTTGTCATGTCCGTCCGCTATGATGACCGTGCATGTTCCATCTTACGTTTGTCTAGGCAGCGGGAGGTAGGCCGGTACCCCCAACCCGATAGGTAATAGGTCCGACCCAATGCGATCGTGCAGATCCGAAGAGTGAACATACCCGATCGAGGGTGAAGCGGCACTCCGTAATTCGAGGCCGTGGTGTCTAGATAGATCGAGGTTTGAACCTAACCGTTTCTGTCTCTAATATTCTACTCTTCTGGAACCCTGACTCGGTTCATGGAGTACTTGGAGTACTGCCGTGAAGTAGTAGGATATGAGAAGAATAATCCCCCCCCCCCAAAAGGTGGAGTCAAGAGTTTGGTAGTGGAGTCTGGAGGTTTGCTACATTGGATGACGTGACTTAAGTCGTCACGGGACAAGGTACACGGGACCCACAGTAGCTGTGGGAAAGTGTAATGGTGGATGGCCACCACAGCTGTGCTCGACCGGCACAGGTATGACTGACCTGAAAGATAGTCAGTGAATACAAGGGCAACTCAGGATCTGGGGCAGGGATCCCAGACCTGACACTATGGCTGTGATATGATTTTGTTATTTAAGTGTAACAAGTCATGAGTTCTCCTTGGTTAATGCTATAGTAATGAATTATCAGGAGTATAATTCATTATGGGCATATAGTTATTAATGTGTGTAATTGATCAGTCCATGGGTTAAGGGATTGATGAATTGATGAGTCTGTCAGGAAGGAGATGTCCGGCTGGACACCTTCTCGATACAGTAATCCCTACACTGAAAGGAAAGTAAGTGTATATGTTGATTGATGATGGAAGATGAAACCGGATTGGACTGGCACCAGGCGAAGGATGCTTGACAGAGTCATACAGTCGACTCTGGTGCTAGGGGTTATATGTAGCCCAGAAGTGTTACTTGACTGAACAGGTGTGCTATTGCTTTTTCTACCATCATTATGCCTATATATTATAGTGACTAAGTATATCTATGATGTGATGATTTCATACTCATGTTGGTAGACATGAGGAATGTCTGAGAGGCAGGTGACGGGGTGGAGATGCTGGTAGTCTTTGTTGTAGTTGAGTACTCACACCAACCTCTCCGTGTTTCAGGATCTGTTATTACTATACAGAAGAAGATTCAAGAGCTTCACCATGAGCTCTATGGGCCCACTCATTCCAGTGCCTATCCAGAAGTTGATTGAGGCCATACTGGGAGTGGTCGTCTGATTCTGCGAGATCAATGTTGGAAGGAGCTGAGTGCTGAATAAGTCGGTAGGTCTAGGTTAGGACCTCCGTCAAGAGTCCGACGAGTGTCATCCGATCCTGATGAGGATCCAACACTGAAACGTCTGGTGATTCTAGCCAGTGAAGCACTGGTGACATTCAACCTCATGTGTAAACCTTGATGATTGCAAGGTAGTGAACTTTCCAGTTGAGCAGAGTGATCATTGATACCGGTCACCATGGCCTGTGTAATATGCTTCTGACCCGGCTGGGTTGTCAGGGGACACCGTGTATAATATATGCTTAAATAGTGTTTCTACATTGGTTACCTTTATGAAGCCAACATGTGGTCCAGTGACCTAGGACATTGATTACAACATTGGTGGGAACACCAGAGTGACATGTTTGTTAAGGTAGGGAGCTACCTCATGCCAATGTGATGAACTGTTGACAATGTTTGTTAAGGTAGGGAGCTACCTCATGCCATCGTGATGAACTGTTGACAGTGTATGCTAGGTTGTGATTACTACCCATTGATCAGGGTAGTTACATGAGACTGTGTGAAGATCTATTTGTCCAGGGACATGAAATCAAGGTGAAGTGTTTAGTCACCTGAAAGACTTTACCAGTGACATTGTGTGTTCATGTGGAGCAACCGCTCATTTTGTAGGTGACATATCAGTGTGTGGGTCACTTATGAGATAGAAGAGTGACCAGGCTCTTGTATATTTTGAGACTGTGCTACATGTACTTTTTCGGCAAGTGGGAGACCGCTAATGTTCTAGGGTCGGCCCAGACTTCATCAGGAGTGTGACGAGTGATATAGGACGACAGCAAGGAAGGATCCTTGTTCATCGGTGCAGTGTCAGTCAGGCAGTGGTACTGCGCTTGATCAGCCCGTGATTGGTTCTCTGTGGGAAGAGGGAACTTTGGAGAGGCAGCAGACCTTGGAGTTCCAGTCCACTGGAGGAGCCTGGGTGAGTCGCTACCACGACTGGACAACCGCACGAGCTATCGTCCGCCTCCATGATGATGACTACTCATCTGCATCTCTGATATTGTACATAGTTCTTCTAGTCTGGCTTTCAGCCATCCTTCTCTGTGTTGTGGTTGACGTAGTTCAGAATTAAATTTTTGTTCTCTTAGCTATGACTTTGTGCAGTGATATGACTGGTGTCTGGTCCGAGCCCCCTTGGGGTTTGGAACCCTAGGTGAGGGAGGGGAGGTTAAGCTGTCCCGGCTTGTGTGGGGCCTGGTAGATGTAGAGTGCTATTGAGGTGGTTGGAGCAAAGGCAGGGGATAGTATCTATCGTGGCAAACCAGACCAAGCCCCGGCGGTCTTGTCACAAGATAGAGTGGGGGCTCGTCCGGGATCTTCTCTTTGTTCTGACATCTCGTAGGAATAGGTTATAGTGTCATCTGTCCTATACCTATTGTCTACTTGACGAGTAGGGCTACTGATACCTTTCTCTTCGACGTGGACAGACATTTAGTTAAGTTAGTATAGATACATAGTTACAGTGTTGGTTGGAGTACAGTTAGCATTGTGATTGAGTATTGCATATCTATACTGATACTAAGTTACACTAAGCATGGCTACTCGTACTTTAGATTTAGCTAAGGTGCGGGCATCTGCAACTGAGATGGGATTGGAAGGTGAGGAGTTCAAAGCCTATGTACTGGAAGTCGAGAGAGACTTCAGAGCAGAAGAGAGGGAGAGAAGAAAGTCAGAAATTGAGCTTGAAGCTCGAAAGGTAGCACTTGAAGAGCAAAAGTTGGTGGCAGACCAACAGGCACAAAAACTGGCAGCTGACCTAGAGTCTAAGAAATTAGATGCTAGGAAGTTGGAAATGGAACATGAGTTCCGTATGAAGCAACTTGAGGTAGAGGCTAAATCTGTTGGTGAGTCTGAGGGAGCAGTAGGTGGAGTAGCTTTACCTAGCTCATCAGTAGCCAGCAGACCAGCTTACCATGCTATGAAATGGCCGTTTCCACCATTTGAACCGGACCAAGAGAAGATAGATCAATTCTTAGAGAAGTTCGAGGCAATGTGTAAAGCTATGGGTTTAGAGCCTGAGCGTTGGAATCTTAAGCTTTCACAAGGACTCCGTGGCACCGCGTACGAGGTGTATGCGCGTCTTCCCCCAGGGATGGAAAATGATTATCCAACCCTGAAATCGGCTCTTTTGAAAAGATTCGAGATGACAGCCCATGCTTACAGGCGGAGGTTCAGAACTTCCAAGAGAGAACCAGGTGAGATGTTCTCGGCCTATAGTGTGAGGCTGAACTCATACCTGTTGAAATGGATGGCGTTGGCCAATTTCAAAGAGGATTATGAGAGTCTGAGAGAGTTGATGGTGGTGGATCAAATGAAGATGCAGATGTCCAAGCCTTTAAGGAATTTCTTAGGGGAAAATGGGGCGGAAAGGCTAGACATAGTAAATAAGTTAGCTGAAAGGTATGTGGAAGTCTATGGTGAGACTGGGGATTCCAGTCAGACTGATTCACAGAAAAGGCAGAAGGGGCTTGATCAGAAGCCCAAGACCAAAGGTCCCAAAGAATCATCCAATGTAGCAGATCCTGTGGTAAAAGACTCTGGTAAGAAACCCGCTAAGCAAAGCCCTCCCGCCTCCCCAAAACGGAAGTGGAGTAAGAGGTGGTGTAAGCACTGTAAGTCTCCTTCCCATAATACTGTAGATTGTCTGAGGAAGCCAAAGGACTTGCACTTTGCGTGTCTCGCCTCTACTAGAGGTAGACCTAGCGAGACCACACCTAAGGGTCGGGAGAAACCAAAGTCTGAGAAATCACCTGTGATCGAAACGATAGAGGTGAATGGGAAGCAGGTGGAATGTCTATACGATACAGGATTGCAGTTTGAAGCTGTAATCTCATCCCACCTTGTGAGCCCAGGGCAGCTCACCGGCGAGACAAGAGAATTTCAGCTGGCCATGAGGAGCTCCGTAGCTATGGACTTGCCGATTGCTCGGATTGACATTCGGTGCAGGTACGTTACGGGTAGCATCCAGGCGGCTGTGCTGCCTGATCCTATTTACCCTTTGATCCTCGGTCGTCCGCATGTATTCCTGGGGGACCCCAGGGAACATTGTCTAGTGAGCGCTAGGCAGGCCAGGGCTAAGGATGGAGAAAGGCAGTGTGGTAAGGAAATAGACCATTCTCTTGCGAGGTTAGTGAGCAGTGCTCAAAGTAGGGACCAGACTTTGCGTCCTTACTTACTGGAGGTGTCCCAAAGTTCTGTCCCGCCAACTCCGGGTCAATTCTATGTAGAAAACCGGTTGCTTCATCGTAGAGCCGGGCAAGGGGATAGCCAGTACGGTCAGATGGTAGTCCCTACTGACTACAGATCCCGCTTGATACATAGAGTGCATACCTTATCCTTAACCGGACATAAGGATGTGGGGGCAACAGTCCAGTGTCTTTCCAGCCACTACCACTGGCCTGGAATGACAGGCGACGTGCGGAGATATATCCGGTCGTGCTCAAAGTGTTGTCTGGCAGCACCAAAGCACAGGACCAGAAACGGTTTATCTCTGCAGATTGGAGATAGGGTTCTCGCGCTTCTCCCAATCGAGGGGGCGGAATTCGAACTCGGATGGCAGGGCCCTTTTCCTGTGGAACGGATAATGTCCCGATCCACGTATGAGGTGAAGGTCCGCGGGGAATTGCGTAAGTTCCATTGTACTCTCCTTCAGAATTTGGAGAGGTCCGAGGTAGTTTCTCCACAAGATAGTGCGACTACCATCGCGCTAGATTCGGTTCTGGGTCCAGACGAGGGCGAGGAAGACTCAGTCCTACGCAGTACATCCTGTGGGGAGGGTCTGCGGTCTCCTGAGCGTTCAACCGTAGATAGGGCGAACAGGCTCCGTCGGGAAGAGGCCCATGGTGTTAAGCACACTGGGAATCGAGGTCGGACAGGCGAGGTCACATCTGGCACGACGGGATCGTCGGGTGACTCGATACGCCGACAGGCTTACTGTCCTTACTCGCGGGAGAGAAGGCAGGAGCAAGGGTACTCCAGACGAACCTGGAGTAAGCGACCATTCATTTCGGTCGACATCCGCGAACAGTCCACGAGGGTGATGCCTAGTCGGGATAGGAGAAATCCTATTGTCGGAAGGGACGAACGAACCCTCAGTAAAGTAACCGATGGCCTACACCAGGTGGATGCGGAACAGTCCAGTGTAGACAGATCCTGTAAGCCAATCACCAGGCCGTTACGTTTCGGGCCTAATCGCTGGAGATAACGTATGTTTGAGGCGGTGGTTGGTGATCCAGCATCCATACCATTCTGGTGAATCTCCCCAGGGAAAGTGAACGTTATGGAACGTCTTTTCCTGGAAATCCAATCTTGATAGAGTAGAGTTTCAGAGTTCAGACCGATCTTTGTCTAGTGAGTTCGACCGGGTCGACCATCTTAAGTGGGGGCCTATGTGACGAAACGGCTACAGATCGGCAGATCTCTGCATAATATCCCTTTGAAGGGAGTGCGAGGCGTTGGTCTCCCTTGAAATTAATATCAATTAATAGGGGATTTCCCTAGAAACGTAGTGCGGGGCGGAGCTATTCTAGTTATTTATAGAACAATCTAGAATGTTCCCTCAAGTGCGTACGTGGGAAATAGCTCTAAGTTCACGAGTGCTTCAGGCAGCACGGGTTGGTGGAACTTATCGTGACTCTGGTTTTCTTCATGAATCATGAAAGTCACGCGGCCCGTGTAGGCGAGTGGAAGGCGCACTGACATTGTCGTGGTCAGTCGCCCACCAAATCTCAGCGTGAACAGATCGCAGCCAACAGGCTGATGTAATTTTGATGTCAATAATCGCGGCCAGTGCGGACATCTGCAGTCAAGGTTGTGATTCTTCAATCACAGGTTAGTTGAATACTTATTCTATTATTTAATTGTTGTCGTGATGCCGTGCTGAGTTCCCGGAATGAATTAATTGCCGTCGCAAAATTGAGTTATCCGTTACAGTTGGCGGTTGCATATTTAAGTAGGCTTTATCGATCAGCGATGTAATGTGTTACCGGACGGAACCAGCCGTATTCCACAGCGAGTGGTGTGTAAATAAAATAGGCCGAACGATGTGCGTTACAGTGTGTAGCAGTTACTGGTTTGGTTTATTAATTACGCAGGCAAGGCGACAGTTTGTCAGTCATTACATCAACATGCATGACGCTGTAAATGATAAGGTAGAGCTTATTATTAAAGATGTTGAATGTGCTTCGTGACATTAGAATTGTAACTTAATTGTTCTATCAGTGGTGGTGATTTTTCGAGGAATCAAGGTGAGATCAGCAGTGGTGTATTTGCTGTGTGCAGATAGCCGTGTTATTCCGCGTAAGCCGAATGGTGTTGCATCGATAGGATAACAGTTGATAGAAGGTATTCATGATACTATAGTTACTGCTGGTTGTCATGTCCGTCCGCTATGATGACCGTGCATGTTCCATCTTACGTTTGTCTAGGCAGCGGGAGGTAGGCCGGTACCCCCAACCCGATAGGTAATAGGTCCGACCCAATGCGATCGTGCAGATCCGAAGAGTGAACATACCCGATCGAGGGTGAAGCGGCACTCCGTAATTCGAGGCCGTGGTGTCTAGATAGATCGAGGTTTGAACCTAACCGTTTCTGTCTCTAATATTCTACTCTTCTGGAACCCTGATTCGGTTCATGGAGTACTTGGAGTACTGCCGTGAAGTAGTAGTATATGAGAAGAATAATCCCCCCCCCAAAAAGGTGGAGTCAAAGTTTGGTAGTGGAGTCTGGAGGTTTGCTACATTGGATGACGTGACTTAAGTCGTCACGGGACAAGGTACACGGGACCCACAGTAGCTGTGGGAAAGTGTAATGGTGGATGGCCACCACAGCTGTGCTCGACCGGCACAGGTATGACTGACCTGAAAGATAGTCAGTGAATACAAGGGCAACTCAGGATCTGGGGCAGGTATCCCAGACCTGACACTATGGCTGTGATATGATTTTGTTATTTAAGTGTAACAAGTCATGAGTTCTCCTTGGTTAATGCTATAGTAATGAATTATCAGGAGTATAATTCATTATGGGCATATAGTTATTAATGTGTGTAATTGATCAGTCCATGGGTTAAGGGATTGATGAATTGATGAGTCTGTCAGGAAGGAGATGTCCGGCTGGACACCTTCTCGATACAGTAATCCCTACACTGAAAGGAAAGTAAGTGTATATGTTGATTGATGATGGAAGATGAAACCGGATTGGACTGGCACCAGGCGAAGGATGCTTGACAGAGTCATACAGTCGACTCTGGTGCTAGGGGTTATATGTAGCCCAGAAGTGTTACTTGACTGAACAGGTGTGCTATTGCTTTTTCTACCATCATTATGCCTATATATTATAGTGACTAAGTAGATCTATGATGTGATGATTTCATACTCATGTTGGTAGACATGAGGAATGTCTGAGAGGCAGGTGACGGGGTGGAGATGCTAGGTAGTCTTTGTTGTAGTTGAGTACTCACACCAACCTCTCCGTGTTTCAGGATCTGTTATTACTATACAGAAGAAGATTCAAGAGCTTCACCATGAGCTCTATGGGCCCACTCATTCCAGTGCCTATCCAGAAGTTGATTGAGGCCATACTGGGAGTGGTCGTCTGATTCTGCGAGATCAATGTTGGAAGGAGCTGAGTGCTGAATAAGTCGGTAGGTCTAGGTTAGGACCTCCGTCAAGAGTCCGACGAGTGTCATCCGATCCTGAGAGGATCCAACACTGAAACGTCTGGTGATTCTAGCTAGTGAAGCACTGGTGACATTCAACCTCAGTGTAAACCTTGGTGATTGCAAGGTAGTGAACTTTCAAGTTGAGCAGAGTGATCATTGATACCGGTCACCATGACCTGTGTAATATGCTTCTGACCCGGCTGGGTTGTCAGGGGACACCAGTGTATCAATATGATGCTTAAATAGTGTTTCTACATTGGTTACCTTTATGAAGCCAACATGTGGTCCAGTGACCTAGGACATTGATTACAACATTGGTGGGAACACCAGAGTGACATGTTTGTTAAGGTAGGGAGCTACCTCATGCCAATGTGATGAACTGTTGACAATGTTTGTTAAGGTAGGGAGCTACCTCATGCCATCGTGATGAACTGTTGACAGTGTATGCTAGGTTGTGATTACTACCCATTGATCAGGGTAGTTACATGAGACTGTGTGAAGATCTATTTGTCCAGGGACATGAAATCAAGGTGAAGTGTTATAGTCACCTGATAGACTTTACCAGTGACATTGTGTGTTCATGTGGAGCAACCGCTCATTTTGTAGGTGACATATCAGTGTGTGGGTCACTTATGAGATAGAAGAGTGACCTGGCTCTTGAGTATTTTGAGACGGTGCTACATGTACTTTTTCGGCAAGTGGGAGACCGCTAATGTTCTAGGGTCGGCCCAGACTTCATCAGGAGTGTGACGAGTGAAATAGGACGACAGCAAGGAAGGATCCTTGTTCATCGGTGCAGTGTCAGTCAGGCAGTGGTACTGCGCTTGATCAGCCCGTGATTGGTTCTCTGTGGGAAGAGGGAACTTTGGAGAGGCAGCAGACCTTGGAGTTCCAGTCCACTGGAGGAGCCTGGGTGAGTCGCTACCACGACTGGACAACCGCACGAGCTATCGTCCGCCTCCATGATGATGAATACTCATCTGCATCTCTGATATTGTACATAGTTCTTCTAGTCTGGCTTTCAGCCATCCTTCTCTGTGTTGTGGTTGACGTAGTTCAGAATTAAATTTTTGTTCTCTTAGCTATGACTTTGTGCAGTGATATGACTGGTGTCTGGTCCGAGCCCCCTTGGGGTTTGGAACCCTAGGTGAGGGAGGGGAGGTTAAGCTGTCCCGGCTTGTGTGGGGCCTGGTAGATGTAGAGTGCTATTGAGGTGGTTGGAGCAAAGGCAGGGGATAGTATCTATCGTGGCAAACCAGACCAAGCCCCGGCGGTCTTGTCACAAGATAGAGTGGGGGCTCGTCCGGGATCTTCTCTTTGTTCTGACATCTCGTAGGAATAGGTTATAGTGTCATCTGTCCTATACCTATTGTCTACTTGACGAGTAGGGCTACTGATACCTTTCTCTTCGACGTGGACAGACATTTAGTTAAGTTAGTATAGATACATAGTTACAGTGTTGGTTGGAGTAACAGTTAGCATTGTGATTGAGTATTGCATATCTATACTGATACTAAGTTACACTAAAGCATGGCTACTCGTACTTTAGATTTAGCTAAGGTGCGGGCATCTGCAACTGAGATGGGATTGGAAGGTGAGGAGTTCAAAGCCTATGTACTGGAAGTCGAGAGAGACTTCAGAGCAGAAGAGAGGGAGAGAAGAAAGTCAGAAATTGAGCTTGAAGCTCGAAAGGTAGCTCTTGAAGAGCAAAAGTTGGTGGCAGACCAACAGGCACAAAAACTGGCAGCTGACCTAGAGTCTAAGAAATTAGATGCTAGGAAGTTGGAAATGGAACATGAGTTCCGTATGAAGCAACTTGAGGTAGAGGCTAAATCTGTTGGTGAGTCTGAGGGAGCAGTAGGTGGAGTAGCTTTACCTAGCTCATCAGTAGCCAGCAGACCTGCTTACCATACTATGAAATGGCCGTTTCCACCATTTGAACCGGACCAAGAGAAGATAGATCAATTCTTAGAGAAGTTCGAGGCAATGTGTAAAGCTATGGGTTTAGAGCCTGAGCGTTGGAATCTTAAGCTTTCACAAGGGACTCCGTGGCACCGCGTACGAAGTGTATGCGCGTCTTCCCCCAGGGATGGAAAATGATTATCCAACCCTGAAATCGGCTCTTTTGAAAAGATTCGAAATGACAGCCCATGCTTACAGGCGGAGGTTCAGAACTTCCAAGAGAGAACCAGGTGAGATGTTCTCGGCCTATAGTGTGAGGCTGAACTCATACCTGTTGAAATGGATGGCGTTGGCCAATTTCAAAGAGGATTATGAGAGTCTGAGAGAGTTGATGGTGGTGGATCAAATGAAGATGCAGATGTCCAAGCCTTTAAGGAATTTCTTAGGGGAAAATGGGGCGGAAAGGCTAGACATAGTAAATAAGTTAGCTGAGAGGTATGTGGAAGTCTATGGTGAGACTGGGGATTCCAGTCAGACTGATTCACAGAAAAGGCCGAAGGGGCTTGATCAGAAGCCCAAGACCAAAGGTCCCAAAGAATCATCCAATGTAGCAGATCCTGTGGTAAAAGACTCTGGTAAGAAACCCGATAAGCAAAGCCCTCCCGCCTCCCCAAAACGGAAGTGGAGTAAGAGGTGGTGTAAGCACTGTAAGTCTCCTTCCCATAATACTGTAGATTGTCTGAGGAAGCCAAAGGACTTGCACTTTGCGTGTCTCGCCTCTAATAGAGGTAGACCTAGCGAGACCACACCTAAGGGTCGGGAGAAACCAAAGTCTGAGAAATCACCTGTGATCGAAACGATAGAGGTGAATGGGAAGCAGGTGGAATGTCTATACGATACAGGATTGCAGTTTGAAGCTGTAATCTCATCCCACCTTGTGAGCCCAGGGCAGCTCACCGGCGAGACAAGAGAATTTCGGCTGGCCATGAGGAGCTCCGTAGCTATGGACTTGCCGATTGCTCGGATTGACATTCGGTGCAGGTACGTTACGGGTAGCATCCAGGCGGCGGTGCTGCCTGATCCTATTTACCCTTTGATCCTCGGTCGTCCGCATGTATTCCTGGGGGACCCCAGGGAACATTGTCTAGTGAGCGCTAGGCAGGCCAGGGCTAAGGATGGAGAAAGGCAGTGTGGTAAGGAAATAGACCATTCTCTTGCGAGGTTAGTGAGCAGTGCTCAAAGTAGGGACCAGACTTTGCGTCCTTACTTACTGGAGGTGTCCCAAAGTTCTGTCCCGCCAACTCCGGGTCAGTTCTATGTAGAAAACCGGTTGCTTTATCGTAGAGCCGGGCAAGGGGATAGCCAGTACGGTCAGATGGTAGTCCCTACTGACTACAGATCCCGCTTGATACATAGAGTGCATACCTTATCCTTAACCGGACATAAGGATGTGGGGGCAACAGTCCAGTGTCTTTCCAGCCACTACCACTGGCCTGGAATGACAGGCGACGTGCGGAGATATATCCGGTCGTGCCAAACGTGTTGTCTGGCAGCACCAAAGCACAGGACCAGAAACGGTTTATCTCTGCAGATTGGAGATAGGGTTCTCGCGCTTCTCCCAATCGAGGGGGCGGAATTCGAACTCGGATGGCAGGGCCCTTTTCCTGTGGAACGGATAATGTCCCGATCCACGTATGAGGTGAAGGTCCGCGGGGAATTGCGTAAGTTCCATTGTACTCTCCTTCAGAATTTGGAGAGGTCCGAGGTAGTTTCTCCACAAAGTAGTGCGACTACCATCGCGCTAGATTCGGTTCTGGGTCCAGACGAGGGCGAGGAAGACTCAGTCCTACGCAGTACATCCTGTGGGGAGGGTCTGCGGTCTCCTGAGCGTTCAACCGTAGATAGGGCGAACAGGCTCCGTCGGGAAGAGGCCCATGGTGTTAAGCACACTGGGAATCGAGGTCGGACAGGCGAAGTCACATCTGGCACGACGGGATCGTCGGGTGACTCGATACGCCGACAGGCTCACTGTCCTTACTCGCGGGAGAGAAGGCAGGAGCAAGGGTACTCCAGACGAACCTGGAGTAAGCGACCATTCATTTCGGTCGACATCCGCGAACAGTCCACGAGGGTGATGCCTAGTCGGGATAGGAAATATCCTATTGTCGGAAGGGACGAACGAACCCTCAGTAAAGTAACCGATGGCCTACACCAGGTGGATGCGGAACAGTCCAGTGTAGACAGATCCTGTAAGCCAATCACCAGGCCGTTACGTTTCGGGCCTAATCGCTGGAGATAACGTATGTTTGAGGCGGTGGTTGGTGATCCAGCATCCATACCATTCTGGTGGATCTCCCCAGGGAAAGTGAACTGTTATGGAACGTCTTTTCCTGGAAATCCAATCTTGATAGAGTAGAGGTTCAGAGTTCAGACCGATCTTTGTCTAGTGAGTTCGACAGGGTCGACCATCTTAAGTGGGGGCCTATGTGACGAAACGGCCTACAGATCGGCATATCTCTGCATAATAGCCCTTTGAAGGGAGTGCGAGGCGTTGGTCTCCCTTGAAATTAATATCAATTAATAGGGGATTTCCCTAGAAACGTAGTGCGGGGCGGAGCTATTCTAGTTATTTATAGAACAATCTAGAATGTTCCCTCAAGTGCGTACGTGGGAAATAGCTCTAAGTTCACGAGTGCTTCAGGCAGCACGGGTTGGTGGAACTTATCGTGACTCTGGTTTTCTTCATGAATCATGAAAGTCACGCGGCCCGTGTAGGCGAGTGGAAGGCGCACTGACATTGTCGTGGTCAGTCGCCCACCAAATCTCAGCGTGAACAGATCGCAGCCAACAGGCTGATGTAATTTTGATGTCAATAATCGCGGCCAGTGCGGACATCTGCAGTCAAGGTTGTGATTCTTCAATCACAGGTTAGTTGAATACTTATTCTATTATTTAATTGTTGTCGTGATGCCGTGCTGAGTTCCCGGAATGAATTAATTGCCGTCGCAAAATTGAGTTATCCGTTACAGTTGGCGGTTGCATATTTAAGTAGGCTTTATCGATCAGCGATGTAATGTTACCTGACGGAACAAGCCGTATTCCACAGCGAGTGGTGTGTACATAAAATAGGCCGAACGATGTGCGTTACAGTGTGTAGCAGTTACTGGTTTGGTTTATTAATTACGCAGGCAAGGCGACAGTTTGTCAGTCATTACATCAACATGCATGACGCTGTAAATGATAAGGTAGAGCTTATTATTAGAGATGTTGAATGTGCTTCGTGACATTAGAATTGTAACTTAATTGTTCTATCAGTGGTGGTGATTTTTCGAGGAATCAAGGTGAGATCAGCAGTGGTGTATTTGCTGTGTGCAGATAGCCGTGTTATTCCGCGTAAGCCGAATGGTGTTGCATCGGTAGGATAACAGTTGATAGAAGGTATTCATGATACTATAGTTACTGCTGTTGTCATGTCCGTCCGCTATGATGACCGTGCATGTTCCATCTTACGTTTGTCTAGGCAGCGGGAGGTAGGCCGGTACCCCCAACCCGATAGGTAATAGGTCCGACCCAATGCGATCGTGCAGATCCGAAGAGTGAACATACCCGATCGAGGGTGAAGCGGCTCTCCGTAATTCGAGGCCGTGGTGTCTAGATAGATCGAGGTTTGAACCGAACCGTTTCTGTCTCTAATATTCTACTCTTCTGGAACCCTGATTCGGTTCATGGAGTACTTGGAGTACTGCCGTGAAGTAGTAGTATATGAGAAGAATAATCCCCCCCAAAAGGTGGAGTCAAAGTTTGGTAGTGGAGTCTGGAGGTTTGCTACATTGGATGACGTGACTTAAGTCGTCACGGGACAAGGTACACGGGACCCACAGTAGCTGTGGGAAAGTGTAATGGTGGATGGCCACCACAGCTGTGCTCGACCGGCACAGGTATGACTGACCTGAAAGATAGTCAGTGAATACAAGGGCAACTCAGGATCTGGGGCAAGGATCCCAGACCTGACACTATGGCTGTGATATGATTTTGTTATTTAAGTGTAACAAGTCATGAGTTCTCCTTGGTTAATGCTATAGTAATGAATTATCAGGAGTATAATTCATTATGGGCATATAGTTATTAATGTGTGTAATTGATCAGTCCATGGGTTAAGGGATTGATGAATTGATGAGTCTGTCAGGAAGGAGATGTCCGGCTGGACACCTTCTCGATACAGTAATCCCTACACTGAAAGGAAAGTAAGTGTATATGTTGATTGATGATGGAAGATGAAACCGGATTGGACTGGCACCAGGCGAAGGATGCTTGACAGAGTCATACAGTCGACTCTGGTGCTAGGGGTTATATGTAGCCCAGAAGTGTTGCTTGACTGAACAGGTGTGCTATTGCTTTTCCTACCATCATTATGCCTATACATTATAGTGACTAAGTATATCTATGATGTGATGATTTCATACTCATGTTGGTAGACATGAGGAATGTCTGAGAGGCAGGTGACGGGGTGGAGATGCTAGTAGTCTTTGTTGTAGTTGAGTACTCACACCAACCTCTCCGTGTTTCAGGATCTGTTATTACTATACAAAAGAAGATTCAAGAGCTTCACCATGAGCTCTATGGGCCCACTCATTCCAGTGCCTATCCAGAAGTTGATTGAGGCCATACTGGGAGTGGTCGTCTGATTCTGCGAGATCAATGTTGGAAAGGAGCTGAGTGCTGAATAAGTCGGTAGGTCTAGGTTAGGACCTCCGTCAAGAGTCCGACGAGTGTCATCCGATCCTGAGAGGATCCAACACTGAAACGTCTGGTGATTCTAGCCAGTGAAGCACTGGTGACATTCAACCTCAGTGTACACCTTGGTGATTGCAAGGTAGTGAACTTTCCAGTTGAGCAGAGTGATCATTGTTACCGGTCACCATGACCTGTGTTATATGCTTCTGACCCGGCTGGGTTATGGGACACCATGTATCAAGTGATGCTTAAATAGTGTTTCTACATTGGTTACCTTTATGAAGCCAACATGTGGTCCAGTGACCTAGGACATTGATTACAACATTGGTGGGAACACCAGAGTGACATGTTTGTTAAGGTAGGGAGCTACCTCATGCCAATGTGATGAACTGTTGACAATGTTTGTTAAGGTAGGGAGCTACCTCATGCCATCGTGATGAACTGTTGACAGTGTATGCTAGGTTGTGATTACTACCCATTGATCAGGGTAGTTACATGAGACTGTGTGAAGATCTATTTGTCCAAGGACATGGAAATCAAGGTGAAGTGTTATAGTCACCTGATAGACTTTACCAGTGACATTGTGTGTTCATGTGGAGCAACCGCTCATTTTGTAGGTGACATATCAGTGTGTGGGTCACTTATGAGATAGAAGAGTGACCAGGCTCTTGTGTATTTTGAGACGGTGCTACATGTACTTTTTCTGCAAGTGGGAGACCGCTAATGTTCTAGGGTCGGCCCAGACTTCATCAGGAGTGTGACGAGTGATAATAGGACGACAGCAAGGAAGGATCCTTGTTCATCGGTGCAGTGTCAGTCAGGCAGTGGTACTGCGCTTGATCAGCCCGTGATTGGTTCTCTGTGGGAAGAGGGAACTTTGGAGAGGCAGCAGACCTTGGAGTTCCAGTCCACTGGAGGAGCCTGGGTGAGTCGCTACCACGACTGGACAACCGCACGAGCTATCGTCCGCCTCCATGATGATGACTACTCATCTGCATCTCTGATATTGTACATAGTTCTTCTAGTCTGGCTTTCAGCCATCCTTCTCTGTGTTGTGGTTGACGTAGTTCAGAATTAAATTTTTGTTCTCTTAGCTATGACTTTGTGCAGTGATATGACTGGTGTCTGGTCCGAGCCCCCTTGGGGTTTGGAACCCTAGGTGAGGGAGGGGAGGTTAAGCTGTCCCGGCTTGTGTGGGGCCTGGTAGATGTAGAGTGCTATTGAGGTGGTTGGAGCAAAGGCAGGGGATAGTATCTATCGTGGCAAACCAGACCAAGCCCCGGCGGTCTTGTCACAAATAGGTGAAGTGTTGTATTCACCTGTTAGACTTTGCAAGTGACATTGTGTTTATGTGGAGCGAACGCTCATGTTATAGGTGACTTATTAGGGTGTATGTCACTTACGAGACAGAAGAGCAACCAGGCTCTTGAACAATAGGGTACGGTGCTACACGTACTTGTCTGCAGTTGGGAGACAGCTAGTATTCTAGGATCGGCCCAGACTTCATCCGTAGAGTGTGACGGTGATATAGTACGATATCAAGGGAGGATCCTTGATCACCGGTGCAGTGTCGGTCAGGCAGTGGTACTACGCTTGATCAGCCCGAGATTTGGATCACTGTAGGAAGAGGGAACTTTGGAGAGGCATCAGACCTTGGAGTTCTTGTCCACTGGAGGTTCCTGGGTGAGTCGTAACCACGACAGGACGACCGCACGAACTATAGTCACAGTCTCTATGATGAAGAACAATCATATGTAGATCTTGTACATATTGTCTTATAGTCTGGCTTTCAGCCATCCTTCTCTGTGTTGCAGTTGACGTAGTTATGAATTAAATATTGTTCTGTTAGCTATGACTTTGTGCTGTGGTATGACTGGTGTTTTGTCCGAGCCCCCTTGGGGTAGGAAACCCTAGGTAGGGGAGGGGAAGTTCAGCTGTCCCGGCTTGTGTGGGGAATGGTAGATGTAAAGTGCTAGTGAGGTGGTTGGAGCAAAGGCGGGGGATATTATCTATAGTAGCAAACCAGTCCAAGCCCCGGCGGTCTTGTTACACTAGCAAACCTGTAAGCTTGAAGTAGTCATATAGAAAATTGAATTATTTCCACACCGTTGACAATTAATTCTACAAGTAAATGTAATAATAGTTATAGCGAGTTCTTACCATATCAATCTCTGCTTGTCCCACTTTCTAAATTACCTGGGTATTTATTTCTCATTTAATCTTATCAAGCCCATGTGTTCTCTCAACGAGAGCTTGAAGTGGAAAAGACAGGAAGGATCTTTTCGCCCCACGAGGGCCGCAGAGCTTCCTCTTACGTGGCCTCCCGATCTAAGCTATCATTGGTTGACCACTGACTCTGCACCCCACTACCGATAGATACAAAATGGGTTGTCGTAAAATAGATTACCTTTCTAACTATAGTCACAAACATTTTACTTATAATAAACTGCATTTATATTTCAAACATTTGAATTATGTTAATAGTTCCTCCTTTGTCATTAGCAAAGGTGAGGCGTTCCAAGTAGATTCACCACACTGGTCAGCTCAGAGAAGTATTAACCCAGTTCAACTGTGTGACAAATTCTCAATTCTCGCTAAAAGGGCACAGGGTGACAGTCAAAAGTGCTTACGAACAAGCGGGCCTGTGCTGTTTATAACGTTTATGATTTAACAGACCAAATGTCATTCAAAGTGCTCTCGACAGCTATCTCGAACTGGGGCAGTCAGAGAACTCGCTTGAATTTTTAAACATTTTTGGACTCCAGAGAGGCATTCAGGATTTGGACTGGTGGAAAGATAACCAATTGTGTTTACTCAGATCCAAAGTGTTACTTCGCGCCATCGTGTGTCGTCTCATAGAAGGAAAGATAATCCAGCTTACTTGTCCCAGCAATTGTTTAAACAGTGTTTGTATGGACGTGAAGGAAGAGAGGAAGTCTACACTCAGAAACAAAGCCGAAGACATTCTGTTCGTCTATGATGACGACCAAGAAACCGAAGCAGGTCTGATTGATTGATTGATTGATTTAGGAACCGACATCACAGCATTCGGGACATTCCCATAAGCGCTCCGTCCCCATCCTCAGCAGCCAGCGAAGAGTTCCAACACTAATAGTTCCAGTAGCAATCTGATTATATGTCCGTCTCGCCTTTCCTCCGAGCGCCGAGCGTCGGCCAGATCCCCTCGTCACACCTCGCTGTCTCATTCTTACCAGACTATGGTGATCCATCTGCTCCTCCGAGGTGTACACGTGCTCCCACAAGGCCGCAACCACGTCTGCCTTGTCATGCATCAATACTCCACCAAGTTTTGCCGAGCCAGCCAATCTGTCCGCCTGTTCATTCCCCAGCACACCGGCATGCCCAGGAGAAAAGATCCAGGTGATGCTTACTACCCGTGACCTCCGAAGCGAAGCAAGCCACTCTGCACGAAGCTTGCCTGTTCTCACCCTTCTCGGCATGCTTTCTGAGTCAGTTACAATCACAATGTGTGTATGTATCGTGTTTTCTATCCAGCGGAAAGCTGCACTGACCGACTCCACCTCCATTCTTAAGCTAGATGTAGTGTCATCATACGCCAGGCTCTCCTGCACCAAACGCCGACCTATTAGTTTTTGCCAAGAACCCCCAGGCACTTCTCCTACATCTCAACACCGACCCATCCGTGTAGATAATCACATCACCCGGGCGAGAATTTTCCTGAATTAGTTGCTGAATTTCCACTTCCGTGGCCCCTGCTGGCCACTCCCTGCACTCCCGGCTCAATGTTATTACAACTCTGCACAAGTCTGACTGCACGGCTGGCCCACTCCTCTCCTCGCCTGATGTACCCCAAGGGGCACACCTGTCTGATCGTATCCTCAGCCTGAGCCATCCATGATTTCCCTCTTATCAGTCTCTGACCCTTAACTACGTCCAGCGCCTCATGCAACGGGTGATCTGTGTCTGCAGCTACTCTGAGGTATGCCTTCGCTTGCATCACCTTGTGCCTACCTAGCAACAGTAGGCAGACCAAGGATGTAACGCATACACACTACTGGAGTGTCTCTGGTGATCCCAGAATGACCCGCATCGCTTCATTCTGTATGCGCTCTAATTTCACCAGCTGACTCTTTGAGACAGTGAGCAGTCCTAGTCCATAATCAATCACTGAGAGGATCAAGTGCTGGTATAGTGTGAAGAGCATTCTCTGCTCTGTGTCCATTGCAGCCATAGTTTTAAGTGCATTGAGTCCCTTTTTGAGATCTTGTCACAACCGTCTCCACATGGTCCTTGAAGGACAGACTCCTGTCAAATGTGATTCCCAGATACTTCAGTTTGTTCTCTCTGTTGACGCTTCTACCATCTATCGTGAGGCTTGGGGCATCATCTCTCACAATCCTGTTGTCCAGAGAGCACCACAACACAGCCGCCTTTTCCGGGTTGATGACAGCACTCATTTCAGTGCACCAGTCAATCACTTTGTCTACTGTCACCTGTAGCTCCTGGGCTGTTTGATCCCTATTTCTCCCTGCCTGTATGCAAGAATATCATCTGCAAATGTTAGAATCCTTCCAACCCCTGGTGCTTCTAGGTATGCAATCTTGCTCGTATACACATTAAAGAGCACCGGTGAGATTGCAGATCCCTGTGGCAGTCCCGGGGTTAAAATATGTGGCTCTGAGGTCCATGCGCCCTAGACGGAGAGCAACCTGACGAGAATGCAGGACGGCCTGCTATCCAGTTCACCAACCAGGGATTGACCCCCTTCTCCATAAGTGCGGTCATCAAAATATCATAGCGAACTCTATTGTACGCATCCTTCGAGATCAAGCGCTGCCGCCATCGTTTCCTGTCTACTCTGGAACCCCTCATAAACTGTCAAAGGCAAAGGTGGCTGCATTTGACCAGGTATCTTTTCCTGGCCTGTAGCTCCCCAGGCCTCTTGGAAGAAGCTTCCCCCTTTCCAAAAAATCCTGCAGCTTAACAGCGACTATCTTCTCTAAGACCTTCCCAAATGTATTTTGAAGGGTGATGATCCTAAAGCCGCCAAGCTTTGAATGATCCTTGTATGGTTTTGGGAGAGGGATGAGATAGCTATGCAGCCAATCCTGCTGTAGCTGACGCTGTCCTAATGCTCTGATTAAAGCAGCCGGCCATCTCCTTCAGGTCTACATCGCTCAAAGCCTTCATGTAGGCCATACCTGACACCATCAGGCCCTGGTGCCGTGTCTTTTGCCTTTTGCAAAATATGTTTAACATCTTCAAACAGTATGATGTCTTCGTAAGGCATATTCTCTATTGTGCCAGATAATTCCACTCTAACTGCATCCCTGGTATCCGCATCACTATGATTGGTCTGCTCTAAAAAATCTCTGGAGAAACGCCTCCCCTTTCTCCTTGTCTGTTGTCACGCGTACCCCATCCTCTTTATAAATTGTTCCGCACTGTCATAGGCCGATCTTTTCTTTGCATTTGTCTGTACAGTTTCCAGAATTTATGCAGTGTTTTATCACCTCCAATCTCCTTCATAAAACATTCCCATTTTACTTTCTTGGCCTCTGCAGCACATCGCTTGAAAGCCTCCACCTTGTCTTTCTTGTCATTTTCCGCTATGTCCACTTCCTCTCGTGAGCTTAGGGGTGTCTGTCGCAATTTCCTTAGCTGCTTCACTGCAGCTCTCTTTGCTTTCCACGCATTGTCTACTTCTGGGGTCCACCATGGGGGCTGCAAAAAAGGAGTTTTAACAGTCCTGTTGCATGCCCCATGTCTGAGGCGTCCAAGAAGGCTGTCGCTCCTCTCATACCGAAAGGTCTGCGCGCTCTCCCAGCCTTAACTTTCCTGGACTTAGAGATCAGGACTGAGCATGGCATGTGATCACTCCCATGGTCATTCAAAACAGTCACTTTACATCAAGGACTGATGACTGGGAGACAGTGCCAAATCAATAGCAGTATCTGCATCGCCAGGCCTCATTGCCATTCTAGTCGGCCTGCCATCATTTATGCAGACCACATCGGAGTCCACCATGAGCATCCGCAAGTGCAATTCCTTGTCGATTTTCTCCACTACTGTCCCAATCTCTGTTTCTCGCATTGAAGTCTCCACATATGAGTAGCCTATCACCTGGTAAGTCCTCTAATTCCTTAAGCCAGTCCCATTGTTCCTTTCTGACAAAACAGTCCACTGTGGCATATACATTTATGATGTTCCAACTTAAGCCACCAATCTCCATTTGTATACCCTGGACCTCTCTTGCACTGTGATTCCACTGGCTCAAGTCAAGTTCCACAAGCTTTACTCCTTTCTTCACCAGCAGACCTTGCCCATGTCTCTTCTGCCCAGTGGGGTTTATATAACTGACGTACCCAGGGCAATGGTATTTATCTGTATTTAACTTCTGGAGCATGAGGACATCAAAATCATATATTAGCCTCTCCAATGCAGGACCTCTCTGCCTGGCACTACGACAGTTCCAGTATCCCACTCTTACATGGTTGAAACCTAGTCTCTCCACTTTTCGTTTTGTTCTCCTGGCGCCTGCCCTCCTATTTCTATGCCTTCTTCTCACACCATTTCCTTGCCTTCTCCTCCTCACTCTCTCTCTCTCTTCGCTAGCCGCTGAAAGATGTCTGCAGGTCTGAGCTCCACAATAAAGATGGAGCGTTTGCTGTCAGACCTCTCAACCGTTTTTCTGTGGCCTAGAGGTGTCGGAAAACTTGCAGGTCCATTTTATATAATATTGTTATGTCATCAACTATATCACACTTGTATTTGGTCAACAAATATGCGCTTTGTTTGCCCGAAGAAATGTATTCTTACTTGATTTTGACATGTAAATCTTTCCTTAGTCCGAAAGTTTTCAGTCATAGGCACAGTTTTCAAACTTTGTGGTTGGGTGACAACCGCTAGCGCCTGTCCACATCTAATCCCACCTCTTCACCTTAGTCGACGTCAGGAAAGATATGTCATTGTTGACTTTCTAATATATTTGTGTTATTGCAAAGGTCGAGTAGCATTGTGGATAGTAAACAAACACGTTGAGGACTCCACTTCGATTGAACGTACTGAGTATTGGCATGAAATGAGTTCAGAGCTTATGAACCAATAGGTGATTCAAAGACGAAGAGGAAGAAGAAAAGGGACAAAGAAAACATAGAGAAGGAGAAAGACGAAAGAAAAAGTAAATTAACAATTCATTCATTCATCAGTAGCATGTCCTTTCCAGAACCTCGCTCCCATACAACCTACCTGGAAACGTCTCGATCATAAGCAAGATGTCCTGCGTTCGATACACCCATCTGGAGATCATCCGCCACATTCTGTACCCATCTTCTCTTTGACATTCCTCTTCCTCTCTTTCCGGGCATATACCCTTCCATTATTGTTCTCTCCAAACTTTCGTGACGTTTCAAGTGACCAAAATATTTCAATATTATTTATTCTTATCGTAGCAGCCAACCCTTCTTCAATACAAGTCTATCGTATGTTATTTTGTTCCCTTTGTGATCCAAGATATTCTTAGAAACCTCGTCTACAACATTTATATTAAAACTATCTTAAGATATACTATGAAGGCTCATAAATAATCACTACGTATTCATTCTCAATCACGTTTTTCATTGTCTTTCGCGAGTTCACAATACTCACACCATGGTTGCATTTTCATTCTTCCCATTCTTCATCGGTTAGATAACTTTCCTTGACATTTCTGATATTGTTCATCACATTTTGTTTAGATAACTTTCACTGACATGTGTGATATTCTTCATCACATTTTGCTCAGATAACTTTCACTGACATTTGTGATATTCTTCATCAAATTTGTTTAGATAACTTTCACTGGACATTTTGTGATATTCTTCATCACATTTTGTTTAGATAACTTTCACTGACATTTGTGATATTCTTCATCACATTTTGTTTAGATAACTTTCACTGACATTTGTGATATTCTTCATCACATTTTGCTCAGATAACTTTCACTGACATTTGTGATATTCTTCATCAAATTTTGTTTAGATAACTTTCACTGACATTTGTGATATTCTTCATCACATTTTGATTAGATAACTTTCACTGACATTTGTGATATTCTTCATCACATTTTGCTCAGATAACTTTCACTGACATTTGTGATATTCTTCATCACAATTTGCTCAGATAACTTTCACTGACATGTGTGATATTGTTCATCAATTTTTGTTTAGATAACTTTCACTGACATTTGTGATATTTTTCATCAAAGTTGAGGATAGATTACTTTAACTGACATTTCTCGTATTTTTTTTTTTTCAGGGCACAGGGCAATCTGGCTCACACTGGCCGATATATCTCAATGAAATGCTGAGGTACCAGGTTGTCATAATCGTTCTAGGTGACGAAACAAGGTCAGTGATGCTTTAACTATTCATAAACTGTACGCCTGTCGCAAGTGTCTACATAACTGCTTGCAATTTAGCAAATTCCATATAGAATATATGTGGTATTTGAAACCCCACAATTCCAACCTGTATGGCTCGTGTTCAATCCCATTCTTTCTGGGTAGTCTCTGTGTCGGAGTGGTTACACCGCCCGCCTAGCAATCCGAAGCTTGTGTGCTCGATTCTAGGCCGCGTCGTTCGGTTCATGAGTGCCATTTTCTCATATTCTCATGGGGGTCGTCGCTGGAGTACGGCGTTCGGGCTTTGTTTGACGCTTTCGACAGGAAAGAGACCGGGTCGTATGGGATAAAACCCAGCGCAAAGAAGTCGATCCTCTCCCTTTTTAAACCCCTGTGTAAATCCCAGTCTGTCTATTTCTACTAATCTTCTTCCGGCAAAACCAGCCTAGGATTCGGAATGCCTGGGACAAACAATGAGTGAAGTCTCAGCGTTAGAGAACCACCTATGTAGAAACCTACCGACTTGACAGTGAACATAACGGTTAAAATCACAGAAATATGTTTCAATTCTTCAATTCAGAAAAGCAAAATGTTAGACGGGGCTGTGTGCCCTATTCGTAACCCTTTGAAACAAAAGTGTGTTTGCTTGTGTTTCTCCCGCCGCAGCGTTTCCGCATTTATAACCATGTCTCCCTCTCTCTTGTGTATTGTGCCCTCCAGTTTCAGACACCTGACTTCAGAATCCATGAAAATCAACTCCACCAACGCCAGTTTTGAATTTCTGAAAGAGTGACTAATATATTGAATGAAATATAGTTACAACAAGACGACTGTGTACAAAATAGATACACCTAATAAGAAACCGCCTTATGGGTCTTAGCAGTCATGCATTGTTTCGACAAGATCGCCCTGTCTTTCATGTGACTGCTTGAGAGAAAGATATGCCACGTATTCAGTGCTGCAACACGCGGTGGTTTAATCCAGTCTACTTCGGTGGCCAATCCCTTGCTAATCCGACGAGATGTAAATAAACACACATAACGTATGTTACGCTGCTAGCAGATCTATATGTTTGTGTTTACAGAAGATACCAACTGAGTATCTTAATTGCGTTACTCAGTATGAATATGAATATGACATCAGTAACCAACATCGTTGCACTCGGGACATCCCCATAAGTGCTCATTATCCGTTTTCTGTTCCCAAGGAAGAGTTTCCGTGCTGATGGGCCAGTGGCAGCCTGATAAAACACTCGCCTGTGTTTTCCTCCATGAGTTAAATATCGAATAGACTCTCTGCTCAACCCACTCCACTCTGAATGAACCTCTCCAGATGTCGGCCCTCTGTTATGCTGCACTCTGCACTCGATGCCAGAGAGCTCTCACCACGTCAGCCTTGACATAAAGCTCGTCGTCCAAGGACGTGGCAGCAGCCAACCTAAGTTTGGTTAAGACGTGATCTATACAAATATGTCATTAGTACTATACACCCAATGCGCCTCAATGCGTCTAAATAACCAATTTAAAAAAGAAAATCAGCTAAATGGGAACTGTTAACTAGAAGTTAGACGTAGACTGGTCATAGCAATGCATAGTTCCAACAGTATTGACAGCCTGTGACACAACATCAGCAAACACATTAAACGAAACATGTTGAGAATATACATCTTTCCCGTGGCAGCATACTGTTGTGAGTCATGTACCAATTAGAAATTACTAAAGAAGAAACTCAAGTCTTTTGGATCTGAATGTTACAGAAGAATTCTTCAAATGCCATGGACCAATAACTAGAAAATAACGGACACTCTGCATGATCTGAACACCAATGAATAGTTGTTCATAAACATCATCAAATCTGGGAAGCTTAAATATGTTAGCAACATTAAACGTCCCCGTGGTTTGGAAAGAACAGAAGTGACATGTATGCTTTCTGACTGAAGAGTCAGGGGTCGACCAGAAGCAAGATGAACAAGGGACATGGAAGGGCCTTGAGTGCGAGCATTGGCGAAACAGACGAACAGACAATGGATCGAGAATCGTTTCCGCGGGCCGGAATGAGAGCGACGTTCTGCTAAGAGCTATCTGTACATTTATGGTCTATGTGCATGTTAAGTCGCAGGACAAAAAGTATGGCTACCGCCGAAATTCATTGTGAAAAAGTCAGTGGATGATATATTTTGGGAAGTAGTCAAAAACTAACATTTCACACACATTCATTGTTGTCCTTCGTTGTCAAAGAGGAGCACATTGTCATATGTCAGTCCTATTTTTGGGGGGTCGGATGTGGCCGTTAGACCCACCTGATCCCTGATATGTGTGTTTGATATGTGGAAAGAATTGTTGACCGTGACCAGGTGGAGATAACTCGTATTCTGGCCTTCCTATTTCTGCCATTGAAAGTCAAGGCCACTTAGGACACGCCTTCTGGGGTATTGGGCATCTGGTGCTAGACCCACATTGTTATAAACCAATAGGCACTCGCCAGGTAGTACGGTCATTGTGTCTTTACTTCCTGGGATCTGTCCTGGTACCATGTTTAGTCAGGTCATTCCTGATTGTGAGGACCGGGATTTATTTCACGTGGACTTCTAGTAATATTTTCCATGGTCTCTGGGTAGTGAGATCGGACGCCCTTGTGTATTGTTGCGCACGTTAAAAATCCCTTGGCAGTTGGAAATCGAAAAAGAGTAGCCTAACGGTTCTGCCCGGGCAAAATTTCGAGTTAAAAACCTACCCAAAGTATTTCAGGATCCTCGCCGGTGCTACGAAGTTCGTGCATTGAGCTGAGTTTCTCCAGACTCAAGTTTGAGTTTGGAGGAGAACGGAGCACTTATAGGTTACACCCGTGTGCCGTGATGTTGATCCATCGACTAAACTAAACTAAACTAAGGTCATTTCTACACATCCGCTTTGATGCAGATTCGAACCCATGACCACCGGGCCGACAGAAAATCATTCTAGCCACTACACCATCCACCGGCAGCCAAGCATGCTAGCCACTACACCACGCACCGGCAGCCAAGCATGCTAGCCACTACACTACACCACCCACCGGCAGCCAAGCATGCCACTACACTACACCACCCACCGGCAGCCAAGCATGCTAGCCACTACACTACACCACCCACCGGCAGCCAAGCATGCCACTACACTACACCACCCACCGGCAGCCAAGCATGCTAGCCACTACACTACACCACCCACCGTCAGCCAAGCATGCCACTACACTACACCACCCACCGGCAGCCAAGCATGCTAGCCACTACACCACGCACCGGCAGCCAAGTATGCTAGCCACAAACTACACCACCCACCGGCAGCCAAGCATGCCACTACACTACACCACCCACCGGCAGCCAAGCATGCTAGCCACTACACTACACCACCCACCGGCAGCCAAGCATGCCACTACACTACACCACCCACTGGCAGCCAAGCATGCTAGCCACTACACTACACCACCCACCGTCAGCCAAGCATGCCACTACACTACACCACCCACCGGCAGCCAAGCATGCTAGCCACTACACCACGCACCGGCAGCCAAGTTATGCTAGCCACTACACTACACCACCCACCGGCAGCCAAGCATGCCTAGCCACTACACTACACCACCCACCGGTAGCCAAGTATGCTAGCCACTACACTACACCACCCACCGGCAGCCAAGCATGCTAGCCACTACACTACAACCACCACACGGCAGCCAAGTATGCTAGCCACTACACTACACCACCCACCGGCAGCCAAGCATGCCACTACACTACACCACCCACCGGCAGCCAAGCATGCTAGCCACTACACTACACCACCCACCGGCAGCCAAGCATGCCACTACACTACACCACCCACCGGCAGCCAAGTATGCTAGCCACTACACTACACCACCCACCGGCAGCCAAGCATGCTAGCCACTACACCACGCACCGGCAGCCAAGTATGCTAGCCACTACACTACACCACCCACCGGCAGCCAAGCATGCTAGCCACTACACTACACCACCCACCGGCAGCCAAGTATGCTAGCCACTACACTACACCACTGTCTTCATCTTACTCTGATCTAAATAACGGTTCGGGTTCATACAGGCAACAATACACTGTTCGCTAGGATATAGAACATTTATTGTATGAAGTGTACAGTTGGCGCAGTGGGTAAACAGACCCGCGCTCTCTTATATTACATATCACAGATAGTTAAACATCAAACATATAGTTGTCATACAACAATCTAGCACACTATCTAGCCTAAGTATATCTATGAATATCTATGAGTCCCTCTCAGGCAGGCCTTGTTGTCTCTCTCAAGTCCGTTTGTCCTCTGCCGGTCTCCGCGTGTCCTAACTCGACACGGGCGGTAACTCTGTCCGAGTTCCTCGTGGACCCCGCATTAGGCGGGCCACATCAGTGTCCACGGAATCATGGACTTGGTGACCAGCTCTTTCGAGAAGGTTCTAGATTACTCGGGTCCTGCGCGACCTCAATGGTATCCCTTGGGCTGGAGTTGCAGCCCTCTCCTATATATGAAAGTGAGGCGGTGACAGGATCCCCCCTCCCCCCTGATATGATTGGTTGTTGGGTAATTAGATCCGTTCTAATTCTGTCACCGAATCACATAAAGTTGGTGTTTGTAGTTTGGTGGATAGTAACCTGGTAACCTACTTACTAGCACTAAAAACTCATGTATTCTACCATACAACACTTCTCTGATTTGGTGCAGAGATCCCTCTGTCTCTCGTGTGCTTAAATATGCTTATCAGACCGAAGTTACGTGGCGTTTTAGTAGTTGTATTTACAACTCGCCCTTCTCATAGTACCCGAAATGGTACCCAGACAAATAACCCCTATATAAAAGAGGGTTAACAAGACCGAAGTCTTGGCTAAATAAGTACACCTTCAAATCTTGATCTGTGTGTGTATTTCTATACACTTTTACTCCCGTATGTTATATAATGCTAAATATGTAGTTACCTTGTTCTTTTATCCCCCTCAGACTACATGTGTCCTTGTTGGCTTGTTAGTGTGTTAACTAATAAGTTGATGTTTCTAATAAAGTGACTGTATTTTAAATTGATAGTGTTGAGTTTTGAGGTTTGTGTAACGTGCGTGCTGAATGTGTGGTGTAATTCCAAGCGTCACGAGTTGGGATAACCTCAATCATGTAATACTGCACTGTGTGCAATACCTGACTAGGCATTCCAAGTAGTGGTGCTTAGATGTATCCTAACTGCTAAACTAAGTATGTTACAATAACTACTAAATTAAACTCACTACTAAACTAAGTTCTACACATGTATTGACAAATTAGACAAGTCATGCACTTTTACATGGAAGACGCAGACAAATTACAATGAATACGTTTTGCGTACAATTTGTCCGCCAAGTGTATCGTTCTGTCATTTAATCCTTTCACGCAGTCATTCACTCATCTGTCATTCAAAATAGTAATTGGCTAAAATATATACTTAAAGTTGAGGTAAGCGTTATTGCCCTTAGAAAAAATGGGCTAGGCGATCTTTGCCCTTTAAGAAAATACGTACTTTTTGTACGATGAATGAAAAATAGGTTATAATTTAACTAGAGACACTTGTATAGGACGGTTATTTAGCCTATGAATGGTATCGTCTGTAATATTAAAGTAGAATATGTACAAGTTACAGGTTAATACAATTTATATACATCATTAATGGAAATATAATACATATTTAATAGTAAACTAATTAATTACATAACTCCAACGATGATGTGCGCGTTGACGTCCCTTCGTTCGTGTGTTATGCCATGAATGTTAAAGTTAGTATGGCTGTCTCTTGAGTGTTGTCGTCGATGTTGTTCTGTTTCGGCTGTTTGCAAAGTTTTGTAGCAACAGCAAGTATGGATTGCTCTCACTGTCCCGTATGAAATATTACAGTGTTCAGAGATAGTCACTGGTTGATATTATTGGTTGAAATAAACACAGTTACTGTTTCTTGCTGGAATCGTTCTAGAGCTTAGGTATTTGATGGTATAGTTCTTACAATATAGCTCTTCACGTCTGTTTATGGGTGTTGTAATTCACCTAATCACTGAGAGTACTCTAGCAGGTGTAGAGTCACACTGTTATATGTAACGGACTAAAAGTATCACAGTTTATAGTGTGGCTACTGGCCAATGTGATAAGAGTCATTCTACTGGCGCATTTGTCTGCCGTGATAAAAGGTCAGCCACTATGTTATCGGTGCCCTTGATATGGCGGATTTCGAAGTCGGAAGTCCTGAAGTAGAAGACACCATCTTGTAACCGGTGGTTTTTGGGCGACCCATGGTTAAGGACTAATAATGGCGAACTGTCTGTGAGGACCACAAAGTGGCTTCCTAAGAGGTACTTAGATAATCTCAATATACAGAACAATAGGCTCAAACACTCTAATTCCACTGTGGCATAACGAGTCTCAGCCTTCTTTAGTTTGCGGCTCACGTAGAGAATCGGGTGTCGTACGCCATCCACTTCCTGCATTAAACATCCTTCTATTGCGATAGCGCTCGCATCTGTGGTCAAAATAAAGGGTAAATTTATGTTGGGTAATCGTAAGACTGGTGGATTAGAAAAAATATGTTTCAACCTACACATTGCATCATCTAAGCTGGTACTTTTACAAATTTTTGATGTATGATCTTTAGTTAACATATCAGAAAAGACTGAGGTGAGTTCTGCCCAATGTGGAATGAATTTAGAATAATAGTTAATCAGACCTAGTAAACTTCTAATCTGCTTCTTTGTGTTAGGCACTTCTAGGTTAAGGATCTTGGAAACAATTTTATCATCAGTCAACAATTTTCCTTCAGAAATTCTATGACCAAGGAAGTCTATTTGTGTATAGCCTATTTCAACCTTGGAAGGTTTGATAGTAAGTCCAAAAAGAGAGATTTGATTAAAGACTTGTTTTAGGGTGAGTAAGTGAGAAGTCATATCAGAAGAATGGACGCATATATCATCAATATAAGCAACTACATCATTAATTCCGTGTAATAACAATCTTGTTAGTCTCACAAATGTGGCCGGTGCGTTCTTCAGGCCAAAAGGAAGATATAGCCATTCGTATAAACCGAGAGGTGTTGCGAATGCTCTTATGTGTCTACAAGAAGGGTGTAGCGGAACTTGCCAATATCCTTTTGCTAAATCTGTCTTAGAAAATAAGGATGATTGAGCCATATCTAAAATAAGATCTTCACAACTGTTCATAGGCTCTGCATCCGTTGTTGTTCGGGTATTTAATATTCTATAGTCGATGCACAAGCGGATTGTCTGGTCTTTCTTTTTCACCAAGACAATCGGTGAAGAATATTGAGACATAGATTTTTGAATAATGCCATTCTTCTCTAAATCTAAAATTTCTTTATCTAAATTAGATCTGTAATGGAGAGGAATAGAATATGGTCTACATTTGACCGGTCTCAGATCTGTTAGCACAATTGAATGTGTTATTCTATCAGTGCGTCCAGGTTTGTTGGAAAAGATCGTCTTATAGTCGTTCAGGAGCGTCAAATGTCCTTGTCGCTGTTGTTGTGTCAAAGTGTCAGAGATATGTATGTCCTTTATACTTCCGTCGTCAGTCATAATTGGCACAGGGATTTCAGTATTGTCCATGTCTGTCTGATTTATCACAGATGCTACAGTTTGTAAATTGTCTTCAGTGTCATTGTCGTTGTCGAGATCAATCGTCAATATGTCGTCAAATTTGTCGTCATTGTTAATATCACAGATTGTCGGTAATGTCCATATGTCTTCGTTGTTTTTGTCGTCGTAAGCGTGTGTCGTTAACGATGCTTCGTTTGTCGAGGTGTCATTTCGTTGGGAAATTGTCGTTTCGTCTCCATCAACAGTTTGTTGCGTCTGTTCATTTGTCTCATTGTCCTGTCTAGCATAGTATGGTTTCAACATATTTACATGGAATAATTTCAACTTTCCATTTACAGAGAATGTAGTAGGGTTATTCCCCTTGACCATTTTATGACATATATCACAAGATGTACAAAATGTTTTAATGTCTCGGTCGAATTTTGGCCAATAAAATTTTGTCAGGACAATTGCCCTGGTCAATTCGTATCCTATATGACCTCCAAAAGGGGAGTCATGGGCTATTTTTAGCACTTTGTCTCGATGTGCTTGTGGTAACACTACTTGCTGTGTCGTGGTCTGGTTTGTTGTGTAAAATCTAGTTAAGATGTTATTCTGTAGCTTAAATGTCCACGATGCGTTCTTAGTAACTTTTGGTTTAAGTCCTACTAATTTAAAGTATGGTGCAAGTGTTGTATCTGCTTTTTGTTCATTTCCAAAATTGATGTTAGTTGAGTTTGGCGCTACTATTTCTAATGATTCCTGCAGTTGGTCGGTGTTGGTTGTGTGGGTTGTCTGTCGTGTTATTGCGTTTGTGTGTTGTGTGTTTTGTTGCACATTTACAGGTTCGGTACTTGGTAGTTTGGTAGCATCCTCAATTCGAGGTTTTAATTCGGTCGTATCGTTTTCTAGATTCGACCGCCCCTGCATTGTAACACCTCGGTAAATTCTTTCTGATTACCTCAGTGGTTGTCTCCCTTGGTATTTTGGCAGCTTGAGACAAGCAAGAAGGGTGTTTCTCTTTTGCGTCGCTATTCGTGTGGTGTGTTTTTGCTCCCACCTTTTGATTTCTCTTTCAGAGCGTGGATGTATGTTGGGTAAATTACCAAGTATAATATCCGCGACTGGATTGTTCAAGGGCAGCACACAATACTCGCTCAGATATGAACGGTGTTTGAATTTCCGACCAAGCAAGGGGGTATTTCTCTATCGTACCTGAGAATGTGCGACACGTCACATGTTGTCTGTGTAGTCTTTAGCGTCTATTAATGTTTTCTTAACTCACAGAGCGTTGGCGCCGGAATCACGATTATAACGTGCACTTTTTGTTGTTAACAAACCCTGTAAAAAAAACTAGCTTGCCTGTAGATGACAAAGCAGCGTTAGCTGTTTCATTTGCAATAGGTACCGTGTGGCCACATAATAATGTTTGTTCCGAGTTGGGAACTTCGTACAGGTGTTGCACTTACTGTCTGTTATGGTGTTTATGATGTGTACAGCATTCCCAAGCTCGCTTTCATTGTCGTGTTGATTGTCACATTCATTCAGTGACTCAAGCTCTTCGTCAGACGACGTTTCTACTAATGCAGCATTGGCCTGTTTTCAATAACTTTCGGCCATTCACAATTCTTATTATAGTGACCCCAGCTATTGCAGAAATAACATTTAATTGCTCTGTGGTAAGCCATGCGTTTAGCTGTTTGCCTATCCACCATCTTCTTGAGGTGTTGAGGGTAGGTGGGTGCTTTGTCGCACATCCCGTAACTGTCGTGATGGTAATTGCAATATTGGCATTTTACTACTTTACCGACATTGGATGCGTGGTTTAAATCTACTCTCTGTTTGTTTGGAGTATTTGGTGTTCACTACTGCAGCTGCTGTATCAGTTGTGACTTATGTTATGCTGAAAAATATCCCTATTTGCTGTGAAAAATGCATTCCCCTTTGCCTCTATTTCCTGAATGCTCTTACAGTCCATTTGTTTTAAGAACTTGGGCAAAAGGTGTGGGGATGGTGCTAACTATTTTAATCTATTATAATAAGCTCCTTAAGTTTATCATGGCTATTGTTGGTTTTAGCCGAGTTAATCCATTTTGTACATATGTCTTGGACTGGTACTGACATAATCTATAAAGGTTTGGTTTGGTTGTGGAGAGAATTTGGCAAATTGTTGTTGGTAACCTGCAGTGTCTAAAGAAAAATGTTGGAGAATGCGTTGTTTTAGGTACTCATAGTCGTTTCGCATTTCCTGTGGTATTGTCTCTATTACTTTTAGTGGTTCAGAGCTAAGTTTCTCATTAGGATAAATGCCCAATCTGATTTAAGTGATTTTATGATGAGACATGAGACACTCAAAATTTCTAAGTAGGCGGAGATGGAATCTCCTGAACAGAAAGCCTTCACGAGACCTTTATATTTATTATATTTTTGTTTTTCTTCTTTGCTTCTTAACTTATTTATTGATATTTCTGTGTTGGACTCCATTTCCATCTGTTTTAGTTTAATCTGTGTCTCGGCATTCAATTGGGCCTGTTTGGCGGCGGCCTCAAGCTCCATCTGTTTCTCCTGAGCCTGCAATTGTATTTTCTTCTCTTCAATTTGCAATTGCATTTTTTTTTCTTCTGCTTCAATTAGCAATTTTTTTTCTTCGGCCTCCATCTGTAATTTCTTTTCATCTGCCTGTATTTGCATTTGCAATTTCTTTTCTTCGGCTTCCATTTGCATTTGTAATTTCTTTTCTTCTGCTTGCATTTTCTTTTCTTCGGCCTAGATTTGCAGTTTCTTTTCCTCTCGTTCTAACGCTCTTTCTTCACGGGCAATATTTTCTGCGTGCGTTTTCTGTGCCCATTCTGACAGTTTCTCTTCTTTATAACCTAACTTTATTCCTTGCTCAATGCATTTATCTAAACTAGACATTTTGTATTTTACTTGTTTGTTAAGTTTATAGAGTTAAATCCCTTAGAAAAATATGTTGTGTGGTCGAAAATTTGGTTAACTCCCCTAATTATTAATGTGTAAATCAAAAATGCAAGGTTATGTTGGTGACAAGGTCATGAATATGCAAAGAATCAATATGATTACAAAATAATACATTGATGAAACATGAGAAGTACAGCTTAGAAGTACAATGAGTATGAGGTGAAACTTAGCTTTTAATACAAGGACTCCTCGATGTTGTCTTGTACTCTCGTCAATGTTGGAAAGGTTTCATAGGTTGGACGCGGCACTTGTTGCGGAACAATCTGCTCGTGGAGCGAGAAAACATTAGTCACTGTCACACAAAAAAAAATGTCAAAATAGTAACATGTGCAAAAAAAAATTGTTTACAGAATCAAATTAATGAGGCACTGTGGAGGCAATGGTGAGAACATTGCCGAGGGACTCGATTACTTCTATTTTATCGCTAGATAGCTACTAGTTTTATGTAAACTTGTAACGTTAACAATTTCTTTGATTTAAACAAATCAATGTGTTATTCAAAATCAATGTGATATGATTAAAATAATTAATTTACATGGCATTTAACAGGGTTTTTAAGAAAACATTCTATGCCACAACCGAAAAACTAGCCCCCAAAAAGCCTGTCATCATCTTACTCTGATCTAAATAACGGTTCGGGTTCATACAGGCAACAATACACTGTTCGCTAGGATATAGAACATTTATTGTATGAAGTGTACAGTTGGCGCAGTGGGTAAACAGACCCGCGCTCTCTTATATTACATATCACAGATAGTTAAACATCAAACATATAGTTGTCATACAACAATCTAGCACACTATCTAGCCTAAGTATATCTATGAATATCTATGAGTCCCTCTCAGGCAGGCCTTGTTGTCTCTCTCAAGTCCGTTTGTCCTCTGCGGTCTCCGCGTGTCCTAACTCGACACGGGCGGTAACTCTGTCCGAGTTCCTCGTAGACCCCGCATTAGGCGGGCCACATCAGTGTCCACGGAATCATGGACTTGGTGACCAGCTCTTTCGAGAAGGTTCTAGATTACTCGGGCCTTGCGCGACCTCAATGGTATCCCTTGGGCTGGAGTTGCAGCCCTCTCCTATATATGAAAGTGAGGCGGTGACAACCACCCACCGGCAGCCAAGCATGCTAGCCACTACACTACACCACCCACCGGCAGCCAAGCATGCTAGCCACTACACTACACCACCCACCGGCAGCCAAGCATGCTAGCCACTACACTACACCACCCACCGCAGCCAAGTATGCTAGCCACTACACTACACCACCCACCGGCAGCCAAGCATGCTAGCCACTACACTACACCACCCACCGGCAGCAAGTATGCTAGCCACTACACTACACCACCCACCGGCAGCCAAGTATGCTAGCCACTACACTACACCACCCACCGGCAGCCAAGTATGCTAGCCACTACACTACACCACCCACCGGCAGCAAAGCATGCTAGCCACTACACTACACCACCCACCGGCAGCCAAGCATGCCACTACACTACACCACCCACCGTCAGCCAAGCATGCTAGCCACTACACTACACCACCCACCGTCAGCCAAGCATGCTAGCCACTACACTACACCACCCACCGGCAGCCAAGCATGCTAGCCACTACACTACACCACCCACCGTCAGCCAAGCATGCTAGCCACTACACTACACCACCCACCGGCAGCCAAGTATGCTAGCCACTACACTACACCACCCACCGGCAGCCAATATGCTAGCCACTACACTACACCACCCACCGGCAGCCAAGTATGCTAGCCACTACACTACACCACCCACCGGCAGCCAAGTATGCTAGCCACTACACTACACCACCCACCGGCAGCCAAGTATGCTAGCCACTACACTACACCACCCACCGGCAGCCAAGTATGCTAGCCACTACACTACACCACCCACCGGCAGCCAAGTATGCTAGACACTACACTAGACCACCCACCGGCAGCCAAGTATGCTAGCCTACTACATACACCACCCACCGGCAGCCAAGTATGCTAGCCACTACACTACACCACCCACCGGCAGCCAAGTATGCTAGACACTACACTACACAACCCACCGGCAGCCAAGTATGCTAGCCACTACACTACACCACCCACCGGCAGCCAAGCATGCCACTACACTACACCACCCACCGGCAGCCAAGTATGCTAGACACTACACTACACCACCCACCAGCAGCCAAGCATGCTAGCCACTACACTACACTACACCACCCACCGGCAGCCAAGTATGCAAGACACTACACTACACCATCCACCGGCAGCCAAGCATGCTAGCCACTACACCACCCACCGGCAGCCAAGTATGCTAGACACTACACTACACCACCCACCGGCAGCCAAGTATGCTAGACACTACACTACACCACCCACCGGCAGCCAAATATGCTAGACACTACACTACACCACCCACCGGCAGCCAAGTATGCTAGACACTACACTACACCACCCACCGGCAGCCAAGTATGCTAGACACTACACTACACCACCCACCGGCAGCCAAGTATGCTAGACACTACACTACACCACCCACCAGCAGCCAAGCATGCTAGCCACTACACCACGCACCGGCAGCCAAGCATGCCACTACACTACACCACCCACCGGCAGCCAAGTATGCTAGCCACTACACTACACCACCCACCGGCAGCCAAGCATGCCACTACACTACACCACCCACCGGCAGCCAAGCATGCTAGCCATTACACTACACCACCCACCGGCAGCCAAGCATGCTAGCCACTACACTACACCACCCACCGGCAGCCAAGCATGCCACTACACTACACCACCCACCGGCAGCCAAGCATGCCACTACACTACACCACCCACCGGCAGCCAAGCATGCTAGCCACTACACTACACCACCCACCTGCAGCCAAGCATGCCACTACACTACACCACCCACCGGCAGCCAAGCATGCTAGCCACTACACTACACCACGCACCGGCAGCCTAGCATGCCACTACACTACACCACCCACCGGCAGCCTAGCATGCCACTACACTACACCACCCACCGGCAGCCAAGCATGCCACTACACTACACCACCCACCGGCAGCCTAGCATGACACTACACTACACCACCCACCGGCAGCCAAGCATGCTAGCCACTACACTACACCACCCACCGGCAGCCAAGCATGCTACTACACTAAACCACCCACCGGCAGCCTAGCATGCCACTACACTACACCACCCACCGGCAGCCTAGCATGCCACTACACTACACCACCCACCGGCAGCCTAGCATGCCACTACACTACACCATCCACCGGCAGCCAAGCATGCTAGCCACTACCACTACACCACCCACCGGCAACCAAGCATGCTACTACACTACACCATCCACCGGCAGCCAAGCATGCCAATACACTACACCACCCACCGGCAGCCAAGCATGCTAGCCACTACACTACACCACCCACCGGCAGCCAAGCATGCCACTACACTACACCACCCACCGGCAGCCAAGCATGCCACTACACTACACCATCCACCGGCAGCCAAGCATGCCACTACACTACACCACCCACCGGCAGCCAAGCATGCTACTACACTACACCATCCACCGGCAGCCAAGCATGCCACTACACTACACCATCCACCGGCAGCCAAGCATGCTAGCCACTACACTACACCACCCACCGGCAGCCAAGCATGCTACTACACTAAACCACCCACCGGCAGCCTAGCATGCCACTACACTACACCACCCACCGGCAGCCTAGCATGCCACTACACTACACCACCCACCGGCAGCCTAGCATGCCACTACACTACACCATCCACCGGCAGCCAAGCATGCTAGCCACTACACTACACCACCCACCGGCAGCCAAGCATGCTACTACACTACACCATCCACCGGCAGCCAAGCATGCCACTACACTACACCACCCACCGGCAGCCAAGCATGCTAGCCACTACACTACACCACCCACCGGCAGCCAAGCATGCCACTACACTACACCACCCACCGGCAGCCAAGCATGCCACTACACTACACCATCCACCGGCAGCCAAGCATGCCACTACACTACACCACCCACCGGCAGCCAAGCATGCCACTACACTACACCACCCACAGGCAGCCAAGCATGCCACTACACTACACCACCCACCGTCAGCCAAGAATGCCACTACACTACACCACCCACCGTCAGCCAAGCATGCTAGACACTACACCACCCACCGGCAGCCAAGCATGCTAGACACTACACCACCCACCGGCAGTCAAGCATGCCACTACACTACACCACCCACCGTCAGCCAAGCATGCCACTACACTACACCACCCACCGTCAGCCAAGCATGCCACTACACTACACCACCCACCGTCAGCCAAGAATGCCACTACACTACACCACCCACCGTCAGCCAAGCATGCCACTACACTACACCTCCAACCGTCAGCCAAGCATGCCACTACACTACACCACCCACCGTCAGCCAAGCATGTCACTACACTACACCACCCACCGTCAGCCAAGCATGCCACTACACTACACCACCCACCGTCAGGCAAGCATGCCACTACACTACACCACCCACCGTCAGCCAAGCATGCCACTACACTACACCTCCCACCGTCAGCCAAGCATGCCACTACACTACACCACCCACCGTCAGCCAAGCATGCCACTACACTACACCACCCACCGTCAGCCAAGAATGCCACTACACTACACCACCCACCGTCAGCCAAGCATGCCACTACACTACACCTCCCACCGGCAGCCAAGCATACTACTAAACTACACCACCCACCGTCAGCCAAGCATGCCACTACACTACACCTTCCACCGGCAGCCAAGCATGCCACTACACTACACCACCCACAGGCAGCCAAGCATGCCACTAAACTACACCTCCCACCGGTAGCCAAGCATGCCACTACACTACACCATCCACCGGCAGCCAAGCATACTACTAAACTACACCACCCACCGTCAGCCAAGCATGCCACTACACTACACCTTCCACCGGCAGCCAAGCATGCCACTACACTACACCACCCACAGGCAGCCAAGCATGCCACTAAACTACACCTCCCACCGGTAGCCAAGCATGCCACTACACTACACCATCCACCGGCAGCCAAGCATGCCACTACACTACACCTCCCACCGTCAGCCAAGCATGCCACTACACTACACCTCCCACCGGCAGCCAAGCATGCCACTACACTACACCTCCCACCGGCAGCCAAGCATGCCACTACACTACACCACCCACCGTCAGCCAAGCATGCCACTACACTACACCTCCCACCGGCAGCCAAGCATGCCACTACACTACACCACCAACCGGCAGCCAAGCATGCCACTACACTACACCACCCACCGTCAGCCAAGCATGCCACTACACTACACCACCCACCGGCAGCCAAGCATGCCACTACACTAAACAACTCACAGGCAGCCAAGCATGCCACTACAATACATCACCCACCGTCAGCCAAGCATGCCACTACACTACACCACCCACCGACAGCCAATCATCCTAGCCACTACACCACCCACCGTCAGCCAAGCATGCCACTACACTACACCACCCACCGTCAGCCAAGCATGCCACTACACTACACCACCCACCGTAAGCCAAGCATGCCACTACACTACACCTCCCACCGGCAGCCAAGCATGCCACTACACTACACCACCCACCGTCAGCCAAGAATGCCACTACACTACACCACCCACCGTCAGCCAAGCATGCCACTACACTACACCTCCCACCGTCAGCCAAGCATGCCACTACACTACACCACCCACTGTCAGGCAAGCATGCCACTACACTACACCACCCACCGTCAGCCAAGCATGCCACTACACTACACCTCCCACCGTCAGCCAAGCATGCCACTACACTAGACCACCCACAGGCAGCCAAGCATGCCACTACACTACACCACCCACCGTCAGCCAAGCATGCCACTACACTACACCTCCCACCGTCAGCCAGCATGCCACTACACTACACCACCCACCGGCAGCCAAGCATGCTACTAAACTACACCACCCAAAGTCAGCCAAGCATGCCACTACACTACACCTCCCACCGGCAGCCAAGCATGCCACTACACTACACCACCCACAGGCAGCCAAGCATGCCACTACACTACACCTCCCACCGGCAGCCAAGCATGCCACTACACTACACCTCCCACCGGCAGCCAAGCATGCCACTACACTACACCTCCCACCGGCAGCCAAGCATGCCACTACACTACACCTCCCACCGGCAGCCAAGCATGCCACTACACTACACCATCCACCGGCAGCCAAGCATGCCACTACACTACACACCCACCGTCAGCCAAGCATGCCACTACACTACACCTCCCACCGGCAGCCAAGCATGCCACTACACTACACCTCCCACCGGCAGCCAAGCATGCCACTACACTACACCACCCACCAGCAGCCAAGTATGACACTACACTACACCACCCACAGGCAGCCAAGCATGCCAATACACTACACCACCCACCGTCAGCCAAGCATGCCACTACACTACACCACCCACCGGCAGCCAAGCATGCCACTACACTACACAACCCACAGGCAGCCAAGCATGCCACTACACTACACCACCCACCGTCAGCCAAGCATGCCACTACACTACACCACCCACCGTCAGCCAAGCATGCTAGCCACTACACTACACCACCCACCGGCAGCCAAGCATGCTAGTCACTACACCACCCACCGGCAGCCAAGCATGCCACTACCCTACACCACACACCGGCAGCCAAGCATGCCACTACACTACACCACCCACAGGCAGCCAAGCATGCCACTACACTACACCACCCACCGTCAGCCAAGCATGCTACTACACTACACCACCCACCGTCAGCCAAGCATGCTAGCCACTACACTACACCACCCACCGGCAGCCAAGCATGCCACTACACTACACCACCAACAGGCAGCCAAGCATGCTAGCCACTACACTACACCACCCATCGTCAGCCAAGCATGCCACTACACTACACCACCCACAGGCAGCCAAGCATGCCACTACACTACACCACCCACCGTCAGCCAAGCATGCTAGCCACTACACTACACCACCCATCGTCAGCCAAGCATGCTAGCCACTACACTACACCACCTATCGTCAGCCAAGCATGCTAGCCACAACACCACCCACCGGCAGCCAAGCATGCCACTACACTACACCACCCACCGGCAGCCAAGCATGCCACTACACTACACCACCCACCGGCAGCCAAGCATGATAGCCACTACACCACCCACCGGCAGCCAAGCATGCCACTACACTAGACCACCCACCGGCAGACAAAAATTCTAGCCACTACACCACCCACCGGCAGCCAAGCATGCCACTACACTAGACCATCCACCGGCAGCCAAGCATGCCACTACACTACACCTCCCACCGGCAGCCAAGCATGCCACTACACTACACCTCCCACCGTCAGCCAAGCATGCTAGCCACTACACCACCCACCGGCAGCCAAGCATTCCACTACACTACACCACCCACCGGCAGCCAAGCATGCCCCTACACTACACCTCCCACCGGCAGCCAAGCATGCCACTACACTACACCTCCCACCGTCAGCCAAGCATGCCACTACACTACACCACCCACAGGCAGCCAAGCATGCCACTACACTACACCACCCACCGTCAGCCAAGAATGCCACTACACTACACCACCCACCGTCAGCCAAGCATGCTAGACACTACACCACCCACCGGCAGCCAAGCATGCTAGACACTACACCACCCACCGGCAGTCAAGCATGCCACTACACTACACCACCCACCGTCAGCCAAGCATGCCACTACACTACACCACCCACCGTCAGCCAAGAATGCCACTACACTACACCACCCACCGTCAGCAAGCATGCCACTACACTACACCTCCAACCGTCAGCCAAGCATGCCACTACACTACACCACCCACCGTCAGCCAAGCATGCCACTACACTACACCACCCACCGTCAGCCAGGCATGCCACTACACTACACCACCCACCGTCAGGCAAGCATGCCACTACACTACACCACCCACCGTCAGCCAAGCATGCCACTACACTACACCTCCCACCGTCAGCCAAGCATGCCACTACACTACACCACCCACCGTCAGCCAAGCATGCCACTACACTACACCACCCACCGTCAGCCAAGAATGCCACTACACTACACCACCCACCGTCAGCCAAGCATGCCACTACACTACACCTCCCACCGGCAGCCAAGCATGCTACTAAACTACACCACCCACCGTCAGCCAAGCATGCCACTACACTACACCTTCCACCGGCAGCCAAGCATGCCACTACACTACACCACCCACAGGCAGCCAAGCATGCCACTAAACTACACCTCCCACCGGCAGCCAAGCATGCCACTACACTACACCATCCACCGGCAGCCAAGCATGCCACTACACTACACCCCCCACCGTCAGCCAAGCATGCCACTACACTACACCTCCCACCGGCAGCCAAGCATGCCACTACACTACACCTCCCACCGGCAGCCAAGCATGCCACTACACTACACCTCCCACCGGCAGCCAAGCATGCGACTACACTACACCTCCCACCGGCAGCCAAGCATGCCACTACACTACACCATCCACCGGCAGCCAAGCATCCCACTACACTACACCACCCACCGTCAGCCAAGCATGCCACTACACTACACCATCCACCGGCAGCCAAGCATGCCACTACACTACACCTCCCACCGGCAGCCAAGCATGACACTACACTACACCTCCCACCGTCAGCCAAGCATGCTAGCCACTACACCACCCACCGGCAGCCAAGCATTCCACTACACTACACCACCCACCGGCAGCCAAGCATGCCCCTTCACTACACCTCCCACCGGCAGCCAAGCATGCCACTACACTACACCTCCCACCGTCAGCCAAGCATGCCACTACACTACACCACCCACAGGCAGCCAAGCATGCCACTACACTACACCACCCACCGTCAGCCAAGAATGCCACTACACTACACCACCCACCGTCAGCCAAGCATGCTAGACACTACACCACCCACCGGCAGCCAAGCATGCTAGACACTACACCACCCACCGGCAGTCAAGCATGCCACTACACTACACCACCCACCGTCAGCCAAGCATGCCACTACACTACACCACCCACCGTCAGCCAAGAATGCCACTACACTACACCACCCACCGTCAGCCAAGCATGCCACTACACTACACCTCCAACCGTCAGCCAAGCATGCCACTACACTACACCACCCACCGTCAGCCAAGCATGCCACTACACTACACCTCCCACCGTCAGCCAAGCATGCCACTACACTACACCACCCACCGTCAGCCAAGCATGCCACTACACTACACCACCCACCGTCAGCCAAGAATGCCACTACACTACACCACCCACCGTCAGCCAAGCATGCCACTACACTACACCTCCCACCGGCAGCCAAGCATGCTACTAAACTACACCACCCACCGTCAGCCAAGCATGCCACTACACTACACCTTCCACCGGCAGCCAAGCATGCCACTACACTACACCACCCACAGGCAGCCAAGCATGCCACTAAACTACACCTCCCACCGGCAGCCAAGCATGCCACTACACTACACCATCCACCGGCAGCCAAGCATGCCACTACACTACACCTCCCACCGTCAGCCAAGCATGCCACTACACTACACCTCCCACCGGCAGCCAAGCATGCCACTACACTACACCTCCCACCGGCAGCCAAGCATGCCACTACACTACACCTCCCACCGGCAGCCAAGCATGCGACTACACTACACCTCCCACCGGCAGCCAAGCATGCCACTACACTACACCATCCACCGGCAGCCAAGCATGCCACTACACTACACCTCCCACCGGCAGCCAAGCATGCCACTACACTACACATCCCACCGGCAGCCAAGCATGCCACTACACTACACCACCCACCGACAGCCAAGCATGCCACTACACTACACCACCCACAGGCAGCCAAGCATGCCACTACACTACACCACCCACCGTCAGCCAAGCATGCCACTACACTACACCACCCACCGGCAGCCAAGCATGCCACTACACTACACAACCCACAGGCAGCCAAGCATGACACTACACTACACCACCCACCGTCAGCCAAGCATGCCACTACACTACACCACCCACCGTCAGCCAAGCATGCTAGCCACTACACTACACCACCCACCGGCAGCCAAGCATGCTAGTCACTACACCACCCACCGGCAGCCAAGCATGCCACTACACTACACCACACACCGGCAGCCAAGCATGCCACTACACTACACCACCCACAGGCAGCCAAGCATGCCACTACACTACACCACCCACCGTCAGCCAAGCATGCCACTACACTACACCACCCACCGGCAGCCAAGCATGCCACTACACTACACCTCCCTCCGGCAGCCAAGCATGCCACTACACTACACCACCCACCGGCAGACAAAAATTCTAGCCACTACACCACCTACCGGCAGCCAAGCATGCCACTACACTAGACCATCCACCGGCAGACAAAAATTCTAGCCACTACACCACCCACCGTCAGCCAAGCATGCTAGCCACTACACACCCACCGGCAGCCAAGCATGCCACTACACTACACCACCCACCGGCAGCCAAGCATGCCACTACACTACACCTCCCACCGGCAGCCAAGCATGCCACTACACTACACCACCCACCGTCAGCCAAGAATGCCACTACACTACACCACCCACCGGCAGCCAAGCATGCTAGACACTACACCACCCACCGTCAGCCAAGCATGCTAGACACTACACCACCCACCGTCAGCCAAGCATGCTAGACACTATACCACAAACCGGCAGCAAGCATGCTAGTCACTACACCTCCCACCGGCAGCCAAGCATGCCACTACACTACACCACCCACCAGCAGCCAAGTATGCCACTACACTACACCACCCACAGGCAGCCAAGCATGCCACTACACTACACCACCCACCGTCAGCCAAGCATGCACTACACTACACCACCACCGGCAGCCAAGCATGCCACTACACTACACAACCCACAGGCAGCCAAGCATGCCACTACACTACACCACCCACCGTCAGCAAGCATGCCACTACACTACACCACCCACCGTCAGCCAAGCATGCTAGCCACTACACTACACCACCCACCGGCAGCCAAGCATGCTAGTCACTACACACCCACCGGCAGCCAAGCATGCCACTACACTACACCACACACCGGCAGCCAAGCATGCCACTACACTACACCACCCACAGGCAGCCAAGCATGCCACTACACTACACCACCCACCGTCAGCCAAGCATGCTACTACACTACACCACCCACCGTCAGCCAAGCATGCTAGCCACTACACTACACCACCCACCGGCAGCCAAGCATGCCCACTACACTACACCACAACAGGCAGCCAAGCATGCTAGCCACTACACTACACCACCATCGTCAGCCAAGCATGCCACTACACTACACCACCCACAGGCAGCAAGCATGCCACTACACTACACCACCCACCGTCAGCCAAGCATGTTAGCCACTACACTACACCACCCATCGTCAGCCAAGCATGCTAGCCTCTACACTACACCACCTATCGTCAGCCAAGCATGCTAGCCACAACACCACCCACCGGCAGCCAAGCATGCCACTACACTACAAAACCCACCGGCAGCCAAGCATGCCACTACACTACACCACCCACCGGCAGCCAAGCATGCTAGCCACTACACCACCCACCGGCAGCCAAGCATGCCACTACACTAGACCACCCACCGGCAGACAAAAATTCTAGCCACTACACCACCCACCGGCAGCCAAGCATGCCACTACACTAGACCATCCACCGGCAGCCAAGCATGCCACTACACTACACCTCCCACCGGCAGCCAAGCATGCCACTACACTACACCTCCCACCGTCAGCCAAGCATGCTAGCCACTACACCACCCACCGGCAGCCAAGCATTCCATTACACTACACCACCCACCGGCAGCCAAGCATGCCACTACACTACACCACACACCGGCAGCCAAGCATGCCACTACACTACACCTCCCACAGGCAGCCAAGCATGCCACTACACTACACATCCCACCGGCAGCCAAGCATGCTACTACACTACACCACCCACCGTACAGCCAAGCATGCTAGCCACTACACTACACCACCCACCGGCCGCCAAGCATGCCACTACACTACACCACCCACAGGCAGCCAAGCATGCTAGCCACTACACTACACCACCCACGGCAGCCAAGCATGCCACTACACTACACCACCCACAGGCAGCCAAGCATGACACTACACTACACCACCCACCGTCAGCCAAGCATTAGCCACCTACACTACACCACCCATCCGTCAGCCAAGCATGCTAGCCACTACACTACACCACCTATCCGGCAGCCAAGCATGCTAGTCCACTACACCACCCACCGGCAGCCAAGCATGCCACTACACTACACCACCCACCGTCAGCCAAGCATGCCACTACACTACACCACCCACCGGCAGCCAAGCATGCTAGCCACTACACCACCCACCGGCAGCCAAGCATGCCACTACACTAGACCACACCACCGGCAGACAAAAATTCTAGCCACTACACCACCCACCGGCAGCCAAGCATGCCACTACACTAGACCATCCACCGGCAGCCAAGCATGCCACTACACTACACCTCCCACCGGCAGCCAAGCATGCCACTACACTACACCACCCACCCGCAGCCAAGCATGCTAGCCACTACACACAACCCACCGCAGCCAAGCATCCACTACACTACAACCACCCACCGCAGCCAAGCATGCAGCAATAACCCCACCGGCAGCCAAGCATGCTCATACACCTCCCACCGGCAGCCAAGCATGCCACTACACTACACACCCACGCAGCCAAGCATGCCACTACACTACACCACCCACCGTCACAGCCAAGACATGCCACTACACTACACACACCACAGTCAGCCAAGCAATGCCACTACACTACAACCACCCACCGTCAGCCAAGCATGCTAGACACTACACCACCCACCGGCAGCCAAGCATGCCTAGACACTACACCACCCACAGGCAGTCAAGCATGCCACTACACTACACCACCCACCGCAGCCAAGCATGCCACCTACACTACACCACCCACCGTACAGCCAGAATGCCACTACACTACACCACCCACCGTCAGCCAAGCATGCCACTTACACTACACCTCCAACCGTCAGCCAAGCATGCACTACACTACACCACCACCGTCAGCCAAGCATGCCACTACACTACACCTCCCACAGTCAGCCAAGCATGCCACTACACTACACCACCCACCGTCAGCCAAGCATGCCACTACACTACACCACCACCGTCAGCCAAGCATGCCACTACACTACACCACCCCCGTCAGCCAAGCATGCCACTACACTACACCACCCACCGGCAGACAAAAATTCCTAGCCACTACACCCCCTACCGGCAGCTAAGCATGCCACTACACTAGACCATCCACCGGCAGACAAAAATTCTAGCCACTACACCACCCACCGTCAGCCAAGCATGCTAGCCACTACACCACCCACCGGCAGCCAAGCATGCCACTACACTACACCACCCACCGGCAGCCAAGCATGCCACTACACTACACCTCCCACCGGCAGCCAAGCATGCCACTACACTACACCACCCACCGTCAGCCAAGAATGCCACTACACTACACCACCCACCGGCAGCCAAGCATGCTAGACACTACACCACCCACCGTCAGCCAAGCATGCTAGACACTACACCACCCACCGTCAGCCAAGCATGCTAGACACTATACCACAAACCGGCAGCCAAGCATGCTAGTCACTACACCTCCCACCGGCAGCCAAGCATGCCACTACACTACACCACCCACCAGCAGCCAAGTATGCCACTACACTACACCACCCACAGGCAGCCAAGCATGCCACTACACTACACCACCCACCGTCAGCCAAGCATGCCACTACACTACACCACCCACCGGCAGCCAAGCATGCCACTACACTACACAACCCACAGGCAGCCAAGCATGCCACTACACTACACCACCCACCGTCAGCCAAGCATGCCACTACACTACACCACCCACCGTCAGCCAAGCATGCTAGCCACTACACTACACCACCCACCGGCAGCCAAGCATGCTAGTCACTACACCACCCACCGGCAGCCAAGCATGCCACTACACTACACCACACACCGGCAGCCAAGCATGCCACTACACTACACCACCCACAGGCAGCCAAGCATGCCACTACACTACACCACCCACCGTCAGCCAAGCATGCTACTACCACTACACCACCCACCGTCAGCCAAGCATGCTAGCCACTACACTACACCACCCACCGGCAGCCAAGCATGCCACTACACTACACCACCAACAGGCAGCCAAGCATGCTAGCCACTACACTACACCACCCATCGTCAGCCAAGCATGCCACTACACTACACCAACCCACAGGCAGCCAAGCATGGCCACCTACACTACACCACCCACCGTCAGCCAAGCATGTTAGCCACTACACTACACCACCCACCCGGCAGCCAAGCATGCCCACTACACACACCACACACCTGGCAGCCCAAGCATGCCACTACACTACACCACCCACAGGCAGCCAAGCATGCCACTACACTACACCACCCACCCGTCAGCCAAGCCTGCTACTACACTACACCACCCACCGTCAGGCCAAGCATGCTAGCCACTACACTACACCACCCACCCGGCAGCCAAGCATGCCACTACACTACACACACCAACGGCAGCCAAGCATGTACCACTACACTACACACCCACCGTCAGCCAAGCATGCCACTACACTACACCACCCACAGGCAGCCAAGCATGCCACTACACTACACCACCCACCGTCAGCCAAGCATGTTAGCCACTACACTACACCACCCACCGTCAGCCAAGCATGCTAGACACTACACCACCTACCGGCAGCCAAGCATGCTAGACACTACACCACCCACCGGCAGTCAAGCATGCCACTACACTACACCACCCACCGGCAGCCAAGCATGCCACTACACTACACACCCACCGGCAGCCAAGCATGCCACTACACTACACCACCCACCGTCAGCCAAGCATGCCACTACACTACACCACCCACCGCAGCCAGCATGCCAACAACACTCCACGTCAGCAACAGCCACTACACCACCCACCGTCAGCCAAGCATGCCACTACACTAACCACCACCGTCAGCCAGCATGCCACTACACTACACCCCCACCGGCAGGCAAGCATGCCACTACACTACACACCCACCGTCAGCCAAGCATGCACTACACTACACCCCCACCGTCAGCCAAGCATGCCACTACACTACACCACCCAACGTCAGCCAAGCATGCCACTACACTACACCACACACCGGCAGCCAAGCATGCCACTACACTACACCACACACCGGCAGCCAAGCATGCCACTACACTACACCTCCCACCGGCAGCCAAGCATGCTACTAAACTACACCACCCACCGTCAGCCAAGCATGCACTACACTACACCTTCCACCGTCAGCAAGCATGGCCACTACACTACACCACCACGGCAGCCAAGCATGCCACTAAACTACACCTCCCACCGGCAGCCAAGCATGCACTACACTACACCATCCACGGCAGCCAGCATGCACTACACTACACCTCCCACCGTCAGCCAAGCATGCCACTACACTACACCACCCACGCAGCCAAGCATGCCACTACACTACACCACCCACCGTCAGCCAAGCATGTTAGCCACTACACTACACCACCCATCGTCAGCCAAGCATGCTAGCCACTACACTACACCACCTATCGTCAGCCAAGCATGCTAGCCACAACACCACCCACCGGCAGCCAAGCATGCCACTACACTACACCACCCACCGGCAGCCAAGCATGCCACTACACTACACCACCCACCGGCAGCCAAGCATGCTAGCCACTACACCACCCACCGGCAGCCAAGCATGCCACTACACTAGACCACCCACCGGCAGACAAAAATTCTAGCCACTACACCACCCACCGGCAGCCAAGCATGCCACTACACTAGACCATCCACCGGCAGCCAAGCATGCCCACTACACTACACCTCCCACCGGCAGCCAAGCATGCCACTACACTACACCTCCCACCGTCAGCCAAGCATGCTAGCCACTACACCACCCACCGGCAGCCAAGCATTCCATTACACTACACCACCCACCGGCAGCCAAGCATGCCCCTACACTACACCTCCCACCGGCAGCCAAGCATGCCACTACACTACACCTCCCACCGGCAGCCAAGCATGCCACTACACTACACACCCACGGCAGCCAAGCATGCCACTACACTACACCACCCACCGTCAGCCAAGAATGCCACTACACTACACCACCCACCGTCAGCCAAGCATGCTATACACTACACCCACCCACCGGCAGCCAAGCATGCTCACTACACTCACCACCACCGGCAGTCAAGCATGCCACTACACTACACCACCACCGTCAGCCAAGCATGCCACTACACTACACACCCACCGTCAGCCAAGCATGCCACTACACTACACCACCCACCGTCAGCCAAGCATGCACTACACTACACCACCCACCGTCAGCCAAGCATGTCCACTACACTACACCTCCACCGTCAGCCAAGCATGCCTACTACACTACACCACCCACCGTCAGCCAAGCATGCCACTACACTACACCACCCACCGTCAGCCAGCATGCCACTACACTACACCACCCACCGTCAGGCAAGCATGCCACTACACTACACCACCCACCGTCAGCCAAGCATGCCACTACACTACACCACCCACAGGCAGCCAAGCATGCCACTACACTACACCACCCACCGTCAGCCAAGCATGCCACTACACTACACCACCCACCGGCAGCCAAGAATGCCACTACACTACACCACCACCGTCAGCCAAGCATGCCACTACACTACACCTCCACCGGCAGCAAGCATGCTAGCTCACTACACCACCCACCGTCAGCCAAGCATGCCACTACACTACACCTTCCACCGGCAGCCAAGCATGCCACTACACTACACCACCCACAGGCAGCCAAGCATGCCACTAAACTACACCTCCCACCGGCAGCCAAGCATGCCACTACACTACACCATCCACCGGCAGCCAAGCATGCCACTACACTACACCTCCCACCGTCAGCCAAGCATGCCACTACACTACACCCCCACCGGCAGCCAAGCATGCACACACTACACCCCCACGCAGCCAAGCATGCCACTACACTACACCACACCGCAGCCAAGCATGCTACACACTACACCTCCCACCGGCAGCCAAGCATGCCAGTACACTACACCATCCACCGCAGCCAAGCATGCCACTACACTACACCACCCACCGCAGCCAAGCATGCCACTACACTACACCACCACCGGCAGCCAAGCATGCCACTACACTACACCACCCACCGGCAGCCAAGCATGCCACTACACTACACCACCCACCGGCAGCCAAGCATGCCACTACACTACACCACCACGCAGCCAGCATGCCACTACATACACCACCCACCGCAGCAAGCATGCCACTACACTACACCACCCACCGTCAGCCAAGCATGCCACTACACTACACCACCCACCGGCAGCCAAGCATGCCATACACTACACCACCCACAGGCAGCCAAGCATGCCACTACACTACACCACCCACCGTGCAGCCAAGCATGCCACTACACTACACCACCCACCGTCAGCCAAGCATGCTAGCCACTACACTACACCACCCACCGGCAGCAAGCATGCTAGCTCACTACACCACCCACCGGCAGCCAAGCATGCCACTACACTACACCACCACACCGGCAGCCAAGCATGCTCCACTACACTACACCACCCACAGGCAGCCAAGCATGCCACTACACTACACCACCCACGTCAGCCAAGCATGCTACTACACTACACCACCCACCGTCAGCCAAGCATGCTAGCCACTACACTACACCACCCATCGGCAGCCAAGCATGGCCACTACACTACACCACCAACAGGCAGCCAAGCATGCTAGCCACTACACTACCACCACCCATCGGTCAGCCAAGCATGCCACTACACTACACCACCCACAGGCAGCCAAGCATGCCACTACACTACACCACCCACCGTCAGCCAAGCATGTTAGCCACTACACTACACCCCACTCGTCAGCCAAGCATGCTAGCCACTACACTAACCCACCCTATCGTCAGCCAAGCATGCTAGCCACTACACCACCCACCGGCAGCCAAGCATGCCACTACACTACACCACCCACCGGCAGCCAAGCATGCCACTACACTACACCTCCCACCGGCGCAAGCATGCCACTACACACACCCCACCGCAGCACATGCTAGCCACTACACCACCACCGGCAGCCAAGCATGCCACTACACTAGACCACCCACCGGCAGACAAAAATGCTGCACTACACCACCGTCAGCCAAGATGCTACCACTACACCACCCACCGGCAGCCAAGCATGCCACTACACTACACCACCACCGGCAGCCAAGCATGCCACTACACTACACCTCCCACCGCAGCCAAGCATGCCACTACACTACACCACCACCGTCAGCCAAGCATGCTAGACACTACACACCCACGGCAGCAAGCATGCACTACACTACACCACCCACCGGCAGCCAAGCATGCCTACACTACACCACCCACCGGCAGCCAAGCATGCTATACACTACACCACCCACCGTCAGCCAGCATGCCACTACACTACACCACCCACCGTCAGCCAAGCATGCCACTACACTACACCACCCACCGTCAGCCAAGCATGCCACTACACTACACCACCCACCGTCAGCCAAGCAGCCACTACACTACACCACCCACGTCAGCCAAGCATGCCACTACACTACACCTCCCAACCGTCAGCCAAGCATGCCACTACACTACACCACCCACCGTCAGCCAAGCCATGCACTACACTAAACACCCACCGTCAGCCAGGCATGCCACTACACCTACACCACCCACCGTCAGGCAAGCATGCCACTACACTACACAACCCACCGTCAGCCAAGCATGCCACTACACTACACCCTCCCACCGTCAGCCAAGCATGCCACTACACTACACCACCCACCGTCAGCCAAGCATGCCACTACACTACACCACCCACCGTCAGCCAAGAATGCCACAACACTACACCACACACCGTCAGCAAGCATGCCACTACACTACACCTCCACCGGCAGCCAAGCATGCTACTAAACTACACCACCCACCGTCAGCCAAGCATGCCACTACACTACACCTTCCACCGGCAGCCAAGCATGCCACTACACTACACCACCCACAGGCAGCCAAGCATGCCACTAAACTACACCTCCCACCGGCAGCCAAGCATGCCACTACACTACACCATCCACCGGCAGCCAAGCATGCCACTACACTACACCTCCCCACCGTCAGCCAAGCATGCCACTACACTACACCTCCCACCGGCAGCCAGCATGCCACTACACTACACCTCCCACCGGCAGCCAAGCATGCCACTACACTACACCTCCACCGGCAGCCAAGCATGCGACTACACTACACCTCCCACCGGCAGCCAAGCATGCCACTACACTACACCATCCACCGGCAGCCAAGCATCCCACTACACTACACCACCCACCGTCAGCCAAGCATGCCACTACACTACACCTCCCACCGGCAGCCAAGCATGCTAGCCACTACACCACCCACCGGCAGCCAAGCATGCCACTACACTAGACCACCCACCGCAGACAAAAATTCTAGCCACTACACCACCCACCGGCAGCCAAGCATGCCACTACACTAGACCATCCACGGCAGCCAAGCATGCCACTACACTACACCTCCCACCGGCAGCCAAGCATGCCACTACACTACACCTCCCACCGTCAGCCAAGCATGCTAGCCACTACACCACCCACCGGCAGCCAAGCATTCCACTACACTACACCACCCACCGGCAGCCAAGCATGCCCCTACACTACACCTCCCACCGGCAGCCAAGCATGCCACTACACTACACCTCCCACCGTCAGCCAAGCATGCCACTACACTACACCACCCACAGGCAGCCAAGCATGCCACTACACTACACCACCCACCGTCAGCCAAGAATGCCACTACACTACACCACCCACCGTCAGCCAAGCATGCTAGACACTACACCACCCACCGGCAGCCAAGCATGCTAGACACTACACCACCCACCGGCAGTCAAGCATGCCACCTACACTACACCACCCACCGTCAGCCAAGCATGCCAACTACACTACACCACCCACCGTCAGCCAAGCATGCCACTACACTACACCACCCCACCGTCAGCCAAGAATGCAACTACACTACACCACCCACCGTCAGCCAAGCATGCCACTACACTACACCTCCAACCGTCAGCCAAGCATGCCACTACCACTACACCACCCACCGTCAGCCAAGCATGCCACTACACTACACCACCCACCGTCAGCCAGGCATGCCACTACACTACACCACCCACCGTCAGGCAAGCATGCCACTACACTACACCACCCACCGTCAGCCAAGCATGCCACTACACTACACCTCCCACCGTCAGCCAAGCATGCCACTACACTACACCACCCACCGTCAGCCAAGCATGCCACTACACTACACCAACCCACCGTCAGCCAAGAATGCCACTACACTACACCACCCACCGTCAGCCAAGCATGCCACTACACTACACCTCCCCACCGGCAGCCAAGCATGCTACTAAACTACACCACCCACCGTCAGCCAAGCATGCCACTACACTACACCTTCCACCGGCAGCCAAGCATGCCACTACACTACACCACCCACAGGCAGCCAAGCATGCCACTAAACCTACACCTCCCACCGGCAGCCAAGCATGCCACTACACTACACCATCCACCGGCAGCCAAGCATGCCACTACACCTACACCTCCCACCGTCAGCCAAGCATGCCACTACACTACACCTCCCACCGGCAGCCAAGCATGCCACTACACTACACCTCCCACCGGCAGCCAAGCATGCCACTACACTACACCTCCCACCGGCAGCCAAGCATGCGACTACACTACACCTCCCACCGGCAGCCAAGCATGCCACTACACTACACCATCCACCGGCAGCCAAGCATCCCACTACACTACACCACCCACCGTCAGCCAAGCATGCCACTACACTACACCTCCCACCGGCAGCCAAGCATGCCACTACACTACACCTCCCACCGGCAGCCAAGCATGCCACTACACTACACCACCCACCGGCAGCCAAGCATGCCACTACACTACACCACCCACGACAGCCAAGCATGCCACTACACTACACCACCCACAGGCAGCCAAGCATGCCACTACACTACACCACCCACCGTCAGCCAAGCATGCCACTACACTACACCACCCACCGGCAGCCAAGCATGCCACTACACTACACAACCCACAGGCAAGCCAAGCATGACACTACACTACACCACCCACCGTCAGCCAAGCATGCCACTACACTACACCACCCACCGTCAGCCAAGCATGCTAGCCACTACACTACACCACCCACCGGCAGCCAAGCATGCTAGTCACTACACCACCCACCGGCAGCCAAGCATGCCACTACACTACACCACACACCGGCAGCCAAGCATGCCACTACACTACACCACCCACAGGCAGCCAAGCATGCCACTACACTACACCACCCACCGTCAGCCAAGCATGCCACTACACTACACCACCCACCGTCAGCCAAGCATGCTAGCCACTACACTACACCACCCACAGGCAGCCAAGCATGCCACTACACTACACCACCCACAGGCAGCCAAGTATGCTAGCCACTACACTACACCACCCATCGTCAGCCAAGCATGCCACTACACTACACCACCACCCACTGGCAGCCAAGCATGCCACTACACTACACCACCCACCGTCAGCCAAGCATGCTAGCCACTACACTACACCACCCATCGTCAGCCAAGCATGCTAGCCACTACACTACACCACCCATCGTCAGCCAAGCATGCTAGCCACTACACCACCCACCGGCAGCCAAGCATGCCACTACACTACACCACCCACCGGCAGCCAAGCATGCCACTACACTACACCTCCCACCGGCAGCCAAGCATGCCACTACACTACACCACCCACCGGCAGACAAAAATTCTAGCCACTACACCACCTACCGGCAGCCAAGCATGCCACTACACTAGACCATCCACCGGCAGACAAAAATTCTAGCCACTACACCACCCACCGTCAGCCAAGCATGCTAGCCACTACACCACCCACCGGCAGCCAAGCATGCCACTACACTACACCACCCACCGGCAGCCAAGCATGCCACTACACTACACCTCCCACCGGCAGCCAAGCATGCCACTACACTACACCACCCACCGTCAGCCAAGAATGCCACTACACTACACCACCCACCGGCAGCCAAGCATGCTAGACACTACACCACCCACCGTCAGCCAAGCATGCTAGACACTACACCACCCACCGTCAGCCAAGCATGCTAGACACTATACCACCCACCGGCAGCCAAGCATGCTAGTCACTACACCTCCCACCGGCAGCCAAGCATGCCACTACACTACACCACCCACCGGCAGCCAAGCATGCCACTACACTACACCACCCACCGTCAGCCAAGCATGCCACTACACTACACACCCACCGGCAGCCAAGCATGCCACTACACTACACCACCCACCGGCAGCCAAGCATGCCACTACACTACACCACCCACCGGCAGCCAAGCATGCCACTACACTACACCACCCACCTTCAGCAAAGCATGCCACTACACTAGAACCACCCACCGGCAGCCAAGCATGCCACTACACTACACCACCCACCGGCAGCCAAGCATGCCACTACACTACACCACCCACCTTCAGCCAAGCATGCCACTACACTACACCACCCACCGGCAGCCAAGCATGCCACTACACTACACCACCCACCGGCAGCCAAGCATGCCACTACACTACACCACCCACCGGCAGCCAAGCATGCTAGCCACTACAACACCGCGGTATGAGTGTTTGTTTGCTTTGATGTATGTGCATGTTTTTGCAATTGTGCTCACGTGTTTTAATGGAACGGTTATAGAACAGTCGTTGTCAACCGACATCATCTCTTCCATATCTTTATTATCATCACGAGCGATGCCAATAAGCGCGGCCGGTTATGGTTCGCCATCTCTCACGATCAACTGAGTCGTGAATCAGCTCGGTGTTCTTGTCTAGATTATGCCACGTGACCCAATTATCCAGATTTTTATCTATCTGCCTTCCCCTTGGTCTTGTCCCATTAATACTTACTAGTTGTCGTTAAGCTGTCCCGTTTATTTCTCCTCATATTGTGCTCAACAAACCTTGAGTATCTACGCCAAATTCCTTGAATCAATATTCTTTACTGTAGGATAGGCAAATTGGATTTTTTCTTCCATATGCCATATCTTACTATTGCTTTTTTTTCTTTTTCTTTTTTGTTATTACTTTTATTTACAGAGATGATCACTTCAACGCCATGTTGGAAATGGTACTTTTCAACAAGCGCAAGGAAGCCCCGCCCAGTCAGAAGATTCTGGTTATTGACACAGGACTACCAGGTGGCGAAATCCCACAGTGTCTACAGCAGTTCAAATCCTTGAAGCTGGAGAATATTAAGATTCTCGGTCAGCTACAAACAGCTCCTGAGAGCTGGTGCGGCAGTGATCACATTTCTTTTAAGGATATAATCAATCATGTTGATGTTAATGCTGTGCTGAAGTTGTTTTGTTTCATGACAGAGCAGACGTGGCCTTGCCCGTGACATTGTTACGTCAGTATAGCTAGGTTTATGAAGACGATTTCAAGCCACTGCGCTGGGGATAAGGGAATAAAGGGCTCAGTGTCTTGCAGCGGAAGTTGTCGAATAACAGCACAGCTGGACAACATGTCCGCTTGACAGATGTGTTCAGTACATAGTTCCGACTCCGCCTGTTTGTAGAATGACAGATAGACACACAGATAGATAGAAAACACAGATATAGACAAACATACAAACGTGTAGTTAGATAAAATGTTATATAATAGCTCTGTAGATTTATAGATAGACAGACAGGGCGACCAATATCCAGTTGTATAATATGTAAAATAGACGGGTAGGTCGACAAAGATAAGGTACATGACATGAACATGTCAAACATGAGACAGACCGCTGATACAAAATTGTTAATGGATATTAAATTGAGAGACAGACAGATAGCCAGATAAATATACAGTTAGGTAACATGTGAAAGTGTTAGATAAACAAGAAAGATAAAGGTAGAGATAGGTGAATGTAAACGAGTAGAAAGAAAGAGAGAAGTAGGTGATATACGACATAAATAATGCACAAAGGTGTAAAAACAAAAATCATAGGTGCAAATAGAACGAACGCCAAATTGAAAGCATGATACGACGGGCAGGTAGACAGTGCATGAATATGTAATAGCAAGAAAGAAACACAAATCGTGATAGTGAACGAACAGAGAACAAAATACGAAAAAACAACACAAACTATATAAACACCATAATGAAACAGAAAAGCCCACATTATACAGATAATTTTGTTTAGTATGAGCAAAGGACTTATTGGAAACTTACTGAAGAAGGCAAACAAATCTGAGTTTATGAAATGTTTTGGACATGTCGAAACACATGAAAGACGAGATACCGATTGAGGGACATGTACCCGGTAGACAGAGAAAAGGAATACCACAGCGTAGATGGATTTAAGATGGGATATGGGTCAGCTTGGCCGAATTGATAACGACGCGTATTCTTAAACATCCAGTGTGCTGATGCCGAGGTAAGGGGTTCAACCCCTACACCGGACAGTTGGACTAAAATGTTGACCTATCGTCCTTGACTTGGGAACGTTAATTACAAGTACCTCTGAAGTCTTAGTGGGTTCGCCTGATGGTGAGGAACACTGTTAATAGGTAAAGCTAATCAGCAAAATTCAGTCCAGCACTACTAGAATGAGTCTGTATGGACTACGCTTGAGTTTAAAGCGAGCGAGCGCTAAAAAATGGGATAGATAAAAGTAAATATGATAGTCACCGACAAACTGTGTGCAGACGTTCTGTACAGGACAAGCCACCGGCTGAATGAGAAGCTCAAAGTATGTACTCCAGTTCACTTATTTATGTATCTATTTATTAACATAAGCTTATGTGATAATCTGAACTGTATTTAGAAGAGACACTTTGTTTTGTATGCTCATTTTCTGTTTTCTTTAACTGATTTTATGTCCGAGGACGGGACTAATATTACCACTGCATAACTAGTGTATTAGGAATGTCTTGTCTAGTGCACTTCCTTCTCAAGCAGAGACGCCTCCGGTGGCTGGGCCATGTATCTCGAATTGAGGATGAACGTATTCCCAAAGATGTATATGGAGAACTAGCCACAGGGAAGAGGCCAACCGGAAAACCTGAAATGCTATATTGGGATGTGTGTAAACACGATATGAAAACCCTTGGAATACATCCAGACACGGGGAAAGAGTTGCAACAGACAATGTTCCTGGAGAAGAGATGTACGAAACGAACTGGTGCTCTTTGAGCACAATCTGATCCAACAAACTGAGGATAAGCGACACAGGCTTAAAACGCAGTCACTTACTGCGGGACCTGCCTCGTCTTACAGATGCGGAAACTGTAACAGAGATTGTCACTCTCGCATTGGACTATACAGTCACAAGCGGCGCTGTCAGGTACCTCCCCAACGGCACAACTCTATAGTCCTTCAGGACTGAAAGAGGCCTACTACTATTAGTACTGTCCTGTCTATAAAGCTAATAATAGCTTATTATTGTAAGAAAGCATGTTGTATATTGGAAATATTTCTCGTGATGTGACTATGTATATATGTATGTACCCACGATGTATATCTAGTGAAGTGTCAATGGTTCTCAGAAGGGTCTATATGGAGACGACTACTGACTACAGCCGTGTGTCTGGGATAGGTCGGACGAAGCGTTACAAAACTTGACCTCTCGTAGAGCTAGAAAAATCTAGTTATAGGAAAGCAGAGACATTAGCAAAGCCGTAGTGGAGTACAGGCCGGTGCATCGCGGAGTCATGAGTGTCTCTGCCTATTGTGCAACATAAACATATGGGACGAATTGGTGCGTACATTCCTATGTTGAAATAATCAGTTGTATTTCTTCCGCGTATACTCCTATATAACTTCACATTCTCATAGAGACACAAAATGTAGACACCGGAAATGACAGTCAAGTTGACGTAGTGCAAGCCTAGGGCACGAATCACAACGGTGTGCTGGTGACAATCACTGGGAATTACACCACAACATTGTCATGTTGATAGGAAAGGGCAAAAACTACAACATTGTCATAGTGATAGGCAAGGGCATAACTACCACACATGTCATGCTGACCAGTAAGAGCACTAACTACATCATTGTCGTGGTGATAGCAGGCGCAAAAATCCTACAACATGTCATAGGATAGGCAAGGGCACTAACTACAAAATATCATGGTGATAGCAAGGCATTAACTACAACATTGTCATGGTGATATGCAGAGCACTAACTACAACATGTCAGATGACAAGTAGGGCACTAACTACAAGATGTGTGGTGATAGGGAAGAGCACTAACTACACACATGGTCATGATAATAGCAAGGGCACTAACTATAACATTGTCATGGTGATAGGCACGGCATTATAACTGCAACATTGTCATGCTGACACGTAAGAGCACTAACTCCAACACTGTCGCTGGTGATAGGCAAGGGCACTAACTACAACATTGGCAATGTGACAAGCAGGCGACTACAACAGTTGCAAAACTTGTGTCCTAGCAGACAGAGTATGTTGAGTTTGTAAAGAACCAATTTATTGAACACTTAATATAAGTGCTGCAGATCATTCATAGATCACACAAGTACCGAGCAATGTAGCACCTCTTGACTCCAAACTGGGTATATCAGAGTCCCAAATTATATCATCATCATCGTGTATATGCGATAAGCGTGGACACTCATTTTAACCATCTCACATCATCACAGCGTGCGTGGATCAGCTCTCGTGCTCCTATCTCGACCGTGCCATGTAGCGAGCCATCAGATATTCACTTCTCTGTCTTCCCTATCTTCTTTAATCTCACGTCTTGTCAGTGTCATCAAGTTCTCAGTTCTCAAAACGAGCCAAAAATTATTGACTGTCTGCGACTAATCTTTCTTTAAGTCAGATTTCGCTCTTTAATTGTTTCTGTTGACTTGCTCGTGGTTTTTCTGTCAGTCCATGTGGTATGCATAAACCACATTTTCACATGTCTGCTTATTGTGCCCCGTTTCACATCTATACAAACATACAGGTCTGTGTAGCACTACAACACTCTTTTCTCCTGGTGTACTTAACTCTTACAGGCGTTAGAGGTGTCACCTTTATGTCATACATTCTAACTATTAATAGTGTTATCAGTGTTTCTGTTCAATGCCATATGTTTTACTACTTTATAGCTTTAAGTCCCCGTACTTTATGTCATTGTATTTAACTTTATAAGGGCTTTAGAGGTTTTCCATTTTACTCAGCATATATATTGATTCTTAGAGAATGTTATAGTTTACTGTTATTTATGTCATATATCTTACTTGTAAGAGTATAGGCCAGCTCTCACAGCTGCGCGAAGCATCATAACGGACGCAGTCGTAATACCCGCTAGAACGCATGCGCAACACAGCACTGCGGGCGGTACAGCGTATATGAGTGCTTCCTATGTCATATATTATAACTCTAAAGCGGGATAGAGTTGTTATAGTGTATGTCATTATTTTACTTCTGAAAGTATATTAGAGTTGTCGTAGTTGTGTCAGTGTATTTTAACTCACACACTGACCTTTGAGGTGGATAACTATGTGCTACGCTCTTTCCTCGAAAAGAGAGACGAAGAAAGAGAAATGTGTAATTTGAAAGAGTTCTTTATTGTTTGTTTCTCTTTCATGTCGTTTATTCACTTATTACTCATGTATTCTCTTAGTACACACACAATGCAGAACCGAGAATTTGTTTCATATTATCACAATCAAAATTAGACGTACACTTCTATGCTCTTTGACAATCGCCTACTATAGCCAACCCTGGTGTACACACGCATGCTCTGTAGGACATCCACCGGGGCACTCCGTAGTTTTCACTCTCAACCCACCACCAGATCTCCATTGCTTCCAGTTTCCCGCCTTATCTTCCTTCTCTTTTTCATGTACCACTTCCAAGCATTTACAAGGAGTCTCCACTGAATCTTTAACACTCCCTACCCCTATTCCCATTATACCACAGCCTCTTACGGATGTCTATATAAGAGTATCAATGTGAAGATTCCTATTAGTATCACAAACTGAGATTCTGAGATTAGTAGCACATTTCTGTCCTCATGTATTTGTTATTTTTCATTTCTTCCTTTTCTTAAAATTTTTCTCATTTTCTTCATCTTTCCATTCTTTTCATTCCGTTCTTATACCCTGATATAGTCTATGTAGCGTCGTCCTCAAGTTTATATGTTGTGTTTTGTGTATCTGTTTCCTGATGAAGGCTAGTGGCCGCAACGTCCTGTGTTTTCTGTAATTATTTTCTGTTAAGCTGCAACAAGAAAGAACAAAAACCAATATATACAAGATTGCTGTACCAGAATAGAGCAATATCATAAGACTGGAAGAGATTATAATATGTTCAAAGAAATTATTGACAAGAAATGTTCAACCACAATTGAATGTTATCTGTAAAAAGTTCGGAAATTCCTTAACAGAATCTAGACAACTTCTAGAAAGATGGCAGGAATACTGCAGTGGAACGAACGAACGAACGAACGACTTTATTCTGGAATGCATGATATGAATGACAGTGAGGATATGAATGAGATACATGAACCAATGACAACAGAGACAGAACCTGAACCCTCATTAGATGAAATTGCATGGGCAATAAAGAACATGAATAATGGTAAATCACCCGGATGTGAAATCAAATCACATCAAATCAAATCAACTTTATTTTAAAAGGGTCACAAATTGGGCACGCAGGCCCGTCTTACATTCGGCTCTTCCAATCACTCATCTTTCATCCATCAGGAGCATTATACATTCACATAGGAAGAAAAATTACATTGTGAAATGAATGTTGTAAACATAAACAAGGCAAATTACCATGTTATGAGGCCCATCTCTCACCTACCCACACATCACCCAACCCACACACACACCCGCCCACCCACACACACACACCCAGGGACACATACATACCCTACCAACCAACCTATACTTCTCCCGCATATCCCCAACCTTCCTAAGAGGACGAGCCATGAGTTTGGTTTGATATCATGCAAGGAATCCGTCACAGCTGCAGTAAAATTCTACTAAATATCGCAATGGAAAGACTTCGTAAGAAAATTGAAGAAGAAATTAACGTGGTTTAAGCTGGATTTAGACAAGCAAGAGGAAAAAGAGATCACATACTCAACATTCGTTTAATAATTGAGAAGTCAGAGAATTTAATGTCAACCTATGCTCGTGTTTTGTGGATTATTCAAAGGTATTTGACTGTGTCCATCCATCATGTGCCATGCCGGTAAGCGTGGGCGGTCATGTTCTGCCATCTCACTCGATCACCAGAGTCGTGGATCAGCTCCGTGTTTCTGTCTCGACCATGCCACGAGGCCAAGCCATCCAGGTATTTGCTTCTAGGTCTTCCTCTTTGTCTGTTCCCCTCGATCTTACCAGTTGTCACCAAGTTCTCCAATTCATTTCTTCTCATAACATGCCCAAAAAATTTGACTGTCTGCGTCTAATGTCTCTAATCAGTTTACGAACTTCGTTTGTTTCTTGAAGGACCTATTCATTGGTCTTTCTGGCTGTTCATGGTATTCTTTGCATTTTCCTCAGAAACCACATTTCTACAGCCATCAGATGTTTTTCAGCTTGACTGCTCATTGTCCAAGCTTCACATCCATATAAAAGTACAGTTCTATGTAGCACCTCAACACTCTTTTTCTCGTTTCAATTGACATCTTTTTATTGGTCAGTATGTTTTTCATCTTGCTAAAGGCTACCTTAGACATGTCAATTCTTGTTCTAATCTCTTCAAGGCATCTCCCATCACATGTTATTACTGTTCCGAGATAATTGTACCTATTCACTTGTTGAAGAATATTCCCATTTACTTGTATATTACATTGTGGTATTTCGTTCTTCCTAGTGACGACCATAATCTATGACTTTTTACAATTTAATTCTAACCCCCGTTATTCACTGTGTGTAACAACTGCATCTACTAAATGTTGCAGGTCCTGTTCATTGTCTGCAATCAAGACTTTATCGTCTACATATTCGATGTCCTTTGAGAGAATTTGATGTTAGTTTATCTAATGTAATGGCTACACCTCTTTGGTGTTCTTCTCCCCCAGAGTAAATAATCTTATAATCATCTCCTGTCCTTATCCCTGCCCCTTTCCATCTCGTTTCCGATATTCTTAATATCTTAATCTTCTCTTTCTCCATTTCTTGTTTGATGTTTTCTAATTTTCCATCTGCATTCATTGTTCTAACATTCCAAGTTCCTACTTTCAATTATATTAATCGTTTGCACCTAGTAGCCTGTTGACGGTGTGGAGTCACCTGGTACGCATGACTATCCCTACCGGGCGAGGCTGCTCCTATGGAGCACCCATTTACGCCGTTTCTCTGGTTATCGATGAGTCCACACAACATGATTTTCTTGGCATTTATAAAGAAGGTAGTTTGCCATTGCTTTCCTTCCTAGCAGTGACCATATTGGTCAGTGACCGTAGCCATTGTCTCCTCAAAAAAAGAGATCCTCTGCCTACCGTCGTAAAGGTGAAAACCATAACCTACAACTATCTGTCGGCTGCTCTCCATCTTCATCCACCACCTGCACCCATGGCTTCACATAACCCTGATAGGGGGGCTAAACGGGTACTCTACCTTGCCCAAGGGTGTCCCGTAGGCTGGCGGAGGGAAGGAGGCGCCTTACTTCTCCTTTGATAGGGGATACAGGCAGTGGTTAGAATAGATGGCGAGACATGAGTTTGGTTTGACATCATGCAAGGAGTCCGTCAGAGCTGTTTGCTATCGCCCTATTTGTTCAACCTGTACGCCGAAATTATAATGAGAAATGTCAAAGATACTATAAACAGGGAGCTATGTGATGTCCTAAATATCGGTGGTCTTGACATACTAGAGATTCGATATGCTGATGATACAGTATTGTTATCCACAACACAGAATGGTATACAAAACCTAATAACCTCAACCCAATTGAAGAGTGAAAACACAACTTGTATTTTAACATAGCAAAAACAAAGAGCCGGCTCCGTGGCCGAGGAGTTAGCAGCTTTCTCCGCTAACCCCGAATACTCTCGTCACGTGACGCGACGAGAATTAGCAGTGGTTCGAATCGCAAAAGTGACTTATGAGAGTATGGAGCCGGTCGCTCAGAAAGTCGTGGCGTGCTGATGAGCGTAATCTAGCCTAGGAATCAACATACAGCTGAAAGATGCTGGTGTTGACCACAATATCCTGAAACAGGATGGAAACGCGGAAAAAAAAAACAACAAACAAACAAAGATAACGCATACAAATACAACTGCTATAGAGAAATAAATATATGTTAATGAGGGAAAATGTTGGAAAATTTCGAATACATTGAGTCATTGATTACCAACAATGGTGACATAATGAAAGAAGTTAAAAGACGAATATCTATTGCTCTTCAAAGACTAAAACAACTGAATAAATTGTGGCGAGGGACAGATAGAACTACAAACATTAGATTTTTAAGAGCATGCATCTTTTCCATTGCAACATATCCCCGTGAGACCTGGACACTTACTAAACAAGCTGAACTGCGCATAAACACCTTTGAATATAAATGTTATAGACGAGTTCTAATAATATCTTGGATAAAGAAAAGAACAAATGCATCCATACTTCAAGAGTGAATATTGAAGAAGGTTGGCTATTAAAGACGATAAAAAAGGAAAATTGATATATTTTGGTCACTTGAAACGTCGCAAATGTTTGAAGAGAATAATAATGGAGTGGTATATGCCTGGGAAGAAAGGAAGAGGAAGGTCAAAGAGAAGATGTGGCGGATGATCTCCAGATGAGTGTATCGTACGTGGGACATCTTGCTTATGATCAAGAGGTTTTCCGGAAGGTTGTTATGGGAGCAAGGTTCTGCAAAGGACATACTACTGAATGAATTAATGAATGAATAAATGAATGAATGAAGCTGCATTTGTGTTATTTTATATTCTTTTCCCATTTTATTACATTTTATTTTAACTCTAACAGAGTGCTATAGTTTGTTTCTATTCTATATCAATAAATGTTAAGAGTTAAGAGTTTTCCCACTTTGTGTCATTATAATTTACTTATTAAATGGCGTTAGAGTCTGTTTTTATGTCATATTTTAATTTTTGAAGGGCGTTAGATTTGTCCCATTTCATATCATTATATTTTATTTCTTAAAGAGAAATTTAGTTTGTTTCTATTTCATGTCATAATTTTATTCTGAAAGAGCATTAGAGTTTTCCAGCCCTCAAATAGTGTTAGCTGGTTTCCACTTTATATCATTATATTGTAACTCCTAAAAAGTATGAGAGTTTTCTCTCTTTTTGTATGTGTGACACACAATTTATCTTCGTATATCGGTTATTACATACAGAAGAAATATTGGATATATGGTGTAGGTCCCATATGTTAAGTTGAATCAGCACTCGATGGGTAATATTTTTTTAACGACAGCTTTTCCTGTTTTCCAGAAAATGTCCTGGCACCGATTTATTTAGGCTTAGACGATCTGGGAGCTAAAATTAGTAAATAATATCTATTTTAAACATCCCCGCTTCTAATGGGATTCAAACATATGACACCGGGCCGATAGGCAAGTATGCTAACCAATGATCTGCCACGGCTTGTGGACTCAGATCAAGCCAATGTGGCTGTTATGGCGCCCTGGAGTATATTTGCTGGTCATACCTTACATTGCCTATATGTGTCTGGCACTGAACCAGATGTCCGTCCGTAAAGAGGCTGGGCGATAACATGCTGTCAATAACAATTGCACCATAAATTAAATCTCTCCAGCTGATTTTCTGCAGTGAACCAACAAATAGTCATGTGCGCCTCAGTTTGTCTTGGAGAGGTGGCTACAGGTTTGCCAGTTTCTTTTTAATGCCATGCATGTAGTCTGATTACATATTTTTATGTTTGTTTTTTTCCATGATGCATCTGATTAAAGGATTTATTTTATTACATTGTGTTATCAATGAAACCTTTTGTTCTGTTTGCGGGATGTTTGCATGTTCGCGCTGACATTATTGCTGATAATGGCGTGATTCATATCTTAGACAGCATTATTTTTCCAGTCTCCATTGGCCTTACCATTGCTCATCTGTGTATCACTAACCTATGTATATAATCAGTGTCTCACCAAAGGCCACATTCCATCAGCTCTCAAATTCGCTAAAGTGTACCCTCTTCTTAAATCTGGTTCATTGGACAATGGTCTCCCGAACAATCATAGACCCATTTCTTTACTATCATCACTATCTAAACCACTAGAAAAACACATCCATAAGGTAACATAACAGTATTTAGATCGCAACAAGCTTATAGTTGACAGTAGATCAGGATTTCGACCAAAATAATCTTGCCGTACGGCCCTAACAAACATGATAGAAAATTGGCACCAGAATATAAATAGCAACAATCTATGTGGAGCTGTGTTTATCGATTTCAGGAAAGCGTTTGATATGATGGACCATATCATTTTGATTAAAAAAACTAGAGACAATGAAAATTGGTCCTAATATTGTGACGCTAATAACATCTTTTCTGTCAAACAGAAAGCAAGTATTATCATACAATAAATCGCTGTCCCAAACCACTACCTTCAATACTGGAGTAATGCACGGCTCTATTCCTGGCATTCTATTATTTGCCATATATATTAATGATCTACCTTTGCATCTGACGTCGTCCTGCGATCTATTTGCAGACGACTGTACAGTGTATACAAATGCTGAAAGCAGTAATTTGCTGGAGTCGTCTTTGCAACAAGAATTAAATAATGTAGTTAGGTGGAGCTATGCGAATCGTATGCAAATTAACATCACTAAGACAAAATCTATGTTATTAACAACCAGACAAAGACTTCAAACTCTAAATTAACACAGATCACTTCAACTTCACATCGATAACATGCCAGTAGAAATCAAATCAAATCAAATCAAATCAACTTTATTAGGGTCACAAATTGGGCGCGCAGGCCCGTCTTACATTCGGCCCTTCCAATCACTCGTCTTTCGTTCATCAAGAGCATTATACATTTACATAGGAAGAAAAATAAACATTGTGAAATGAATGTTGTAAACATAAACAAGGCTAATAACCATGTTATGAAGCCCTTCTGCCACCTATCCATACATCACCCCACCCACACAACACCCCCACCTACCCACACACACGCAAACCAAGGGACACATACACACCCCCACCTACCGACACACACGCACACCAAGGGACACATATATATCCCACCAACCTATCCATCCCCCTCCCGCACATCCCCCACCCACACACACTGCCCTCACCTGATCCCCCAACCAAAATACACTCGCCACCCACAAACATTCCCCCACCAACCCACACATTCCACGCCCATCCACATACACATCCTACCCCACACATCCTCTCCCCACCCACACCTCAAACCACCCATCCCCCCGCCACATCTCCATCGACAACATATTCCCCACCCATGCACACAATCCCCCACCAACCCACACATCGCACATCCACATCCCAAAACCATACACACACATCCCCACCAACTGACATGTCCCTACACCCCCCCCCCCCCCACACACACACATCTCCCTAACCACCCATACATCCCCAATCCACTCACACACACACCCACCACCCACACATACAACTTCCAACCACCCACACATGCCTTAACCTAATCCCCCACCACACAATCCTCCACCCGCACATCACATACACCCCCTACCACGCACTATTCCCAACCCACGCACCACACACACACATACCCTCACCAACACATCCCCACTTACACACCACACACATATCCCCCACCCAGATACCACACAATATTCCCACCCACACAGATACCCTTACCCATCCACCCCACATACCCCCACTCACACACCACAAAAATCCCCCACCCACACACACAAACCTCACCCACACAATATCCCCAACCAACACACCACACACCTCTCACCACCCACACACGCATTCCCTACCCGTCCACCAACACACACTCACTCACGCATACATCCTCCACTACGCACCCACACACCCCCACCCACCCACCTCCAACCAAACATCTCTCGATCACAATACCCCTACCCCCACACACATCCTTCACCCACTCACACATCCCACCCCGACACATACAACTCCCTTACCCACCTACACATCCCTAAGCCATTCACACACCCCCATCCACACATCTCCCACCCACACTCCCCCACATACTTCCCCCAACCACCACAATCCCCTACTCACCCACACATATATCCCACCCATACGCACATTTCCCGCACCCATCACGCACATCCCCCACACCACAAAGTGTAATTGAGCACAAAACATTAGGCCTCATCATTGATAGAAACCTAACCTTTAGACCTCATGTTCAAGCGCTCACTAAACAAACAGCGAAAAAAGTCTACCAACTCGCCAAAATTAAAAATTTCCTTGATGAGGACATCAGGAGAATATTCTATACTTCTCACATACAGACACATTTTGACTACTGCTCTACAATCTGGGACGGTTGTTCCAATTCAAGCACCAAGCGACTTTACTGACTCCAGAAACGGGCTATGAGTTTAATTTATAGCAAACATTTAACTGACAATCTTAGCCTGCATTAACGCCTTCAGTTACTACGACTCCGCAAACGACTACTTTTCAATAAGGCCAAACTAATTCACAAAATCCTACATCGTAATGTCCCAAATTACCTTTGGCCAATGTTTGAATATAATGCTAGACACAGTAAACGATTAAATACATTACACATTCCGAAGCCTAGGATAGACTTATATAAAACAAGCATAACGTACTCTGCAGCTCAGCTGTGGAACAATCTTCCACATGAAATAAAAGACATCACCAATCCCTATTCATATAATCGCAAATTATTTGAACCCTATCTCAGTACGGATTACCTTCCCCCTTAATAATAAAAATAATAATAATAATAAATCCCTAGTATAACAGTCAGCTCCCTTTTGGTAGGCCAGTATATTCCACATAGCTGACACACAGCTAATAACAAGTGCCACACCAGTTATTATTGATTTTTCATTTTCCACATGCCTTTATAATGCATATCTTTTATATAGTTGCTGTTTTCAGTTGGCCTTGAATGATGTGTGAATGATAAAATGTATGAAAAAGAGTGATAAAAGGGCAGAATGTTAGACGGGCCTGCGTGCCCAATTCTTAACCCTTTGAAAATAAAGTTTGTTTGTTTGTTTATTTGTTTGTTTATTTGTTTATTTGTTTGTTTGTTTGTTTGTTTGTACAATAGAGTTCGATATGATATTTTAATGACGGCACTGATGGAGAAGGGGGTCAATCCCTGGTTGGTGAACTGGATAGCGGCCGTCCTGCACTCTCGCCGGGTCGCTCTCCGTCTGGGTTCATGGACCTCAGAGCCACATATTTCAACCCCGGGACTGCCACAGGAATCCGCAATCTCACCGGTGCTCTTTAACGTGTATACGAGCAAGATTGCAAACCTAGAAGCGCCAGGGGTTGGAAGGATACTAACATTTGCAGATGATATTCTTGCATATAGGCAAGGGAGAGATAGGGAACAAACAGCCCAGGAGCTACAGGCGACAGTAGACAAATTGATTGACTGTTGCTCTGGTATGAGTGCTATCATCCACCCGGAAAAGGCGGTTGTTTTGTGGTGGGTCTCTGAACAACAGGATTGTGAGAACTGATGTCCCAAGCCTCACGATAGATGGCAGAAGCGTCAACAGAGAGAACAAACTGATGTATCTGGGAATCACATTTGACAGGAGCCTGTTCTTCAAGGACCATGTGGAGACGGATGTGACAAGATCTCAAAAAGGACTCAATGCACTTAAAACTATGGCTCCAATGGACACAGAGCAGAGAATGCTTTTAACACTATCATTCATTGGCACCTTGCCATCTTGACAGACAATAGTTTGTGCTTTAGAAAGGCATAATAACTATTACCCATGGCTGTAGAGAATGTAGACTTTCAGCTTTGTTTGCAGGCATATTCCGTTTGTTTTCCACGCATTCTTGTACAGTCTGCCAAAGGCCGCGCTGGCACTGGAGATTCGTGCATTCACGTCGTCATCAATTGTAGGGATTTTTTTTTTTTTGGGACTTCGGATCGTTCAAATATGCCTTGTGGAGAAGTTTCTCGGCCAGCAATTGGTTGATGTCTTCGGAATTTTCATCAAACCAGTCATGCTCTTAGAGGGCTGGACCGAGTATTTCCATAGCAGTGTTGTAAATTATGTCCTTTAGGGCTCTCCACTCTGTTTCACCATCCTGTTTAGCTGCAGCACTGGGTTTGAGGCGGTCTTCTAGCATAGTTTCAAACGATAACTACATTTTTTACTGTTTAGACGAGTGACATTTAGTTGTTGTTGTTTTGTTTTGTTTTTTGCACTTTTACCGCTTGAGGACGCCGTGGTGGTTTTATGTGTATGCTTATTTTTGAGACAATGAGACGATGGTCTGTCTAACATTCTGCACCACGCATGGGTTTTGTCACCCGAACGTCTTATCAATCCTCCTGACGATGACATAGTCAATGAGATGCCAGTGTTTCGAGCGAGGGTGCATCCACGATGTCCTTTTTCTCATGGAAAGAGGGAAATTGTGTTGGCAATCAGGTGATCATGTTCGCACATGTCTGGAGGAGGAGGAGTCCATTGCGGTTACAATTTCCGACTCCGTGCTTTCCAATAATGCCACTCCAAGAGGCGGTGTTCGTGCGAACTCTGGCATTGAAGTCCCTAGGGAGTATAAGTTTGTCGCCTTTGGGAACAGATGTTAATACATTGGGCAGGTCCTCATAGAACTTGTTCTTGACGTCATCCTCATTGGTCAAGATTGGTGCGTAGACACTCACGGTGGTTGCATGCTTCCTTCCGTTCAGCAAGGGTAACTTAATGGTCATAAGCCTGTCGTTTATAGCCTTAGGAAATCCAGCAAGTTCTCCAATCAAGGCCCGACTTAATGACAAATCCCACACCGGACTGACGTCTTTCCTCACTTGTTTTTCTACTCCAGAAGAATGTGTAGCCGGCACCTACTTCACAGACGTGGCCTTCTTGGGGGAAGGCTAGGATGTACAGCAAGCACACCACAAGCGTGTACATCCCATTATCAGCATCCGATTCTCTCAGTAATTGAGTGAACGTAAAGAAGAAAGTAGGAAGAAACTAGAAAGAGCGACCTGGACTAATAACAGAAGGTAGAAGAAGACAAAGAAGAAGATACTGAAAACGTTTCGTGGATTATGCCCAGTTTCGATTGTTTCCTGCTACAAGTATTTCCTGCTGACCTACTTTCAGTTTCGAAGGGCAAACAACAGCAAATACTCCAAGACGAGCGGGCCATGTCCTAAAAAACAACCGGCCTGTGCTCATTGCTCATTAGTTAGTTAGTTATCAGTTGGGGTATCTTCGTTGCACTCCGGACATGTCCATAGGTGCTCAGATCCTCCCCCCAGCATATGCATCAGCGTCCGGTGGCTAATAGTGCCAGTTCTGTGTTGGTTGACGAGGAGCTTTGTTTTCCCGATGTACCTCTCGCGTCTGGCTGTGCCGATTCTTACTCCCAGGTCTTTCATCCTGGAGAGCGATGTGGAATCACTGGCGTCAAAATCCTCTGTTCTCGCCATATCTTTAAGGGCGTTAATAACATCCGCACGATCCATGGGCTGGCCATCTACAGGGGGTGCAGAGCCAGCCAATTTATCAGCTCGTTCATTTCCCTCGACTCCCGCATGTCCCGGGACGAAGATGAAGGTGACTTTGCGGACAACAGACTTCCGCAGCGACTCAGTCCACTGTCTACGTACAGATCCAGCTTCGACCTTCTGAATCATGCTCATTGAATCACTTAGTACACACACGTTGGTATAATGCTGTGATTCCAGCCATATGAAAGCCTGTGTAACTGCCATCACCTCCATCGTCATGCTGCTCGTGGTCATAGAGTGGGCACCACTGGATTCTTGAACGGTTCGGCCCGCTGAACGGGCTGTAAATGCCCACGCACTTCTCTGCTGCTTTACAACAGATCCATCTGTATAGATGAGCACTTCGGGGCTATCTGAGCTCATTGCTCATATGAGTGTGTGTTCTATGCACTTACTGCACTTACTTCGTTGAACTTGATTGTGTGTATATCTCTGCGAAATGAAACGATTCCTGGTTAGTGTTCGCAAACAATCTAGAAGTGTTGATATCAGTTTATGTAATTTTAACTTGATTAGACTACAAACTCAGTGGAATCCGACATTATATTATTAGTACTGACAACTATTGCTTGCTTGCTTGTGTTCGTTGGCTTGAGCTCCAACGCTAAGTCCTGCATGTCGGATAAAGGCATCCTGTTGTCCAACATCAGTGTGATGTCATACAGGACCTGAGGTTTGCGTGAGTATCCGTTGTCCCATGTCTGGCTTATTGGTGTGCAGACTGGTGGTTCCTCGCCGTACAGGCAGACACTCTCCGACTTCTGAGGAATCGGCGATCCTACTGACTCTAGCCAGGACCCCGAAGGGACCTCTTCTGTTGCCCAGGACGCTCGACGAGATCGCGTCAATAGGTCTATAACCCGGTCCTGGTGCCTTGGAAACATCTCTGCGTCCCATTAGTACTGTGAGACCCAAGGAACGCACATTGAGTGATCAGCTGTTCTCCACCAAATACGGCATGATGTGTGGCTAACGTATTAGACATGTGGCATTTGGTCTAAGAATGTTAACAAATCTGGCATTTATTTTAACAGCCAGCATAGTAATAATATCATTCATTGGCACCTTGCCGTCTTGACAGACGATAGTTTGTGCTTTACAAAGGCATAATAACCTTTATCTATGGCGGTAGCGCATGTGACTGATAAGGCCAATTTGCGCTGTAAATGTCCGTTCACAGTGGGTGCATGTGAATACGTGGTCATTTCCACCATCATACACCATCTTACGTCTCAAACGCTCGGTGTGTGACTTATCTGCAATAATTTTCTCCTTTGTCTTTATTCCATTTCTGATATTTGCCCTCCATGCAACACGTTCAGCGGCGACTTGCTCCCAGTGTGCATTATCAATGCCTGTATCAATCATGTCCCGCTTACACACATCTTTGTATCGTAGTAGAGGCCGACCCTGAGATCTCTTACCCATCTGTAATTCACCAAAAAAGATGTCCTTTGGTATTCTACCATCATCCATCCTCCTAAGATGTCCTATCCATCTAAGTCTACGAAGAATGAGCATGGAATAAACTGTCACACAGCCTGATCTTTCCAATACTTCAGTATTTGTGATTTTGTCTTGCCACTTAATACCAAGAATTCTTCGCAGACATCGTATATGAAAGCTGTTTATATGTTTCTCTTGGTGTGAGTAAGTTGTCCAGGTTTCACTGCCATAAAGAAGAGTACTAAGGACACAGGCTTGATAGACAAGGACTTTTGTTTTTTCAGTAAGCTTCCTGTTCTCCCAGACTCTTTTTGTTAACATGTTCATTGTTGTTGCTGCCTTACCAATCCGGATGTTGATTTCCTGATCTAGGGATAATTTGCTATTTACCACTGATCCTAGATATGTAAAATGGTCTACCATCTCTAGTTCGGCGTCGTCAATAAAGATTGATGGTACCCCTTGTGCACCTTGTGACATAATCTGTGTATTCTTTTTGCTAATTGTTAAACCAAATTCAGAACAAACATTGGAGAATGCAGATAGTAGACATTGCAATTCTTCCCCAGAGTGGGTCGTAACTGCAGCATCATCTGATCTTAAGAGAGCTTTCTTCTTCTTATCAATCAAGGGCTGCAGAGTCTCGCTGTTGGCCGCAAACCAGTCCTGCCTCTTATGATCCACAGTGCCGTAAACCCCTACGGCAGTTTTATAAAGAGTTTCCTTAATTTGACCCCACTTTTCATTTACTGTACAATTTTCTGGTGTATCAGTGAAAGCGTCTTCAAGTTGCTGTTGAAACTGAAAGCACTTTTCAGGATCATGAGTGTTAATAATATTAATCCTGGGGCTAGATTTGTGTTTAGCTGTGTAGATTCTCTTTGGTCTCAGTCTAACCCTTGCAACAACCAAAAAATGATCCGTATCACAGTCAGCACTGTGGTAACTTCGAGTCAATGATATATTGTTCAGATGTCTCCGTGTGATGATGAAGTCCAGCTGGTGCCAATGGCCGGATCTTGGATGTTTCCATGTGACCTTATGCATCTCTTTTGTTTTAAAAAAGGAGTTTGTAATACATAGGTCATTACTGGTGCAATGCTCCAGCAGCCTTTGCCCATTTTGATTCATGCGACCGATGTTGTATTTTCCAAGGCACACTGGCCATGAACTCGAGTCCTTGCCCACACGAGCATTGAAATCACCGAGCATATAAATGTAGTCAGATTTTGGAACTGCCTTGATCACGGAGTCTAAGTCCTCATAGAACGAATCCTTCACATCATCGGAGGAATCGAGTGTCGGTGCATATGCATTGTAGTAATAATATGGTTTATAAACGGTGTACGCATGTTGCCTCTGTGTAAGAAGTGAGCTGGTGATGTTTCATTGTGGCTATTGTTTATTTAGTGATCTGCTGGCGCTGAATAGTCTGGCACTGACAAAATTATTATAATTAAAATGTCAAACGAACAAACAGACTTTATTTTCAAATGGTAGCAAATTGGGCACGCAGGCCCGTCTTACATTCGGCCCTTCCAATCACTCATCTTTCGTTCATCAATAGTGCATAGGAAAAAACATTGTCGAATGAATTTTGTAAACATAAACAATGCATATTACCATGTTATGAGACACATCCACCACCCACCCACACATCCCCCATTCACCCCACATCCCCCACCCAACCACACACACAACCCAGACACACATACATTCCCCCACCCATCCACCATATCCCACACCTACACATCTCCCGAACCTCACACACCGCCCACCCACCACACATCCCGTCCACCCACACCCCAAGCACACATATCAGTTATTATCAGTTATCAATTGGGGTATCTTCATTGCACTCCGGACATGTCCATAGGTGCTCAGATCCTCCCCCCAGCATATGCATCAGCGTCCGGTGGCTAATAGTGCCAGTTCTGTGTTGGTTGACGAGGCGCTTTGTTTTCCCGATGTACCTCTCGCGTCTGGCTGTGCCGATTCTTACTCCAAGGTCTTTCATCCTGGACAGCGATGTAGAATCACTGACGTCAAAGTCCTCTGTTCTCGCCATATCTTTAAGGACGTTAATAACATCGGCACGATCCATGGGCTGGCCATCTACAGGGGGTGCAGAGCCAGCCAGTTTGTCAGCTCGTTCATTTCCCTCGACTCCCGCATGTCCCGGGACGAAGATGAAGGTGACTTTACGGACAACAGACTTCCGCAGCGATTCAGTCCACTGTCTACGTACAGATCCAGCTTCGACCTTCTGAATCATGCTCATTGAATCACTTCGTACACACACGTTGGTATAATGCTGTGATTCCAGCCATATGAAAGCCTGTGTAACTGCCATCACCTCCATCGTCATGCTGCTCGTGGTCATAGAGTGGGCACCACTGGATTCTTGAACGGTTCGGCCCGCTGAACGGGCTGTAAATGCCCACGCACTTCTCTGCTGCTTTACAACAGATCCATCTGTATAGATGAGCACTTCGGGGCTATCTGAGTGTTCATAGATGAGCGCGTTAACCTCTGCATTGACAGCGGCAGGGTTCTGCTCTCTGCACCGTCTGTCGAGTGTGATAATGCAGGAGAAAGTGCACTTAAAAGCTGGAGGCACCGGCACCCATTCCTTGCCGGGGTTGATACTGGTAAGACTGCAGACCTGTCTGACGACATCTTCCGCCCGACCCATCCATGATTTGCCCCTCTTTAGCCTGTCACCCTTTTCTCTGAATATAGCGTCATGCAGAGGGTGCTGCTCATCTGCACTTATTTTTAAGTATGCACGAGCTCTCCAGATCTTGATCCTGTGTTCCATTGTCGGGAAGTCAAGGAGGTATCTCATTGCTACACAGCTGGTGTCTCTCGTGCAGCCCAAAATGATGCGCATGGCTTCGTTTTGTACCTTTTCAAGTCTTCCAATCTGTGTAGGGCTGACAGTGAGGATGGCCAGGGCATACTCGATGCGTGAAAGCACAAGTCCTTGGAACAGAAGTATTAGCAGTCTTTGCTCGATATTGGCAGTCGCCATGACTCTCATTGCTGACAAACCTTTTCGAGCCTTCGTTATGACATAATCGACATGATCTCTGAAGGACAGGCTACGATCAAGCCTCACGCCAAGATATGTCATTGACTGGGTTCTACTCAAACTGCTCCCATCCATTCTTACTGCCGGCAGGTCTGTTTTCACAATATGGTTGTTTAGTGAGAACCATGTAACCGTTGCCTTTGCAGGGTTGACAAGGGCATCGGCATCAGCACACCATGAGGAAATTCTATCTAGTTCTCCCTGCATATCATTGGCAACCGCCTGTCTATCTCGACCCTGTCGATACACGAGGATGTCGTCAACGAATGACAGAGTCCTACCCCTCCCGTCCAACTGTTGTTCAGTGATCGGCACCGTATACACGTTGAATAGTACTGGTGACAGTGGTGAACCCTGCGGCAATCCTGGACATATCGTTATCGGCTCAGAAGACCAACTCCCGCATCTTAGCACCACCTTCCTTTGGAGCAGAACTGCAGCTATCCATCGTACAAGGTGAGGGTGCACTTTCAGTCTGAGGAGGGTTTGCATCAAGTGCTCGAAAGATACTCTGTTATATGCGTCCTCTAAGTCTATGGCGGCCGCACATGTCTCTTCTCTGACCTGAAATCCTTCGTAAACATCTTGAGCAAAGACCGCCGCATTCAGCCATGACTCTTTGTTGCGTCTGTATCCTCCAAGTGTGGGCGGGAAGCAGCCGAGCTGTTCCAAGTCCCAAGCAAGTCTGTGTGCTACAATTTTCTCCAGTAGCTTGCCAACAGTATTCTGCATCGTAATGATTCTGTAGCCGCTTATCTTGGAATGGTCTTTGTTCGGTTTTGGCAGCGGCAGCAAGTAGCTGTGTAGCCATTCTTCTTTGACCTGACCCCTCTGGATACTGGTGTTGAATTCTCTGGCCAGTTCTTCCATGTCATCATCTGATATCACCAGTAGGTCACCATATCGGATGCCGTCTGGGCCTGGGGCGGTGTTAGGTGATTTCTTGAGCATCGCACGCAATATCTCAGCTGTGATTGTCCATTCTTCGTCTGTCCCGACCCCCTCGCACAACTGAGAGAGTGTCGTTGTGGTCCTCTGTCTGGCGGGCTCGTCTTTCTGGTCAGTCTGTTCTATGTAGCGTGCAAGAAGGGCCTTACCTTTATCCGCATCCGACTTTTTCCATGCGAGGTCTGTGCCTTGAAAGTCTGGAATACCCCTACGTTGTGCAGCACCGTTCATGCTCTTGTGGAGGCGCCAGAATGTCGTAAGAGATCGCTCGGAGCACACCTTCCTGCAGAACTCGTCCCATTTCTCGGCCTTGGCCTGTTTGGCGCAGGATTTGAATAAAGTCGTCGTCCTATCGACCTCAGTCTTCAGGTTCGCCAACTCAACCTGTGGCATGTTAGCCTTTCTGGCCTTTTGCCAGTCTTTGACAGCCTGCCTCTTTCCCAGCCATGCCTTCTCGACCTCTCCATTCCACCATGGTGGCTGCAACCATCTTTCTTGTCTCCTGCGGGAGGAAGTTAGTTTTCTTCTTCTGATCTTGCTTATGGCGTCTTGACCAGTGTTGTCGTACGGGAAGGCATTTGTCTTGTTTCTTTGACTCATGGCCCCGTCTTTCTTGATCAGGATGACACAAGGGTAGTGGTCACTATCGTGGTATCCCAGTGTGCCCCACCGGCACCTTGGTGCGATGGTGGGCGACACCAGAGCCAAGTCAATGACGCTGTCAGAGTCACCTGGTCGAGTGGCTATTCTAGTGACCTTCCCATCATTCAGACAGATTAGGGCAGCAGATGCCAGCGCGTCCTCCAGATCTTCTCCCTGTCTATTGGTGATGCGATTCCCCCATTGACTGCCTCTGGCATTGAAGTCCCCACAGTAGATGATATGCCTTTCATCCATATCGAACAAACTCTGCCATTGTCGCACGTCGACCTTCCCATTTCGCGCATAAACGTTCACGATTACAAGCTGCACTGGTGTCATTATTCTTAATGCCTGCACTTGCAGGGCATCACTGTTCCAGGAAGACATATCGATCTCAGACACTAGTATGTTGTCGCGGACCAGAATGGCCTGTCCGAGGTGCCACCTGTTAAAGAATCCCTGAAATCCCGCGACATTGACTGTTCCGTCGCCGAGCTGTGTTTCTTGTAAGACTACAATATCGTTTCCGTAGAGTAGTTTTTCAAGAATGGGTCGGCGTTGACTAAATGATGCACAGTTCCAGTACAGTACTCGAACGTTTCCGATACCCAATCTGTCACACTTTAAACGCCTTCTGCGCGCGCCCGCCCTCTTACCACGTTGTGTCCTTGCTGGTCGTCTGGTCGTCATGTTAGGCTTAACTACCGGCACCGGGCGCCGATGATTACGCCGAAGGAACGTCCGGGCGCGCGTGCACGAACTCCGTTGCACGGTCCGAACTCCATTTCACCACGAAAAAACACTTAATCCATACACATTTCGGGAAAAAACACGTTCCATTGTACGGGACGAAGAAATGTCCCGCCATCTTGCTTCAAGGGAACTCACTCGAGTTCCACCCAAGCACACATACATTAGCCAACCCACACATCCCCCACCCACACACATCCACCTACCTATACACATCTCGCCACCCACTCACATATCCTCCACCCGTCCCATTATCCACCAACAATCACCCACCCACATATCCTTCTCCACCCAAACACCTCCAACCACCTAGCCAAACACACATCCCTCAACCACACATTCCCCACACACACATCTCCCCGCCAACTCACATATTCCGCACCTACCCACACACAAATTCCGCACCCACCCACATAATCTCTCATCTCCCCCAGCCCACTCATAGATCCCGAGCCTACCCATACAAATATGCCCCACCATCTCCTAACCTACACACAATCACCCACCCACATATCTTCTACCCACCCACATATCCTCTACCCACCCACACATCCTCCACCCACCCATCCCCCAACCAAACATACCTTAAACACACATCCCTTAACCATAGACCCTTACCCATATACAATCACCCATCCACACATCCTCCACCCAACCACATATCCTCCACCCAACCATCCCCCAGCCTCACATCCCTTAACCACACACCCCTACCCATACACACAGACATCCCCACCCATACACACATCTCCCCACCCATACACACATTCCTCACTCACATCCCCACCCACCAACACAACCCCCATTCACAAACACACACCTCCCATCCACGCACAAACAACCAACACACACACACACACACACACACACACACATCCAAAACCCATACATTCATTCCCTCACACATCCCTCCACACACGTACTTATCCCTCAATCACTAACACCCACACATCCCTCACCCACTCATCAACACATACATCTCCCATCTAACTACCCACACTCACACACCCCAACCCCCCATCTAAACACACGCCCCCCCCCCACCCTCACACACATATTTCATCCACCCGCACACCCACACCCAACCATACCCCCACCCACCCACACACACATTCTTTATCAACAAATCCTTTATCAAGAAACTAGTTAGTTCGTTTATTATCGTAATGCTGGTTTACATGTCACATTTTTAACTGGACGGTCAGAAACGTGACATGACAACATTATGCAAATTCTGTACTCGGAAATATCCTGAATGAATGACTGTATTTATATTATATAGGAGCTTATCATCACCATGTGCCATGCTATTAAACTTGGGTGTTCATGTTTCGCAAACTCATACGATCACTAGAGTCGTGGATCAACTCTGTGTTCTTGTCTGGATTATGCTATATAGCCAAGCCATCCAAATAGTTACTTTTCTGCCTTTCCCTAGTTCTTCTCACCTCTATCATGCGTGTTGTCTAGTTCAGGTCTTAGTCAAATATGACTGAGCTGCTGTATGATAGTAGACGGCACTACCTGCTTTCTGTTAGCGCCGAACGTTGGGCGACACCCCACATTGTCCAAAAATGTTCACTGTCTACGTCTTTTTTCTCTAATCAATTTACGATCTTAATTTGTTTCTTGTAGTACTTGGTCTTTGGTTTATCTGTCTGTCCATGGTATTCTTTGCATTCTTCTCAGAAACCACATTTCGACAGCCATCAGATGTTTTTCAGCTTGACTGCACATTGTCGAAGTTTCACATCCATGCAAAAGAACAGGCTCTATGTATCCCCTCAACACTCTTTTTATCGTTTCAATTGACATCTTCTTATTGGTCTGTATGTTTTTCATCTGCTAAAGGCTACTGTCGCCATGGCGATTCTTGTTCTAATCTCTTCAAGGCATCTCCCATCAGATGTTATTACTGTTCCGAGATAATTGTACCGATTCACGTGTTGAAGAATATTTCCATTTACTTGTATATTATTTTGCCTATATTATGCCAGCCCCATATTTGTAGACGGCTAATGTGAGCAGTATCACTCTGGTCGACTTTACTTCCCGGAAAATGCCCATACACCAAACTGAGGCTGGGTAGACATGGTTGGGCTGGCTGGCGGGAAACCAAATCTCCTGGCTTCAGATGGGATTCAAACACGTGACTGTCTGGATGGACGGCATGTAAGCAAAACATGTGGCTCCATATACTTGCAAGACAATTGTTTATAGGGAAACATTTAAAGGACTGCAATGCATATGTCTGACTGCATCATCAAGACAAATGATGATTGATTGATCTAGGAACCGACATCACAGCATTCTGGGCATTCCCATAATCGCCCTGTCCCCATCCTCAGCAGCCAGCAAAGAGTTTCAACACCGATAGTTTAAGTAGTAATCTGATTATATGTCCGTCTCGCTTTCCTCTGAGCGTCGAGCGTCGGCCAGATCCCCTCGTCACTCCTCGCTGCCTCATTCTTGCCAGACCACGATGATCCATTTGCTCCTCCGAGGTGCACACGTGCTCCCACAAGGCCGCAACCACGTCTGCCTTGTCATGCAAAAATACTCCACCAAGTTTTGAAAGAGCCAGCCAATCTGTCCGCCTGTTCATTCCCCAGCACACCAGCATACCCCGGAGAAAAGATCCAGGCGATGTTTGCCACCCGTGACCTCCGAAGCGAAGCAAGCCACTCTGCTTGAAGCATGCCTGTCCTCAACTTCCTCAGCATGCTCTCTGAGTCAGTTACATTCACGATGTGTGTGCGTATCGTATTCTCGATCCAGCGGAAAGCTGCACTGACCGCCTCCGCCTCCATTCTTAAGCTAGATATTGTGGTATCATATACCAGACTCTTCTGCACCAAACGTCGGCCATTAGCTTTTGCTATGAACAAGACAAATCAAAGAATTTACTAGACCTTCAATGATAATTCTCTCTAGTAGTTGCATGTCCTTCACGGGACGTAGCAATCAACCCTAGCATTTTGGCTGTTCGTGATTCCTAGGCAAGTTTTACGTTCAGTAGTTTGCCTTTGCTTTCTGAACGACCAGCACCTATACCTTTTTCGAAAAAATCAGCACCGTTGTGTTTCGAACCCGTGTATACAGGATTACGAATCGCGTCAGTAAATTCTTCGCCACGGAGCGCAGTGATAATTACCTTCAGTGTAAAAACGGCAGCTCATCAGCATTCATTATGTTGATCTGGGGAATTGTTTTAGTTATAATATTTGCATATCCTATTTACAGGACATCACTGTCAACACCAGCATTCTACTGCTGTTGTTGATGTCTTAGCAAGTTTACATTCAGTAGTTTGCCATTACTTTCTGCTTCCATACCAACACGATAAGATCCAGCGCGATACGGTCTGCTGCCAAATCGGTCGCAGCTGTGTTTCGAACACAGGTAAGCAGGCTCACAAATCGCGTTCACAAGCCCTTAGCCACGGAGTCCGACTGACCAGTACTTACAGTACCATTAACAATACCATAAACGGCTAATATAACCGGTATAAGAACTAACCTAATCCAGAAAGATACATGTAAAGATCGACAAGGGGAGACAACTCTTAAAGATTGTAATACGGAAGAGGGTGGGAGTTACAACTTTTCAAGCACGCAGAAGATGAATGATTGGGAAGGACTGTGACAAGGGACATGATGACTTTGAAGTCTTCTTACCTTTTTCTTTTAAAGGGTGTATTTAAAACATGGACTAATTCATTCATTTCCTATCGGTTAATTATCTGTCGTGATTGAGACGTTGCAAATGTGAAGAAAGAAACACAAGATATGGGTTATTAATACAATTTTGTAATCACGTGGTAATACTTTCATAGAACATTTCCTAGTCTTGTTTTTATTCGCAGCTAGGATACAAGAATGGAAGAAAACACTGAATACGAGAACTACAAGAAAAGAATGGAGAAGTTTCCTTGTGCCTTTAACCTAGTTGGTTCTAACAAAGTGATAACAACAAAATTCAGAACAATACAACATAATCTGGTCTCTGAGTTGGACATTAACGATAACTGTGAAAACGAACGGATCATCAAACTGAATCTGTTAACCTGGGTACGATTTCGTCTGGAGAATCAGGACGAGGCTGTACAGTTAAGCAACGAAGCTGTTGATTCAACTGAGAGGGGGAATATAGCCTCTTTGGGAAATCGTTTCTTCGTCATGTGGCAAACAGGGGATGAATCCGAAGCGACGAAATGTCTTAAAGACCTGGAGAATATGGAATCAGAGCAAGGTTTTGATACACGACTCACTGATGCCCAAGCTGAACAAGCTTATTACTACAGCCGGCTTGGTGGACCCAACAATTTGCAGCGGGCCATTCAAATATACTCTGCTTTACCAGAAACTCCCATTAACTATCTCCGCAAATTTGGCTGTGGACTGGTTTACCATCGAATCACACATGTCAATATATTCTGCTCAAGTTCAGAGTCCCTGCCCATGCGGGAATATCAGCAACGGGCAGTAGAATGTCTCTTTGAAGTTGCCGAAAATGCAAATAGCCGTCTCAGATCATTGGCTTATGCTCAGTTAGTCAATCTTCGGCGTCGTTATCCATTCGATCTTCCTCCAAGAGACCAAGCATCGTTTCGTGGGCTCGGAGTTGTGCAGTTGTGTCAAAAAGCTTTAGAACACGGTGAGGGCATACCGACAGTTCTGGCGCAATGTGGCAAAGCCATGAAACCAATTAACATTGATAAAGCCATTGAGTGGTTGAAAAAAGCTGTTGAAATTAAAGAAAACTCTGCTGCCTACCATCACCTTGGTATATGCTACAAACGGAAAGCAGAACAGGCAGCAAAAGGAAATCCATGTCCTCAAAACACATCGGAAGAACTACATGACCACGGCTGTATGGGACAGCAGGGAGCTGAGAGACATGTTACTGGTCAGTCACATGATATGTCCAGAACATCTCGGGGTGAAGATCGTCGTCATGCAGACGGAAACATTGTATACCATTCGGCGAACAGTGCAACAATGCATGTAGTGGAGGAAGATCCACATGTCAATTATAAACGCAATTGTGGCAGTAACAGACATGGAAATCGGAATTATCTTCCTAAACATATGGGTGGTAGATATGGACAGGATGATTATCAGATTCGACAAACTTCCAATAGACATGGGGAGATAAATTATCAGCATTTACCTACGAACTTTCAGTACCAGCAGATAAATGAACAACGTGGATACTTAGTGGATAAGTGCGGTTACCTGAGTCATCGCCCTTCACAGGTGAAATACACACGCGGGAACGAAAGTTATTACTCTTCACAAATGAATTATACACACACACAGATGAACCATCGCCCCTTGGACATTAGTCAACTGTTAGGACAGACGTATGGTCAGCCTGCATATATGCGTGTAGGCGACGGACAGTGGGATAATGAGAATGTTCAAGTTGGTAGCGCTGGCTGTGTTAATTATAATGTTGAGAACTATACGGCATGTGGATCAATACATGATGAAGCTGTTGCCGGGAGCATGCCATCCGTATATAGTTGTGCCGAAAATCACGAAGTTTGGTTAAGCGGACCAATATCTGATTCTGAGAACTATTACATCGAAGGCAATATCCGCTACCAGGAACAAAATATAGCAACAGTGAATAACCCGTTCACTTACCCCATGTTGGAGACTCAAACTGGATCTGTTCAACGCGTTCCTGACATGCCCTTCCATTTGTATGATTATTCCCAGTATACTCCATTCGCAAGCAGGATTTCCACACACGAATCTCAAAGACCTGGTTGGGGTGCTCCAAAAGTAGCATTTCGATCTGATATTGCTGGAAACATGTGTAGTACTCTATGGAAGGTTGGACGGATAACAGATGTTCAAAACATGCATGGAAGACGTTGGAACACTCGAAGCAGAGATGGTTTTCGTGAAAGAGATCGAATAACTAGTGGTTCTCATTGTAATTCTCCAGACGCAACATCTAACTTTGGGAGTAGTCGTCGAAGCATTGATGGTAGACGTCGGTCTGCCCGAGGCACAGGTTTAGTTCGTGGAAATGCCCAGCGTACGGGTAGGCATGTTCGAAATAATAATCCTAATGGAAGACCTTTGTCGGGAGGAGGATGGGAACTAAAACCCCGTTTGAAAGACTCCTTAAGAAGGTGTAGAAGCGTCATACCTTTAAACAAAGATGACGAGAATGTACAGGAAGCAATTAAATATTTTAAAAAGGCCATCGACATAGCGAAAGAGAATGTCCCTGCTTCCTTAGACCTGGGGTTACTCTTGAAAGAAACTAACCAAGTAGACGAAGCCTTAAAACAGTTCAACAGTATTACAAATAACTATAATCCATTCAAAGGCCACAGACTGACAGTTATTTCCGCATTTGAGCAAGCTGGACTTTGTTATTTAAAACTTAGCCAAGTCGAAGGAAAAGCGGACTATAAAGAAATGGCGAATAACAAGTTGACGAAAGCAGTAAGTATGGCTGCAGACCTAGCCCTTATCAAGCCTGAACTACAAAGCAGTCACACACATGTATGGGTTGCTTTTACAACACTTCTGGCTGAAATTGATAAAGAACAAGTACCTTATAACCGTCAAATCAAACAGAAGATCAAAGTTTTGGAACTGGCAAGAGAATATGGGGATATTGTTGACGTTATTCAGAAATTAAAAGACACAGAGCACGAAGAGCTCACTAACCCAGATATTATTAAGACTGCCCTGGACAGCTATCTTAAGCTGGGACAACCGGACAATGCTCTGGGTTACCATAACTTAGTTTCAATGAATCCTGCTGTAAAAGGCTCCGATTGGTGGAATGCTAATCCGATGCGAAGTCTAAGGATCAAGGTCTTGCTTTCTGCAATTTCAGAACGCCTGCGAGAAATCAGTGATAGTCCAACTCTTTTGTTCCAACAACTGTTTGAACTGGTCTTTGGTTCATGTTTTGGTCTCCGCGATCCCGAGAATGACCAGCAGAATAATACGGTACCTATGGTTCTTGGAGATGTTTTGTTTGTCTTTGACACTGATGACAGTCCTGACGAAGAAATTAGATGCCTAGTGGTCAAAGCTGCACGCTGTTTGAAGATGTTAAATACCTGCCTGTTTGGATTGGAGACTCAAGAGAATCTGATGGTGAGTACCGCCTTTTATTGTTGTGATATCACCAGGCACATACTTGGGACTCAAAGAGTTAAATCTGAGTTTTACAGGGAATTCTCCAGCTAACCACTCATTATCTTAACTATTTTATCAATCATTCTTCTTCTTCTTCTTCTTCTTCTTCTTCTTCTTCTTCTTCTTCTTCTTCTTCTTCTTCTTCTTCTTCTTCTTCTTCTTCTTCTTCTTCTTCTTTACACAGATGGGCCGGTCGTCCGACATGTGAGAAGCTCATGGGCCTTTACGACTCACGCCGAAGAGAAAATTGTGAAGGAAGACTATGGTGCTTTTGCTGAGACCACAAGTAGCCTGACTATGGAAGTCATGGCAGTAAGTAAAGCAATAACAGGGCTCGAGACACAGACATACACTAGGGCATGTTTCCTTAGTGACTCAATGAGCATGCTCAAGAGGATAGAGATGGGGTCAATCCAAAGAGAATGGTTGCTGTCTCTAGAGAGGTCTCGGCTGTCAAAGATTAGTTTCATCTTCGTGCCAGGGCATGCAGGAGTACAAGGAAATGAGCGGGCTGACAAGCTCGCAGGTAAGGCTACTGTGGAGGGCGGACGCGTAATGGACCAGGCTGACATTATGAATGCTCTACGAGAAGTAAGACTTTTGCCAGAAGCAAGTGATGACTGCGAATCTGCAGCCATGGCAAGACTGCGAGAACACAAATTAAAAGAGAGGTGGCCAAACAAGAACACTGCGCAGGAAGCCAAAGAAGATTGATAAACCAACGCAGAACTGGTGTCGTAAGCCGCTGCGGGATTTGCTGAGGAGGGGATCCTAGCACTTATGGACTGAATGGTTCGATGTGCAATGAGGATGATCTGTCGACTAACTAATTGCATTGAATTGAATTGAATTGGCACCTTGGCGTCTTGACAGACGATAGTTTGTGCTTCAAAAAGGCATAATAACTTTTACCCATGGTGGTAGCGAATGTGACTGATGAGGCCAATTCGCGCTGTAAATGTTCGTTCACAGTGGGTACATGTGAACACGTGGTCATTTCCACCACCATGCACCATCTTACGTCTCACACGCTCGGTGTGTGACTTATCTGCAATAATTTTCTCCTTTGTCTTTATTCCATTTCTGATGTTTGCCCTCCATGCAACACGTTATGTAATCCATCAGTAATTCACCAAAAAAGATGTCCTTTGGTATTCTATCATCATCCATCCTCCTACGATGTCTTATCCATCTAAGTCTACGACGACTGAGCATGAATAAACCGTCACACAACCTGATCTTTCCAATACTTCAGTATTTGTGATTTTGTTTTGCCACTTAATACCAAGAATTCTGCACAGACACCGCATATGAAAGCTGTTTAAACGTTTCTCTTGGTAAGTTGTCCAGGTTTCACTGCCATAAAGAAGAGTACTAAGGACACAGACTTGATAGACAAGGACTTTTGTTTTGGCAGTAAGCTTCCTGTTCTCCCAGACTCTTTTTCTTAACCTGTTCTTTGTTGTTGCTGGTGATTTCCTGATCTAGGGATAATTTGCTATTTACCACTGATCCTAGATATGTAAAATGGTCTACCATCTCTAGTTCGACGTCGTCAATAAAGATTGAGGGTACCCCATGTGCACCTTGCGGCATAATCTGTATCTTCTTTTTGCTAATTTTTAAACCGACTAAGTAATTGACTGACTGACTGTCTGTCTGACTGACTGACTGACTGACTGACTGACTGACTGACTAATTAACTAACTTCTTCTTCTTCTTCTTCTTCTTCTTCTTCTTCTTCTTCTTCTTCTTCTTCTGTGTGTTTGGCTGGGTGGTTGGAGGTGTGTGGGTGGAGGAGGATATATGGGTGGATGATTGTTGGTGGGTAATGGGACGGGTGGAGGATATGTGAGTGGGTGGGGGAGATTTGTGTGGGTGGGGGATGTGTGGGTTGGGGAATGTATGTGTGCTTGGGGTGTCGGTGGATGGGATGTGTGGTTGGTGGGAGTGTGTGTGGGTGGTGAGATGTGTAGGTGTGGGGATGTCGTGGATGAGTGTGGGCATGTATGTGTGCCTGGGGTGTTTGTGTGTGGTTGGGTGGGGGATGTGTGGGTGAATAGGCGATCTGTGGGTGGGAGGTGGATGTGTCTCATAACATGGTAATATGCATTGTTTATGTTTACAAAATTCATTTAACAATGTTTTTCCTATGCACTATTGATGAACGAAAGATGAGTGATTGGAAGGGCCGATTATGTGAAAGACCTTTATGATGATACAAGAGAAGAACAATATGATCATCGGAATAATAATGAAGGACCATCGATTTTGAAGATGGAAGTTCAGAATGCTTTTAACCATATGAAAACTGGCAAGACCCAGGGTACAGATAACACCACAATAGAAATTATCAACACCTTAGAAGAATATGGAATAGACCAAGATCACCAGACTGCTGAACGCAATATATGGTGAATATATGACTGGAGATATACCTCCTGAATTATGTGATTCGATATTTATTGCAATCCCGAAGAAATCAGGAGCCTTAGAATGTGATCAACATCGAACAATTAGTATAATGAGCCACATCACGAAGATTTTGCTGAGAATTATCATGCAAGGAGTTAGGAAGAAAATACACCTCTAAATAGGAGAAGAACAACGTGGATTTGTTGAAGACAAGGGTACAGTAAATGATGTGTATATACTAAGAACAGTAATTCAAGGTTCTATAGAAGTAAGCAAAGATCTATATCTTTGCTTTATTGACTACACAAAGGCATGATAATGATGCTTGAAGATCTACAAATTGATGAAAAAGACCTTAGACTTGTAAAAAAACATATAATGGAAACAACAAGCTGCCATCAGAATTGATAATGATGTAGGTCAATATCAGCCTATTAAAAGAGATGTGAGGCAGGGATGTATAATGTCTCCAGATCTTTTTTCCCTGTACAGTGAAAATATTTTCAGAAATATAGTAGATATGGAAGGAATCGACATTGCGGAACGATACATCAATAACATTAGGTATGCAGATGATACAGTCTTGATTGCAGACAATGAACAGGATCTGCGACATTTAGTAGATGCGGTTGTTGCACACAGTGAGCAACTAGGGTTAGAACTGAATATTAAGAAGACACAGATTATGGTCGTCACTGGGAAGAAGGAAATACCACAATGTGATATACGAGTAGATGGACATATTCTTAAGCAAGTGAATCGGTACAGTTATCTCGGAGCAGTCATAACATCTGATGGGAGATGCCTTGAAGAGATTAGAACAAGAATTGCCATTGCGAAAGTAGCCTTTTGCTAAATAAAAAACATTTTTTGGGAAGAAATGAGAAGAAATGGCTTGGAGAACTTGGTGACAACTGGCAAGATCGAAGAGAAGATACTAAGGGGAACACCCAGAAGTAAATACTTGGATGGCTTTGTCACGTGGCATGGTCGAGACAATAATACGGAGCTGTTCCACGACTCTGGTGATCGAGTGAGATGGCAAAATATGACCACCCACGCTTATCGGCATGGCTCATGAAAGATGGATGGTATTCAGTGATATGCTGAAAACGACATTGGAACTAATATGAGCTGAAAGTTCTTGAATTAACTGTAAAAGCTGGAGACCCTACAGTGCTAATTGAAGTAGAGACAGAAATTTTGTAACCATAGAAGACTTGGAGGGTCGGGCAATGTGCTTTTAGCAATACAGTTCTCTGATTCAGTAGCATAAATACCCGACAAGTTTATGTGAGGTTTGGTCATTGACCTCTTTGCCGATGTGCAAAACAAAAGGATATATTTTGGTATATATGTGGGAACACGAAAGAAAATATTGCGGTTGTAAACTTTGTGAAAGTTGCTGTTATGGGAGACAATCGTCTAAAAGCCGCAACGTTTGCAAAGTTAGTCTTCCTCCTTACTTATCTCCCTGGATGATATCCTCAATTTGATATCCTGATTCGCCAGTTTGAGTTGTGGCGAAGGGGTTTTGAACGTGATTCGCTATTTTTCATACAATGGTATGAGTGCCGGTCGTTCAGAAAGCAGAGTCAAACTACTGAACGTAAACTTGACAAGAAATCACAATAGGCCAGAAATAATGTTTGTGTTGACCGCGACTTTGTGTAAAGGATATGCAATTAACATATTTTGTCTCTCTTTTGATGTGCGAGAATTGTGCGACAAAGCTTCGACTAACAGAGGCAGTGTACCACCAGTGTTGATACATTGTGGCAATACAATTAGATAATTGACATTGATAAATCAATAATATTGCTCGACAGTTTCATCGATGTTAAAAGAAGTTCCACAGCTTGATAGTTTCTTTGATAAAGTCATTAATTAAATGAAAATTATTGGCATGTGGCAAAATATCTTACGAAAACAATGAAATACTCAATGCTAACATAAATAGTTAGTTATTTGGCGGTTATGACGCTGGATTCATCCCCAACAACGCCAACTGAATACGAAACTACAATTTGAACAGAAATTAGTGCTTGTAGTTAAAATTTCAGCACACCAGTTTAATACATAAACCATGCTAGTAAATATAACTGCATAACTCTTTCAAACTTATGTTGCAATAAGTAAAGGCAACAATTTCCCAGCCCTGTTAGATCAGGGTCTACTTCTGAAAGATGCTGGCCAAACTGCAGCAGCTCTAGGAAAGTTCAACGAGGTCACCAATTCTTCTTGATAACTCACGTGCAACAAACTGACAGTAATAGAAGCATTAAGGCAAGCAGAAGTGTTCTGACTGAATCTGGGCAAAGCGAAAGAATGTCAGAATACCCAAAACAAAAAAGAAATGGGAAAGAGATAAATTACCTTATTGAGTACCTCCCAGACGTATCATTAGCCGTTGCTTTGATTTGGAACGGAGTGTTGCGCACTGCTAGTGAACATAGAAACGTCACGTCGATTTGTGATGTGACCTAGGTTTTATAAGAGCTTACGGTTCCGGGTAGCCGCCAGCTCTCGAAAGAGTTAGTTAGTTGCATATCCTTTAAGGACGTTGCAGTCAACCCCAGCATTTTAGTCTGTTTAGAATACCTCGGCGAGTTTACGTTCAGTAGTGTGTCATTGCTTTCCGTACGACCGGCATTCATAAAAAGACTTAAAAGTCGAGAGAGGTGCAGAGTGGGAGCCGAAAAGACCGTCAAGAAGACGAACGTGGAGAGCCTGCCTGCGTGCTGTAACAAAGAACCTGAAACTACAGCTACTACTGAAGCCACCACGAGGGAGAAGACCGACAGCCCACCACAGACAAGAGCCAAACCTACCGAGAAGCAGAGAGAGGAGAAAGACACCAGAGTCGGAAGCACCGACTGACCAACAATCAAGTAGGTTATAAAGCGTATCCAAGTGGAGCTATCCGACGAAGAAATCCTGAAGTAGCTACGAGAAGAGAATCTCCACACCCGATTCTTGAAGGCGGAGCGGCTCCTCACCTACTCCAAGATTCCCACAACCTTGGCGGTGGTGACGACAGAGGGCAGCGAGATGCCGATCACAGTATCAATCAACAAGAGAATGCAGCAGCCAGAGAGATTCATCCCAGGGATCACCCACTGTTCAAGATGTCAGAGAGCCGGCCACAGCAGAGCTACGTGTCGCAGTAAGACGGAAATCTGCCGGTACTGCGCCGATCACCACGCCTTCAAGGAGTGTCCGCTGGCCAAGCTGGACACGGACTTCCGAGCACCCAACAACAAACGAAAGTGCGCCAACTGCCTGGGCAAGCATGGAGCAAAATACTTGGGCTGTCCGTACCTGCAACGACACAGAGACGCCTTAAAGATCGCAATTACCACAAAGACACCATACAACGAAGCAATGCGGAGGGGCGAGACAGTCACGGATATAGCACAAGCAGAGGAAGAGTTCAACTGTAAAAGCAGATAGACGAGCTGAAGAAACAAGTCAAGGCACTGCTGACGCCGACTCCGACCAGCGACAATGAGAAACTGCTGGCTGAAATAAAGAAGATCCATCAAAACATCAAGCAAGAAGTGGAACATATGGCCGAGATGAAAAAGGAAAACGAAGAAATACTATGCACCATCAAAGCGGATAGAAAGCTGCTGAAAGATGAAATGGAGCCTTTCCAGTACAAACCAATAGAAGCCATACAAGAAACCACAGAGAAACCGCAAGATGATAACCATGAGACCGAGCCTGAACCGCAAGCTAAAGCCAGCAGCCCGACCGCGACGCCCAAGGCCGACAAGGGGAAATCAATATCTCGCCAGACATCCGAAGAAAACCGAAATGAGCATCCTGATGACGACACGGAGAGGCCCCGGTGCCTACCTTGGAGAAGCTACAAGAGTCGGCAAGGATTGAGGAACTAGGGCACCAGGAATTCAAAAGGCGCTAGGATGAAAGAGAAAAGAAGAAGCCCAAAAAACTCAGGAGACTGGTAGAATTAGTTAGTTAGTCTTTCCTCTTCCATGCCTGGCGGTTCTTTGCTACCTGTTGTAGATCTTGGATATTTACTTGGCCATTGAATGAGCCTTCTCTAATGATGGTTCTACGCAGGGTCTCTCTTGGTCTTCCCCGTTTTCTTTTCCCTACTGGTGACCATATGAGGGCTTGGTAGGGGAGTCTTGACTTGTCCATTCTGAGTACATGGCCGATGTAGTTCCAACAGCGTCTTCTTATGAAATTGGATACTGTATCTTGCTTAGTCTCTTGTCTTATTTGCGAATTGGTTCTGAAGTCTGTCCAGTGGATGTTTAGAAGTCTTCTAAGATATTTGTTCTCAAAATTGTCTAATTTTTTATCTAAAGCTACCGTTGATTTCCAACTTTCACATCCATACGTTAACACTGGAATCACACAAGAGTTGAAGATTTTAAGTTTTGTGTGTTTGCTGAGTGTCTTTGACTTCCAGATGTTTGACAGTTTATTGAAGGCACTAGATGCCAGTGCGATTCTAGATGATATTTCTGGTGTTGAGTCCCCTGTAGATGTCATTTTGCTTCCTAGGTATGTAAAGCTGTTGACTTTTTCAAGAACGTAGCTGTTCAATTTGGTGTCATCTAAACTGTTGGTAAGATCTTTGTTTTTGTGGTGTTAATTTGGAGACCAATTTGCCCTGAAACATTTTGGAGGTGGTTTATTTTCTCTTGGGCATCCGGGTGTGTTGAACTCAAAAGCACTATGTCGTCGGCAAAGTCCAGGTCTTCTAGAATTTTGTCAACCCAATGGATACCCATATTTGTGTTGTTTGTGCATTTGCGCATGACCCAGTCGATAGCTATTCCAAAAAGCATCGGTGATAAGACACAACCCTGTTTCACTCCTGTTTCGACTGAGAACCAGTCAGAGTTGCCTATTTCTGTTCTTACGCAGCAACGTGTTTCTTTGTAGAAAGATTTTATGACGTTGGTATATTTGGTAGGAAAACCATAGATGTTAAGTAGATTCCAAAGTGAAGGACGGTGGATACTGTCGAGGGCTTTTTGAAAGTCGACAAAGTTGGTGATTAATTTCGACTGGAATTCTACGGAGTCTTCAATGATTATTCTGAGGGTGAAAATGTGGTCTATGCATGACCGTTTTGGTCTGAAGCCTGCTTCGCCTTTTTCAATCTCTCAAGTAACATGCTACAAATAAGTTTTCCTGGTACTGGCAATAGAGTGATACCACGCCAATTATTGCAATCAGACATATCGCCCTTTTTAGGCAGTTTGAAAATTACACCATTTTTCCACTGTTGTGGTGGGGATTCGCTTTGCCAGATTTCATTGATCAGCTGTAACAAACGTTGTAAGGTGTTCTCATCTGCTGCTTTGAGCATTTCTCCTGAGATTTCATCTTCACCAACAGCTTTGTTGTTCTTCAATTTTTTGATGGCTGCTTTAATCTCTTCCATGGTGAATGACTCGCAGGAGGCATCTAGTGGGGGCATAGTAATTTCTCCATCCAGGTTCGGAACAGTGTCAGGCTGCGGTCTATTAATATTTCTTTGAAATGTTCTGCCCATCGTTGCTTTTGAAGGTCATCGGATAACAATTGATTGCCTTGTTTGTCTTTGATGGGTATATTTAGTGTAGGTGAGTGATTGCATAGTTGCTTCATGATATGGAATACGGCTCTGTTGTTTCCAGTTCTGGCAGCTGCTTCGGCTTCGGAGGCCAGGCTGTGAATAAAGTTCTGTTTGTCTTTTCGTGCGCTTGATTTCACCTCTTTATCCAACATAGAGTATTTTTGCTTATGGGTACCATATGTAGATGTGTCTTTTGCAGAAAGAAGTGTTAGTTTTGCTTGTTTTCTTTCTTGTATCTTCATCCAGGTGTTATCGCTTAGCCACTTCTTCTTCTGTCTTTGTACGTAGCCGACTGTGTTTGTTGCAGCATTTAGCAAGGTATTATTTAGGAAATTCCAATTTTCTTCAATGTTGTTTTTAATATTCGCATTGCTCGATACACTTTCTTTGTTAGCATAGCTGCTTCGTACCTCTGAATTGAATGCGAGTTGGTGTTCTTTTGTCAGTAGGGACTGTGAGTTTATTTTCTTAATTCTGGGTGATCTGTGCAGAGTCTTGAGCTTTATTTTTAGTTTGGCAATGCAGAGATTGTGATCACTGCCAGCATCTGCACCTCTGTAGGCTCTGACGTCTTGTACTGATGAACGGAATTTGGCATTAATGCAAAAATGGTCTATCTGATTTTTTGTGATGTTATCAGGCGAGTTCCACATGACTTTGTGTATATCTTTGTACCCAGATAGAATTACTGACTGGGAGGATGGACCCGGCTACACGTACTATATAGAAGACGGAGAGATCTTCCCATGGATGACCGCGGAGGAAAAAATCGAATGGCAGCAGAAACTCAAACTCGAAAGTGAAAACAGGCGCAAGGAGGAAAATTTAAAAGTAAAAATGCTCCTATAGAATATACACAAAAAAAGGAGGCAAAACCACCAAAGTAAAAAGTCTTTATAAGGACTGCATCCAGTCAAGCCAGACGAGCCAGGAGTCTTCACTAACAAAAGATACCACAAAAGGACGAGCACAAAGTATAGCCGCCTACCAACCCCCAGCTGAAGTCACTGACAGAAATCAACATAACCAGTCCGAGATAGGACTAACTTGTAAGAGCGGACAAGACAAGAATTAGGGTGAATGAACCAACGAAAACCACGGACCTCAACAATAACCACAGCTGAAGAGGCAGGTTGAACGAGGCCGAATTTGGAATTTTTGATTTCAAAATTGGAATTGGAATTGGAGAGGAAAGATTTCATAGCTCCGGGTTTTATCCCATATGGCTCAGTCTCTTTCCACAGGACGACCTGCTGAAAGCATCGCACAAAACACGAACTCTGTAGCTCCGGCGACGACCCCCAAGAATCTTCGAGAAAAATGCACTCGTAAACCGAAAGACGTATCCTGGAATCGACAGGCTTGTCCATGGGACACATTTTTCAGTCCCATTCCCATCCCATCCTACAGTAATTTTGCCTGTCCCATCCCATTGGATTCCCATGGGATTCCCATGGGATTCCAGTGATAATACTAATATGTAATACAGCTCAAATAAAATTATGACATTTATTAAAGTTTAGGGTTAGTGTCTAGTAAATAGGTCTACATGTGCAAAGAGACATGTGAAAGAACAAAATTTATTAATTTTAATATTCAAGAGTATTTTATTAAAACAAAGTTTAATCTAAATATGACAATTTAGTGTCATTCTGACACTCTAATTCTGTTTCTGAGTCACTCTGCTCATTCAGCACATTAGCAATTTCCTGCTGAGGACACTGGTATGGCCAAGAAAATTTTCTCACTTGCTGTTAGCAGTGGAAACCTATATTCATTTTTCCAATAATTTAATGGTTGTGAAGTTGGTTGCCGTAATTTTTGAAACATGGTGACTTCATCCTCAAGGCATTTGATTCTGGGGTCATCAAACGTAAGTGTTTTGTTTTGTGGAGGATTAAAAAAAATAAGTCAAAATCACTTTTTGGCTTTTGTTCTACAGTTCCTGCTACTTCACATACAGCAGATGATTCAGAAGAAAGATTTAAAACCTTGATGAATGAAATAACAGTTGGAGCAGCAGACTTAGAAAAAGCGATCCAATCATTGGCCCATTTATTGGTGTCCACATTCACCTTTCTTCTCAGTAACAACTAACTTGACCATGTCTTCTATTTTGACTTTGATGCCAACTCCAGTAAGGAATGCTGCAGGTAACTGCCAAAGAATTGCCGCAATATGGCCAGAGTCTTTCTCCAATAATTTTCTGAATGTTCTGACAATATTTCTTCACCATGCTGCTGGAAGTTTCTTCGACAATATCAACAATAACTGTGTACAACTGATAGTCTAGGAGGAAGTATAACAACAAAATTAAATGAGATGTAGCACCATCAATTTCTAGTTTGTAAAAAAAAAAAGTTTTGAATTTCTCATGTATGTACAGCATTCCTTTAATCTGAACAATATTCGGAATGTGGTTTAAGAATTCTTCATCATCTTCATTAAAGTAATGCGAGTAATTTTTTTTAATGGGCATTGAAACGTTGGTAATATGATCATATGCGCACATTTATTAATCTATCCGGTGTCCCACCACAAGATAAAGAATTGATACAAGTATATAAAGAAAAAGGAAGGATAAAAGGCTTTAAAAAGGTTTTGTTTAAACGTTGCTATGACATGGCTACTGTCCCATGTGTCCCATGGGAAATACAAAAGTTTGCTGTCCCGTCCCATCCCATCCCATGGGACGTTTTGCCATGGGATTCCCATGGGAATCGCATTCCCATGGACAAACCTGGGAATCAAACCCACGACCTTCAGAATGCAAGACAAACGGAGACTCCACGAACGACCGGCATTCATTCCATTGTTTGGAAACCAACTCAAATCGGCCTGCTTCCAAATCGCCAGCAGTTGTGTATCGAACGCGGTATGCGGGATTTCGAATTGCATTCGTAACGCCTTTGGCAGTGAGCCGGCTACTTGGAAGAGAGGGCCACGATTATACAAGCAGGGATTGAGTGGTTGCTTCACTGTTATAATCAGGCATCTATCAGATACTGCTACACCAGGGTTGTTCTCCTGTGGGGGGAATACTCTACAACTTATATCTAATACATACGTCATGGATCAAGATGCCCCAGTAGCTGATATTTTACACAGAGGGCTAGAAAATTATAATCTTTTAAAGGACTCAGTTTTGATGACCTCATTAACTCATCGTACAGCGAGCAGTATGCCAGGGGGAATGTGTTAATATGGGCAAAACAAAATGACATGACAATCTAATCATGCAGTATTAGTAAATAACATCGTCACCCCGAAGCTGCGTTGTTTATATTATAATGCTGGTGAGTGTGATTGAGCACCGCTAAAGTGACTACATCCTGTAAAGGTCCCACCCACTTATCAACTCCAAACCAGCATCTCCCGCTATCAGTCTTCCAACAGTCCGCCAACACATTCTTTTGGCTTCCTTCCCCAACAGACCAAAAGTCTAAGTTTAGCAGCAGATTTAGCTGGAGTGAAAAGACGGTGCTGAGGAACTGTTGACAGCATGTATAATTCTGGAGAATGAGATTGTCATTTAGCCCATATCCATACACCAACACAGAGACAATGGAGCTCCTAAAATTGTTCCCTAACTATGGCCGGATGACCTAAGTGATGGCGAGAATAAGAAGCTGTAGCGAAGAAGATCTAATTGATGAAGATATGACTACAGCCATTTCACAAAGCTATCTAGAAATAGATCAGCTTGAGCAGTTGAGGTGATGAAGGAGTTTCCCTTCGGTGGCAGTCAAAGTCTACACAACATCTGAGTATCGATGTTTCATTTCAAGCAATTTCTATAAGAATGAGGACCATGGGTTATTGTAACAAAGATTACTGTAAGCCAGACTAAGTTATAAGTGTCCAGTCAAACTCAGGTAATATATAACGGTAAATAAAAATTTCTCTTGTAACATTTAAGTTATTTGCACGTCGATGCACATATAAAGAAATGTTGTTTGTCCATCAAGAATGATGATGACCATTCATTTCATCCAGTGGGGTTGAAGGTGTGGAGCCGTGGGTTCTAAGATGGCTGATAAGGCCTATTTTGGCTCGAAATGTTCTTTGACAATGTGGGCAAAGAATGCTTGACGTCTCTGGAGGAGGATTTCCTGCAGTGTTTTTCTGTCCTGCCTTTTCTTCACAGCTCTTGCAGTCCTGGTTGCCTCACATATGACTGCACCTTTGCGCAATGATGCACGCCACGAATTTCGGTCTCTGGCTGCAGCCTCCCAAATGTCATGATGAATTCCAAAAACATTCAGTGAAATCAGAGTGTCTTTACAACGTTTCCTCTGGCCACCTTGGGAGCTTGACGTTGGATGAAGAATGACTTGCGCGATGACTTGAATTAAAGTGAGAAAGAGTTGCGCAATTCGTCGACCTCACTCTCTCGCCTGAGTCCATCTGAGTCCAGTGGCAAGACAAGTCGAGACGACTGGAGACGAATACAGGTGCAGTGGATGACCAGGGCGCTCTAGTGCCTTGCCGTGCTCATTACGTTCCACAACGCTTTGCAGGTAAACGCCGTCTTGCCCGTTGAATCAGGAACGATTTCTTCCGCGCAGTCTGCCGAATCCTGTCTTCACATGCTGGGTAGGCATACCCTCGTTTACCTCTTGGTTTGACATCAAATCGGATACCCATGCCTGGTTTAGCCAGCCTCTCACAGCTGTTGCACGGGGGGTTGCCGCTGTTATAAAGAAATAGCCTGGTGCTCAAGCACAGTTAAGACTTAACCAATACTTTTGTTGTGGCTGCAATCAACCAGCAACAGCAAAATAGTTAACACACATTTAAGATTTCATATTTTATAATGACATTGTAATCATGTTTAGTATTTCGTAACATCAAAAACTTAATTCCTGTTAAACTTATCTGATACACATCCCTGTATTTTTCTCTTTTGCAGACATTTTGTCTTTTTTTTTTTTTTTTAGTTATTATCCTAAATATTTGTGTTCTGTATTGTTCTTCTCTACTTGTTTTTCGTGCTCGGCTCCTCTGGGATGTCTATTTCTCCTTGTTATTGTTTGCAATAGACAGGGGGGCGATTTTAAAGTCGAAATCGCTGTATTTCGGGCGTATATTTACAAACTTCTTGTTGGCGTTCAACGTTTTTGTACAAGTTAACTTTGACTAAACAATTTGTTTCGTGGTGTTCCAGATGTTTATAACCAAATAGCACAAGAAATAAGCAAACACAACACCCATAGAAGGCAGTCCCATAGCTGATACAGCCTCTGGGGTGAGAAGTTGTATACCTTCCCATATTGTTGGCCATGACATATGAGGTGGGGTTGTCATTTCTCCTCCTCGTTGCCTTATTCTTCCCAGACAATGACCAGACATTTTCAGGACAATTCTCATAAACATCTCAAAATTGTCTGGGACTTATACTTTTGAGACTGGGTCGACCCCAGAGCCGTAATGGTCGGGAGGTGGGGATTCCTGCCCCTTCCGGGGATTGAACACGAGCCACTTGGCAGGAAGGGAACTAATCACTATGTCACCGCGGCTCCATAAATCTGCATAGTTTTCACAAACCAGATCTGGAGATAATATGTCTGTAATCTTAACTAGTATGAATAATATTTAACCAAGCAAAAGGGGAAAGCCTGACATCACTTAAGAGTTAATTAATGTCAGACACACGAGTGATGGAATGAGTGAAAGAAAGATGTGTCTGGAGGGCGAGATATTAAAATGTTAACTATGAATATTGGGCTAATATAAAACTTGTTGGACCGATTTGTTGATGTACACAAATACAAGAGCACTAATTTCATGCAATGTGCAAGTGAGCGACGGAGTCAAGATAACCATAGCTGGATGTCTGCCATGTTATTGTTTTCACAGGTCACTCACCTGGATTACACCTGTCTGTATTATACACAGCAATACATATCATTATGTCATGTTAGCGTCTGCTTGGATGTTATTACAGTACAGTGTTATTCAGTTGTTACCAAAATATCATTTCTGTGGCCAGTTCCAGTTAGTTGTATGTCCTTTATAGGACTCCGCAATCAACCCCAGGATGTATGTGACTATGATTTACTAGACATTTTTTATTTTTAGTTGGTTGCCGTTGCTTACAGCGGTTTCAAAACTGTCATTTATGTGGCCTGCTCTATTCTGTAGCATTCAGTAATTTCCACTGTCATGTCTTTGTCCTTTCATATAATGTACAATTCAGCGGTTCCAAAGCTATCATTTCTGTGGCGCCTTCTTTGCTGAATAATTCAGTGATTTATAACCCTCAGTTCTGTTCTGTAGCATTCAGTCGTTCCCTTGCTATGCTTTCTGTACTGTATCTTTCAATAAACCCCAAAAGCATCCTTTCTATAATCTGTACTGTGCTGAAACGGTTACGTGGCGTCCGCTGTACTGTATCATACAATGGTTCTAAAACTGTCATTTACGTGGTCTTTACTATACTCTATTGGAGCTGCAATGGTGCAGTAGCTAGCACTCTTGCCTGGCGGCTGTGTGAGTACCATTGGGGAAATGCTCGTTAATACGCACATGGCCGATACGTGTTTAATTTGGCAATTGATGAACTATTGGCATCAACAATACTTGGGTTAATACCCATGGTTTTATACCTCATGGACGAGATCACAACCCAGATAAGACTGGTGGGCGCACAGAGCGTTGTCCTGCCAGATACACATCTTGTCCGATATTGACATCGCGCTACAAGTAATTGGAGAGGTTTCGCTGTGGTGCAAATATTATATCTTCCTGACTGTGCGGTCGCACTTCTATACCAATGCCTTTCAGTCTGGCGATACTGTGATCTTCTCACTGTAGCTATGTCCATTATTCTCTTACGTTCTGTTTAAGCTCTTCCACTCTGCACAGTTCATGACAGCTAACTATTTAGAACAATCTCAATGTGTCTTGAATAATACAACACTGGCGCCGTTTTACGATTCACTTGTCTCCAAATATTATACATTCTACATCGCCAGTAACGCATCACATTTATCAGTCTCACACAACATTTAGAGACTACCAACACTCTAGTAGCGGCGCAGATTTTGACCATGCTACTTGAACCAGGAACCAGGCCCCACTTGACCGTGGCTCAAGCCCAACTGACTGCCTGGAGGAGACGCTATCTCTTCGCTTGCAACACACCTTGCCGTCTTCATGCAAGGCATGAATCTGTGAACCAGCTCGATCTTCACACTGAGTTGCCTGAAGCTCTGTAATCTATCCACACTATTCCATGACCTAATATAGGATCATGGCAGTGAGCCAGTCTAAATTTAGTACCAAATATATCCTGGGAAGTATAGGTGGCTCTAGTGGTATTTCTCTCTTTACGATCGAGTTCTGATTGAAAAACAACATTCTCCCAGTTTGAAATCGGTATCAGGAATTTCTATAGGACTAAAGAAGGTCGTCGTCATAATGTCCACGCCACCCATCGAATGCCCATCTCTCTAACAACATGCTGCTAGCACCATATACCAAATACGCCACATTGCGCGAACAGGTGTCCTGTACTTTACTGTAATTATCATCTTTACATTGACTCGGAGACGTAAATTACAAGCACCTCAGAAGTCGGAGTGGGTTCGACTGATGGCGAGGGACACTGGTAAAAAGGAAAGCTAACCCACACGCAGAAATCAGTCCAGTGCACTAGAAGTAGTAGCTCGTGTAATGACTACGCTTGAGTTCAAAGACAAAAATAACCCACATTACCCATGCAAGGAATCGTCTCCTTCTATCGGAGTGAGGTTCGTGTAAAGTCTCTTGTTCGGACTCCAACATACCATCACCACGGGGTCTGTCTTGCATAGTTCTCCTTCTCCTCCCCAAGACTAAATATATCCAGCTGTGCCAGACCGCTACTTCAAGTCGACATCTGTGGAGGGACATATTAGAAAGTAACAGGTGTGCCAGACCGGTACTGGAAGTTACATCTGTGGAGGGACATATTAGAAAGTAACAGGTGTGCCAGACGGGTACTGGAAGTTGACATCTGTGGAGGGGCATATTAGAATGGTAGCCAGGTCAAGGTTCAACACAGCGGACTGAGCCAGGGTTAGGCCTAGGTTGGTCATGTTTGCCCCAGCGGATGATAGTCAAGCTATGAGTCTCTCACTACATTGGCCAATTGTAACCCCTCTTTCCCCGAGATAACCATTTAAAGAGATGTGTCCGTACATCCGTCATTGTCCCTTGAATGTCCCCACCACAAGATCTAGCCCCTGGGAGCCGCGGCAGCTCAGTGACCGACTCGCTTGCTTGTCGTGTATTCGACTCCACATCGAGAATGATTTTGTTTGAAAAGACCAGGGCTCTCAGTTCGTTCGAAACTAAAATAGATACCAGAAAATGCATGAGAACTAAAGGCGGCCGATATTAATCACATCACCCTCAAGTACAGATTAGCCTATACAGATATGGGGCTAGAACCATGTACGGAGTACGCCTCAAAGCATGTAAAATGTTCCTTTACGTCAATTTACTTTACTTACCATCTAACACTTGAGCAGCTGCAGGTCAGCCGGCTGCACAGTTTGAGAACCGCGGGTATAATTTAACACGGTGGCGCATTCTTGTGAATTGTTCGTCTACTCGATGAAGTCATCTTTGAGCTCGGTAGTCTGCGCCTGCATAGATTCAGTCGATGTATTGAGTAATGTTAGTGTACCGGCTTTCTGTGTTACTTCTCGGGTGCACCTGTGTCCAGGCCGGTGTGTATTACAAGCTGTAGTTATTCACAATATGTCTTATGAACTTGTTGATTAATTGTGTAGCTCTTTGTATTATTGTTTCTGCTGTCTATATGTGTCCTAATCTGTCTGTCTGTCTCTCTGCCTGTCTGTCTGTCTGTCTGTCTGTCTGTCTGTCTGTCTGTCTGTCTGTCTGTCTGTCTGTCTGTCTGTCTGTCTGTCTGTCTGTCTGTCTGTCTGTCTGTCTGTCTATCTGTCTGTCTGTCTGTCTGTCTCTCTGTCTGTCTGCCTGCCTGCCTGCCTGTCTGTCTGTCTGTCTGTCTGTCTGTCTGTCTGTCTGCCTGCCTGCCTGCCTGCCTGTCTATCTGTCTGTCTGTCTGTCTGTCTGTCTGTCTGACTGTCTGTCTGTCTGTCTATCTGTCTGTCTGTCTGTCTGTCTCTCTGTCTGTCTGCCTGCCTGCCTGCCTGTCTATCTGTCTGTCTGCCTGTCTATCTGTCTGCCTGTCTGTCTGTCTGTCTGTCTGTCTGTCTGTCTGTCTTTACAAAATTCATTTGACAATGTTTTTCCTATGCACTATTGATGAACGAAAGATGAGTGATTGGAAGGGCCGAATGTAAGACTGGCCTGCGTGCCCAATTTGTTACCCTTTGAAATCAAAGTCCGTTCGTTCGTTCCATCTTATGTTTATGCTTACAACATTCATTTGACAATGTTTTTTTCCCCTATTTGAATGTATCATGCACTGGTGATGAACGAAAGATGAGTGATTGGAAGGGCCGAATGTAAGACGGGCCTACGTGCCCAATTTGTAACCCTTTTAAATGAAGTTCAATTCAATTCACTTCAATTCAATTCAATTTAATTATGTCTATCTATCTACCTACCTATATGTCTGTATGCCTGTCTGCCCTACTGATGTGTATCCTCATTTAAAAGCTGGTCCTCTAGACGATCGTCTCATGAGTAATTATAGACCAATTTCCATATTATCCTCATTATCCAAACCGCTAGAAAAGCACATCCACAAAACAACACTAGATCACTTAGTTCGCCATAAACTGATAGTTGACAGCCAGTCAGGATTTCGGCCAAAATATTCTTGCCATACGGCACTAACAAACATGATAGAAAACTGGCATCAAAATATTAACAACAATACTCTATGTGGAGCGGTGTTTATAGACTTTAGGAAAGCATTCGATATGATAGATCATACTATTCTAATTAAAAAACTAGAAACAATGAAAGTAAGTTTTAATATAGTGACATTAATAAAATCATTCTTATTAGACAGAAAGCAAGTAGTATCACACAATAAAGTTTTATCTCAAGCCATTACCATTAATATTGGAGTACCTCAGGTCTATTCTTGGCCCTCTATTATTTGCCATTTATATAAATGATCTTCCATTAAATCTGTCGTCGTCCTGCGATCTATTTGCTGATGACTGCACAGTATATACAAACGCTGTTGATCGTAATGTGCTAGAATTATCCTTGCAACAGGAAATAAATAGTGTAGTTAACTGGAGTCATGCAAACCGCATGCAAATTAACATTACTAAAACAAAGTCTATGTTAATAGGAACCAGGCAAAGACTTCACACTCTAAACTCGCAGAGAACTCTTCAGCTGCACATTGGCAGCACGCCTGTAGAAAGTGTCACCGAGCACAAGACACTGGGTGTTATCATAGATCAAAATCTAACTTTTAACTCACATGTTCATGCTCTAGTTAAACAAATAGCCAAAAAAAAGTATACCAACTTGCCAAAATTAAAAATTTCCTTGACGAAAACACAAGAAAGATATTCTATACTTCTCATATACAAACACATATTGATTACTGCTCCACAGTCTGGGATGGATGCTCCAAATCAATAACAAAACGCCTATATTCACTCCAGAAAAGGGCAGTGCGTTTAATTAATGGTGAAAAGCTTACCGACAATGCTAACCTATATAAACGTCTCCGGTTACTGCCACTCCACAAGCGCCTGCTTTTTAATAAGACCAAACTAATTCACAAAATCCTATTTCAAAATGCTCCAAGCTACCTTTGGCCATTGTTTAAATATAACGCTAGACATAGCGAACGACTAAATATACTTCATGTCCCTAAACCTAGGATAGACTTATATAAAACAAGCTTAGCATACTCTGCCGCTCAGTTGTGGAACAATCTTCCACAAGAAATCAAAGACACCACCAATCATGATACATACATTCGCAACCTGTTTGAACACTACCTTAGTACAGACTACATGCCCCCATAACAAATAACACAAAAAAGACAATAATGGTAACTTATCTCAAACGACAACTAGCCAAAAAACATTCCCTTATGTATGGCACGTTACACCCTCCTTAGGTATTTATAATGCCCATGTTAAACACTGCCTCAGTGAGTCATTTGTTATTGATTATTTTTCATGCGTTTTAATGTTCTTTTGTTGTCAAAAGTTGCTTCATAAGTGATGTTGAATGAAAGAATGTATGAGAGGAAATAGAGAAGAAGGGCAGAATGTCAGACGGGCCTGCGTGCCCAATTCTTAACCCTTTGAAAATAAAGACTTATTATTATTATTATTATTATTATTATTATTATATATATATATATATATATATATATATATATATATATATATATATATATATATATATATATATATATATATATATATATATATATATATATATATATATATATATATATATCAGCACGCCACAACTTTCTGAGCGACCGGCTCCATACTCTCATAAGTCACTGGCGCGACTCGAACCACTTCTAATTCTCGTGCGCTCACGTCAACCACGAGAGTATTCGGGATTAACGGAGAAAGCTGCTAACCGTCGGCCAGGAAGCCGGATATATATATATATATATATATATATATATATATATATATATATATATATATATATATATATATATATGTGTGTGTGTGAGCGTGCGTGTCTGTGTGAAAGAGAGTATAAACAGTATAAATGTCGCTTAAAAAGTCGCTTAAAAGTCGACAGGGTCGACTTCATCGCACAGGGTTTTATCCCATATGGCTCGGCCTCTTTCCGCAGCGCGGAAAGCGTCGCACAAAGCACGAACTCCGTAGATTTTAGCGACGACCCACAGGAGTCTCC
>JACEFZ010021643.1:352500-378628 GCA_014155875.1 Cepaea nemoralis
GATGTTGGAGAGAATGCAGACAGTAGTAACCTCAGAGCTATGGCCTACGCCCAACTGATGAAGATTCGCCAGGATCACGCTTCAGGTCACGTCCCTCATTGTGATAATTTATTTCGCAATAACAGCATTGAGCAACTGTGTAATATGGCTTTGCATTATGGTAAGGATATACCATCTGTTCTGACCCAGTGTGGCAGAAGTCTAATACCAGTAGACCTGGACCGAGCCGTAAAACTTCTGGCAAAATCTGTATCAATTAAAAGAAACACTATCGCATATCATTATCTTGGAATATGCTACAAGAAGCAAGCTGAGTTACAGGCACAGACAATGTGTTTACATTTGACTGATGTCACAAAGAAAGAAGTTAAGGTCTACATTGCCCGAGTGAAAAGCTTATCCAGTCTCAGAGAGAGTTCATGAGATCCATCAGCTGTGACTGCACACCAGAAGCAGAAATAACCTCTCAGAATGGTTACACTGACAGGCATCGGGGTTTCTATAGCAACACTGCTGCACATACCGTTCAGCAGGCTGATGGATATAAAGAAAAGCACCAATCACTAGGAAACAAGTACAATCAGGTAATAACAGACTCCTGGAGACCACAAGATGAAGTTAAAGCGTTCGTTGCCAATTCTGACATGATAGTGCCTTTAAATAAAGATGACAGATTTGTTAAGAATGCCATTTGGTGTTATAAACGTGCAATTGAAATCTCCAATGGAGAAAATCTGCCGGCAATCTTAGACCTAGGCATCATTTTGAAGCAAACTGGTCAACTCAGAGAAGCTTTAACCCAGTTCAATAGTGTCACAAATTCTCAGCTGTCACTAACAGGGCACAGGGTGACAGTCATAAGTGCTTACGAACAATCCGGCCTGTGCTATTTAGAACTCAGTAAACTGGATGGAGACAGAGACAACTTCCAGCAGGAGGGCATCAAAAAGTTAACAAAGGCAATTACTCTTGCCGCTGATTTAGCCACAACGCTTTCAGAGCTAAAGGGCTGTGCTCAAGAGATTTGGTTAGCGCTGAGAACACTTCTAAGTGAACTGGACAAAGTGCCGCAATTTGCAGATCAACAGAAACTAAAGATACGCCTATTGGAACTTGTCAGAGACCATGGTCAAATTGTGGAGGTTGTACAGAAGCTTCGAGAAGTTAACGAGAATGATTTAGCAGACCCAGATGTCATTCAAAGTGCTCTCGTCAGCTATCTCGAACTTGGGCAGCCAGAGAACGCGCTTGCTTTCTTAAACATGGTTGGACTCCAGAGGGACATTCAAGATTTGGATTGGTGGAAAGATAACCAAATGCGTTTACTAAGATCCAAAGTGTTACTTCACTCCATCATGGGTCGCCTCATAGAAGGAAACCAGAATCCAGCTTACTTGTTCCAGCAATTGTTTAAACTGTGTTATGGTTCGTGTGTTGGTATGGACTTGAGGAAAGAGCAGAAGACTACAGTCAGAAATAAAACTGGAGACATTCTGTTCGTCTATGATGACGACCAAGAAACAGAAGCAGGTCTGAGCTCCACAATGAAGATGGTGCGTTTGCTGTCAGACCTGTCAAGCGTGTTCTTTGGTCTAGAGGTATCGGAAAACTTACAGGTCAGTTGTATATAATGTTACGTCAACAACTACACCACACCTTTAGCTGGTCAACAAATATAAGCTTTGTTTGGTGAAGAAATGTATCCTTGCTTGATTTTAAGATGGAGATCTTTCTTTAGTCAGGAAGCTTTCAGTCACAAGTCAGTTCCTGTGTTGTTGGGTAACAGCCGCTAGCGTATGTCCACACACAAATGTAAGACCTTCTCTCCAAGTCGTGTAGAAGTATTGTTTATATAAGACCTTCTCTCCAAGTCGTGTAGAAGTATTGTTTATATAAGACCTTCTCTCCAAGTCGTGTAGAAGTATTGTTTATATAAGACCTTCTCTCCAAGTCGTGTAGAAGTATTGTTTATATAAGACCTTCTCTCCAAGTCGTGTAGAAGTATTGTTTATATAAGACCTTCTCTCCAAGTCGTGTAGAAGTATTGTTTATATGGTGCTAACCCCATAGGTGTATAGACAAATCGACACTTGGTGAGTCATATGCTATCATTATAGCGGACGTCTTTACTTCCCACGACATTTCCTAGTACCAGAATCATGGTCTATACGCTCCGACAGTTACAACGAGAAACTGATGTCTACGGTATTCTTGCTCTTGTGCTGCTAGCCGTTTTTGATATATATCTGCCTTATACCACGATTTCAGCGTCTTCTCTCCTTGTCTCCCCGTGCTTCACCTTCACTCAATTTTTATTTTTCATTTTTAACGACATACTCCAGCTTTCGTGACGAAAGAGTTACGACTCAGTTCGTAATCCCGCATACCCGCGTTCGAAACACAGCTATGGGTGATTTGGCAGCAGATCACCTTACGTTGGTATTTTATCAAATGGTATGGGTGCCGGTCGTACGGAAAGCAATGCCAAACTACTGAACGTAAATTTGCTCAGGAATCACGAGCAGTCAAAGCATGCTGGGGTTAACTGCTACGTCCTGTAAAAGATATGCAACAGCAACTCCAGCTTTGCCCTTCTCATGAAATGCCCAAATAATGATAAAGAAGACGAAGAAGAAGAAGAAGAAGAGGGTGAAGAAAAAGAGGACGACGAAAACATAGAGGAGAAAGACGAAGAAGATAAAAAAGAGCAATAATTATATTATACCATTCTATGAAAGCTCACAAACATTACAACGTATTCACCCTCACCCACTGTATTCATTGTCTTTCGTGATGTCACATTACTCACGCCATGACTGCATTTTCTTGCTGTCCCATTCTTCATCGGTTAGATAACTTTCACTGACATTTGTTATATTGTTCTTACACGTTTTAGCCAGACAACTTTCACTGACATTTTTGATATTGTTCATCAAATTTTGTTTAATTAAACAAAATTTGATGAACAATATAAAAATGTCAGTGAAAGTTGTCTTAAGGGAGTCTCCGTGGCGAATTAGTCAAGCCGTTTGACTCGGGCTCCGAAGGTTGTGGGCTCGATTCCGGGCCGCGTCCTTCGGTTCACGAGAGAAATTTTTCGGAGACTTCTGTGGGTCGTCGCTAAAGCTACGGAGTTCGTGCTTTGTGCGACGCTTTCCGCACTGCGGAAAGAGATCGAGCCATATGGGATAAACCCGGTGCAATGAAGTTGACCTTGTCGACTTTTTTTGTTTGTTGTGTTTGTTTAGATAGCTTTCACTGACATTATTCATATTGTTAATCAAATTTTGCTTACATAACTTTCACTGACATTTATGATATTCTTTATCAAAGATTTGGTCAGATAACTTTCACTGACATTTCTGATATTTTTTTTTCAGGGCACAGGGGAATATGGCGAACGATGCTCGATACAACTCAAAGAAATGCTGAAGTACCAGGTTGTCATAATCGTTCTAGGTGACGAAACAAGGTCAGTGATGCCTTAACTCTTAATAAACCGTTCGATGAATTCTTCATCTTTATCTGTTATTCTTCATCCAACTTCTCCGGTTCTAACATAGCAGCTTCACCAAGTCTTTACAAACATATTTGTGATATGATAAGATTTCAAGGACGCGTCAATAGCCCATCTTTACAAACATAAAGGAAACCGCCAATCCCCTGACAACCACCGAGGCACTCCTTGCTCTCAGTTGCAGGGAAGATACTCGCCAGAATTCTTCTCAATCGCCATATAGCCAGCCCATCTCGACAAAGGTCCTCTTCCTGAGAGTCAATATGGCTTCAGAAAAGTACAAGGAACTGTTGACATGATTTTCGCTGCAAAGGCAGATGCAGGAGAAATGTCAGGAAGAGAACTCCTAAATGTTCTCCACTTTCATTGACCTTACCAAGGCTTTTGATACAGTCAGCAGAGAAGAACTGTGGAAGATTATGGCGAAATATAGCTGTCCAAGAAAGTTAGTCCAAATAGTGCGACTATTTCATGATGGTATTCAGACAAGAGTATAGGAAAATGGCGAATTGTCTACGCCCTTTCCTGTCACCAACGGAGTGAATCCGGGACCGAGTAAGAAATACTTTTATAAGACAGACAGTGAGATCAACACCTTGTGCCACACTTATTAAATGACAGATGATCAAGTGGTTTGGATTCATACAATTCATAATAGCAGAATGTGATACATGCCTGCGTGCCAAATTCTTAACCGTTTGAAAATAAAGTTTCTTCTTTCTTTTGTTCGTCTGTTCGTTCGTTCGAGTATCTAAGCCAAATTCCCCGAATCAATATATGGTTTTCATTTCTTTATTGTAGGGTTCTGCTATTTAGATTTTCTATTCCCTGTGTCATTTCTTATTATTGTTTTTCGTTATTATTTTTATTTACAGAAATAGACTTTTCAACGCCATGTTGGAAAGGGTATCTTACAACAAGCGCGAAGAAGCCCCGTCCAATCAGAAGATTCTAGTTATTGACGTAGGACTACCAGGTGGCAACATCCCACAGTGTCTGCAGCAGTTCAAATCCTTGAAGCTGGAGGATATTGGGATTCTTGGTCAGCTACAAACAGCTCCTGAGAGCTGGGGCGGCAGTGACCACATTTCATTTACGGATATAATCAATCATGTTGATGTTGATGCTGTGCTGAAGTTGTTTTGTTTCATGATAGAGCAGACGTGGCCTTGCCCGTGACATTGTGACGTCAGTATAGCTAGGTTTATGAAGAAGATTCGACGTCACGGCACTGGAGACAAGGGCACAACGGGTTCAGTATCTCGAAGCGGAGGTTGTGAAATATCAGCACAGCTGGACGGTATGTCCGCCTGACAGATGTGTTCATTACATAGCTCCAGTTCAGTCTATATGTAGAATGGCATATAGACACACAGATAGACAGAAAACACAGAAATAGACAAACATACAAACGAGTAGATAGATACCATGCTATATACATAGCTCTGTAGATTTACAGATAGACAGGCCGACCAATATACACTTGTATAATATGTTTTCTTTAAAAACGGGTAGGCCGAAAAACATAAGGTACATGACATGAACATGTCAAACTGAAGACAGACCATTGATACAAAATTATTAATGGTATATTAAATTAAGAGTCAGACAGATAGCCAAACAAATATATAGTTAGGTAACATGTGAAAGTGATAGATAGACAACAAAGATAAAGGTAGAGATAGGGGAATGTAAACGACTAGAAAGAATGAGAGAAGTATGTGATATGCGACGTAAATAATGCACAAAGGTGTAAAAACAAAAATCACAGATGCAAACAAAACGAACGCTAATTTGAAATCATGATACGAAGGGCAAGTAGACAGTGCATGAATATATAAGAGATAGGAAGAAAGACACATTTTGATAGTAAACGAACAGAGAACAAAATCCGAAACAAAAACACTCAGAATATATGAAAAGCGCAATGAAGAATGAAGCAGAAAATCCCACATTATACAGATAATTTTTGCTTAGTATGAACAAAGGACTTAGTGGAAACTTAGCCAGAACAATAACCTATTACTGAAGAACATTAAGACAAAGAAAACAGTAAATGAAATGTTGACATGTCAAAAGAAATGAAAGTCTTGACAAGATCATTATTGAGAGACATGTACCAGGGATGCATAACCCTTCCTGCCGTCATTGAGAGACATGTACCGGGGGGGCATAACCCTTCCTGTCGGCATGTTTCGAAAGGGTTAGGAATACAATTCGTAATCCCGTATACCGCGTTCGGAATACAAATGCTGTCGATTTGGAAGCAGACCCCCTTGCATTGATTTTCATAGAATGGTATAAGTGTCTATCGTTCAGAAAGTAATGGCAAACTACAGAATGTAAACTTGCCCAGGAATCACAAATAGCCAATACATGCTGAAGTTGACGGCTACGTCCTGTAAAGATATGCAGCTAAGTCTAAGTCTTTTTTTTAACTGGAGAGGCAGGCAAGAGGAATACCACAGCGTAGATGGAATCAAGATGGGACAGATAAATTTAAATATCGCAACCACCGAGGAATGACATCTGGCTTATGATAGTTATTTCGACAAACTGTTTTGGTGAAGAAGTTATGTAAAGGACAGGCCACTGGATGAATGGGGAGCCCACAATGTGTACTCCAGTTCACGTATTTATTTATCTATTTATTAACATGAGCAGATGTGATAATCCGAACTGTATTTAGAAGATGAACTTTGTTTTGTTTGTGCATATTTACTGTTTTCTTTTATTGATTTTGTATCCAAGGACGGGACTAATATTACTACTACATAACCAGTGTATTAGTAATAAAGTCTATAAAGCTAATAATAGCTTACTATTGTACCAAAGCATGTTGTATATTGGAAATATTTCTCGTGATGTGACTATGTATATATGTATGTACCGACGATGTATATTCTAGTTGTCATTCAATGGTTCTCAAAAAGGTCATATGGAGACGACTCCTGACTACCCAGCGGTGTGTCTGGGTAGGTCGGAGGCGAGGTTATGAAACTGGCCTCTTGTAGCTAGAACATCCTAGTTATAGGAAAGCAGAGACAATAGCCTTGCCGTTAGGATATATGTCTTTTGTATCTGTAGTCATGATTTCTCTGCTTACTTGTGTAACATAGACATATGGGGAGGCATTTAGTACATTTCTATGTCGAAATAAACAATTATGTTTCTTCCGATGTATACTCATTTATAACTTCACATTCTTCATAGAGACACAAAATGTAGACACCAAAATTTACATGAAGTTGCCTTAGTGGCAAGTCAGGGCACTAATTACAAGATTGTCATGGTGGCATATGGAAAGTAACCACAAGAGTGTCATGGTGGCAAATATGGGAAATAACCATAAGATTGTCATGGTGACAGAAACGGGCACTGACTACAACATTGTTATGGTGATAGAAAAGGGCACTAAATACAACATTGTCATGGTGACAGACAAATGCACTAACTACAACATTACTGGCAAGGGCACTAACTACAACATTGTCATGGTGACAGAAAAGGAAACTAACTACAACATTGTCGTTGTGACAAGCAAGGGCACTAACTACAACATTGTCGTTGTGACAAGCAAGGGTACTAACTACACAATTTCCAAAACTCGCGTCCTAGGAGACAGATTATGTTAGTTTGTCACCCCATAGATTACACAGGTACACGAACAATGTGGCACCATCTTGACTCCAGACTTTGCATACCAGGGCTCCAAATGTTCTCATCATGTGCAATGCAGATAAGCGCGGGCACTCATGTTTCGACATCTCACACGATCATCAGAGTTGGATCAGCTCTATGTTTTTGTCTCTACCGAGTCATGTGGCCAAGCCATCCAGATATTTACTTCTCTGTCTCCCCCTTGTTATTTTACCCTCACTCAGTCTTGCCAGTTGTCATCAAGTTCTCCAGATTATTTCTTTTCAAAACCAGCCCAAAAATTTATCTAATAAGTTTAAGCTTTTCATTTGTTTCTTGTTGGACTTGCTTATTGGTTTTTCTGTCTGTCCGTGGTATTCTTTGCATTGTATTCAGAAACCACTTTTCCACATCCATTGAATATTTTTCAGATTGTTTGCTTATTGTGCACGTTTAACATCTACACAAAAGCACACGTTCTATGTAGCACTTCAACGCTCATTTTCTCCCGGTATACTTTTAGAAAAAGACAGATATTTTTAAGGTTGTCTGTTCATCGTACACGTTTCACATCCGTTTAAAAGTGCAGGTTCAGTGTAGCACTTCAACACTCTTTTTCTCGATGCGATTTACATCTTTTTATTGGTCAGTATGTTTTCCATCCTGCAAAAAGATATCGTTTCCATGGCAGATGTTATACCTATTCAATTATTATCACAAATATCAGAAAGAGGCAGTCTTCATTTTGGAAAGACAAACGTAGGAACATGCTGTGACAACTGGAAAGATTTGTGGGAAGAGAAATAGTGAGATAAGATTCTGGACAGTCTTGTGTCATGGCACAGAAGGGAGTCATCATACGAACTGATACTTGCCGTTGAAGATCGCAAGATGTGGAGAAGTATGATCGCCCACATCAGTCGGCTAGTCACTTGATGGTGATAATGATGTTTCATTATACCTTAACACTTACGGGACGTTAGAGTTTTCTTCTTTTATGTCATTATGTTTTAACTCTTAATTGGTGTTATAGTTTGTTTCTCTTTTACATCATTACACTAGTATTTTACTTACTTAGCATTAATTTATTTTTCTTAATTCTGTGTCATTTTATTTTAGCTTTTAAAAGGTTTTAGAGTTTTCCCATTTTATGTCATTATATTTCATTTCTTAAAGAATGTTATAGTTTATTTTTATTTTATAATGTTTTTTTTTATGTGTAAAGAGTGTTAAAGTGTACCTATTGTTGCAATTACAGTGTAACTCTTAAAGAGGGATATATTTTATTTATATGTTATGTCATCACTTGTTACTTCTTAAAGAATAGTAGAGTTTTCTCATTTTATGTCATTGTATTTTAACTCACAAACTGACCTTTGTGGTATATAACTAGGTGTGACGCATTTTCCTCGTGAGAGAAACGAAGAAGAAGACTTTTATTTTTAGTCTGAAAGAGAGCTATAGTTTATTTCTATTTCATGTTGTTTCGTTTCATTTATTACTATTACTCGTATATTCCATTAGTACACACATAAAGGCGCACTGAGAATCTGTTTCATTATTATCACAATCATACATAGGTGCACAACTCTTTGCTCTTTGACATTCGTCTACTATGGCCAACACTTTACTGATTGTAAACATAAGAAGTAAATGGGGAGAACCGTTGAGGCAACTAAGACGATTACATAAATGGACACACATAGTATTATTTGGCACTCACAGAAGAAGAAGAAGAAGAAGAAGAAGAAGAAGAAGAAGAAGAAGAAGAAGAAGAAGAAGAAGAAGAAGGAAATAGAGATTAGAAGACGCACTAGACAACATACAATTTGAAAGCTATAATAGTTACCAACCGGGATCGAACCTGTCGCCTCCAAATGACGACGGCGCCTCGTTGCAGGAACAAGTGTACTTCGACGCACGACCAACTAGACACACCAATCAGCTTACTGATTAGTACGAATATCCACTGGGGCACTGCTTCGTAATTTTCACTCTCGGCCCACCATCATATCTCCATTGCTTCCAGTTTCCGCCTTACCTTCCTCCCCGGTCTTCGTGTACCACTTTCACCTATCTACCTGGACCCTTCACTTAACCGTTACCATCCCTAGCCCTCTTCCTATTACACCACAGACTCCCACGGCTGTCTATATAAGATTATTAACGTCAAGATTCATGTTAGTATCACAGTCTGGGATTCTGAGATAAGTAGCACATATTTTTCTCTATTTTTCTTAATCTTTCCATTCTTCTCATCCCGTTATTATGCCTTGATGTAGTCTCTGCAGTGCCTTCCTCGTATTTATATGTTGTGTTTTGTGTATGTGTTTCCTGATGAAGGCTAGTGGCAGCAACGTCCTATGTTTACTATAATTGTGTTTTGTTAAGCAAAATGTTAAGAGTGTTAGAGTTTTCCCATTTTATCTCATAATAGATTACTTATTAAATAGCGTTAGAATTTGTTTTTTTTTATTTCATTATATTTTAACTTTTGAATGGCGTTAGAATTGTCCAATTTCATATCATTATATTTTAGTGGCTAGAACGCCGGACTCTGCTTTGGGAATTTTTTCTGTCGGGGGCAAAAAGAAAATCCTAACCTGCACAGTTCGCGGCGACTGCACTAGTCAGGCGGCCTTAATTCCTCAGGCTCAAAGACCCCTCTGCCATACACCGCAAGGTACTATATTGGCAGTAAATGACAGTTTATATTTTATTTCTTAAAGAGTATTTTAGTTTGTTTCTATTTCATGTCATATTTTTCTTCTTAAAGTGTATTAGAGTTTTCCTACTCTTAAATGGTGTTAGTTGGTTTCCACTTTATGTCATTGTATAATAACTTCTAAAAAGTGTGAAATATTCTCATTTTTGTCGCAAATTGATCTTCATATTATGGGTTATTACATACATGAGACATATTTGGTATATGGTGTAAGTCTCATATGTTTAGTTAAATAATGACTCGTTGGGTAATGTTATTATAACGACAAATTCCTCTACTCTACAGAATATTTCCTGGTACCCATGTATTCAGGCTGAGCGACCTGACAATAACGATCAGTAAAGCTATCTATTTAAAAACTCCCCTCTTCTCATGTTAGAGTTGTCCCATTTGATCTCATTATAGATTACTTGCCGGCTTCGTGGCTTAGAGGTTATGACTTTTCTCCGTAATCTCGTATACTCTCGTCAGGTAACGTGATGACGGTTCAAATCAGCAGTGGTTCGAGTCGCATCGGTAACTTACGGGGTATGTGAGCCGGCCGCTCAGAAAGCAATGGCAAACTAGGCTACTGAGCGTAATCTTGCCAAGAGATCAACATACAGCTGAAAGTTGCTGGTGTTGACAGCTAAGTCCTGTGAAAAGGATATGCTAAAAAAAAAAAAAAAAAATACATTACTTATTAAATAGCGTTAGAATTTGTTTTTCTTTTTATTTCACTATATTTTAACTTTTGAAGGGCGTTAGAATTGTCCAATGACATATCATTATATGTTTCTGTTATGTAAAGCTGCACTACTTTGTGTCATTTTATATTGTTTACACTTTCACAGCTTTACCGCAGTTCCATCAAATTTTATTCATACTCTTCTCATGGGGTCGGTAGGCAAGCATGCGCTGCTTGCGGACTCAGAACAGGCGAACGTGGCTGCTCGGACACCTTCAATTCGGGATACCTGTCTGGTACTACGAGATGGATAAACTGTAATTAGGTTGTGGGATAGCATTTGTTGTCGTTAACAGTTGCACTAGAAATCAATACTCCCCAATTGGTTTGCAGCAATGAACAACGTTTAGCAAAGTAGTTTTTGTTGGTGCCGGTTTTCTTGTCAAACATGTAGTCTGATTACATTTTAGAAACCGCTCGTATGTTTTGTCTCCATGATGCGTCTGATTAAAGGATTTAATTTATTTACATTGTGTGATTTATGTATAGCTTTTGTTTTGTTTGCAGGGTGTATTTCTGTGTATGTCGTCCTTTGTTTACATGATCTATTTTCTTAGCATGTTGGGTTTTGAGTACAAGATGTCCTGTATGTCAGTATTGTGTTGAACAGTGAGTTGTGTAGTTTAATCAACCTGGATAAGTCAACCAGGTGTCGTCTTCACTTTGACCGTTAGCAGCAGTAGATCTCCACTTCGCTCAATTTCCGGCCCTGGTTGTACAATGTTACAGACTACTGTTCGTCCATCTTTTTCTATTATCTTCCTACTTGTATCACTGCCTACCTCTTTCTCGTCTGCCTACAGCTTTTCCCTCCAGTGTTATGTCTTTTAATGTGGCCGAATTCATTCACAAGTCTTTTTTATTCATTCATCAACTCTCATTCCATTCCCAGCCTCTATAGAACCTCTGTATGTGATTGTTATTGTTTCTGTTATATACAACATATTCTTCTGTACATCCACAACACCAGCACCTCGACACTAGATACATGTGTACATTTTATTTTTACTAATAACAATAGTTGAGATCCATGGAGATGTTTCTTCCGAATCCACACAATGTGTAGGCCTACACGATTGTGAGACTCGCTTGCAGCAGTTATTCATAAAGTGGGCAGTACCGTGTCACTGGAAAGCAGAAACAGATCCACAGAGGCGGTGAGGTTTTGAATTTTCAGTGCACCTAATGCCAACAACGAGGTTTCTCCTGCTATAGTGTGTTCACAAATGTGTGTCCTCATTCACGTTCATTGTATTTGAAAAGTATATGTTGCATCATAAGGAATTTTTTTCAGCCGTCTTATATTTACACCCATCCAATGAATATGTCTTTGATAGGTTCAAATGCAACTTAAATCAAGGAAACCGGCGAAATGTCTTTGATGTTTTGGCGAAAAGGTATTAAATTCACACTAACAAACGTATTTTATAGTAATGCACGTCAATTTGGGTAACGACTTACGTTCAACTATGAGACGTGCTTCTCATAAGGAAAATCCCGTGCACTACAGAGGATATTCATTATTGAACACCGATATTTCCATGTGAAGGTGTAATACATTTCATAATATGCACTTCATCTTTGACCCGCATATTAACAAACAATGAGATCTGATGTGAAATCTCCAGAACCGAAACTTTTTTTTTTGGTTGGGTGGTCATAATGATAAGGCCATATGCTAAATCTCATCATTTTCCATCAGTTGGTTACTGATTTATGGATTTTTATAAGGGGACAAACATTTTTTTTTTACTATTGTGTAAATGAATTACAGAGCTATGGGTGTGAGCTAAGAGTGGTGTCTTGTTGACATTTGGAAATCACCGATATTGATTTATCGTCTGATTCCACAAAAGCAACACCAGAATGCTTTGGGTGTACGTAGATATTTCTGGCGTGTGAGCGATGTTAGTAAGGAGCTTCGCTTAAAATGTCATCTCCACGATCGGAAGAGGGTTTATGCCTGAGCTCGGCAACTGCAAAACTGAGTTAAAGACTGGCCAACTTTTACTCCGTGTTTTCAGGTCTACAAAATGTGGTGGTCCTCTGATGTCACAGACCGATAGCAGGAAACTACTTCGGGAATAAATAAATAGATTGTAGATGTTCCTGGGAGCCTGGGTACCGCACTTGCCTACCAGCGCGGTGATCATATGATCCCCAATGATGTGGATAGTTTTCTTAAACTGACTTTTGCTTCCAAAACGGCCCAGCATAAAATGGGTACCAGGAAATGTTCTAGGAAGTAAAAGAAATATTGTGAACACATCCTCTGAGTCCCAACTGGTCTATAAAAATGTGAGGCTAGCAACATATACCCACCACGTCCCAAGGTGTAGGAATGGGCCCTCTACGTGCTCACTGGGTTACCTCGTCTTATTCCAGAGAGACAATTCACCCATTGTTACGTATTTACCTCAAGGATAACGCTTTAGAAAGCATAAACAATATAACAGAATGCAGATTACAACAGCTTTACAGAACACAATGGATGTTTCGGCAGTTAGCCCTCATGGGCAAACAAAAGTAGTAAGGGATGTGCAAACTAATTCGAAAATCTGGTGCAGCACCAGAATTGTGACGTAGTATTTTACTATATGAAGTGTCTAGCACCAGATTTATGACGTAAAAAAACGGACCTCATTTTCAAAAAATTGGCGGGTATTTTCGTGGGTTACGTCCGGTTGTCACTTCCTAGTGACTACTTCCGGTTGATTTCCGGTACATGGGTACCCCCTACCGACCGCCCCGCCGGCCGCCTCGGCTTCCCCTGGTCCGTCCCGGGGACGCTTGAAGACAGCGAGGCAAGCCCCGGGCATATGGAATACTTATATAGACAAGTAGACCGAATAGGCGCCGGGCACATGGGTTCGAGTCCCAGTCTATGGGAGTATGTGTAGGTGTGTGTGTGTGTATGTGTGTGTGTACGGGGTAGGCCGATGTGAGGGGCGCGAGGGAATAGTCCCCCACCCCGGATATTAGCCTTTGCACCACAAAGGGGCCACCAACTCATACCTACTGAGAGGAAATGAAGATTGGTGAGCCACAAGGTCCTGGCCTGATCAAAGCCAGTATATACTACAATTTGATCTAGCCAAAAGATCGCTTGGGCATATTCAACTTTAGGAAAAAAGACTGAAGCCAGATTACGGTTATTAATTCTATTATATGCTCATAATCATAGAGGAGAGTTGTAATCATGACACTAGTCGAGAAAGACATGTCTTTTACCTAACAATTAGTGGCTCATACACCAACGAGTGTAAACCACATGATAGCAGATGTATAATTCTACACACAAACACAACAAAACTGTCCCAACTCGACCTTAGGCGACTCATGTAACATCACATGGCACGTGTCCGTTGTCATAAACAACAACGTTACACGTCTCAAATCGCGCATTGACACTTTCATTACCTCTCTATGTGTCTATACGGACTTTACATCTTTCTCCCAAAGCTCATCTCCACCTTAGATGACTCATGCAACATGACTTGTCACGTGTCAACTGTCCTAACCAGCGCCGTTATCATGTCTCGAATCTCGCATCGACACTTTCGTTACCTCTCTATGTGTCCATATGGATCTATGCGTCGTTCCCAAGAAACCCGTTTCCAAGACCAATATATGAGCAGGGGCGCTAACTCACCATGGTCAACATGTATGGGAGTTATTCCACTACAGCGTCAACATTGCAGCTGACAGCTCTCTCTTCTCTCTCTCTCTCTCTCTCTCTCTCTCTCTCTCTCTCTCTCTCTCTCTCTCTCTCTCTCTCTCTCTCTTTTCTATATCCGTTAGGGTGGTCCACCAAGTAACACCAAAGAACATCCCGACCTCAATACAATATAATGCAGTTTCGACTGTAGCATCATCATCATCATCAAGTGCCGCGCCGGCTGGCGTAGGCGTTCATGGCTCTCCACAGATCTCGGTCTTTGGTTTTCTGGATCAACTCTCCTGCTGATATTCCTCCATGCCACCGTCTCAATCCATCCAGCATCACTTCTCTTGGTCTACCTCTGCCTCTCTTCCCCTCGATCTTTCCAGTTGTTACGATGTTCTCCAATGCCTCTCTTCTCATCACATGACCGAAGGAAAGCTGTTTGTCTCTGTCTTATTGTTGTAAATAATGTTCTAGATTTATTAGCCTGTTTCAGGCAGTCGTCGTTAGTTACTCTGGCAGTCCAAGGAATTCGCAACATTCGTCTCAGGAACCACATCACTGTTGCTTCTAATTTCTTCTTAATTTGTTCATTTACATTCCAAGATTCACTGCCATACAGCAAAACTGGTTCTACATAGCATTTCAGCACTCTCTTTCTTACATTCAGTGATAGTGACTTATTGCATAAGATACTCTTCATTTTCTGAAATGCGGCTTTTGCCTGCCCTATTCTGCTCCTAATCTCTGTTGTACATCTTCCATCTGATGTTATAAATGCCCCTAGGTATCTAAAATTATCAACTTGGTTAAGGATTTTCCCTTCTATTTCTATGTCACATTTTGGTGTCACCATTTTCTTTGATATTACCATTGTTACTGTTTTCTTGATATTCAAGGAGAGTCCTTTCCTTGCACTCTCTGTTACTACAACGTCTAATAATTGTTGTAGGTCTGTTGAATTATCCGCCACCAATACTGTGTCATCTGCATAGCGTATATTATTTATATTATAACCTCCAACTAGTATTCCTGGCATCTCTTTGATCTCTCTCATTATTACTTCGCTATACAGGGAGAAAAGATCTGGTGACAAGACACACCCTTGTCGTACTCCTAGCTTTATCTGTTCGTAACTACCCTCTTTATTTCCCATTTTAATTGCTGCTACTTGGTTCCAGTAAACATTCTTTATTATTCTTAAATCTTTTCCATCAATGTTGATATCTTCCAACATTTTAATCAGTTCATCATGTTTTACTTTATCAAATGCCTTAGTATAATCTATGAAGCACAAATATATGTCTCTCTGTTTCTCTATTGACCTTTCTATTAGTGTCCGTAATGTATAAATTGCATTGTTTGTGCCCTTTCCTTCCACAAATCCATACTGTTCTTCACTAATTTCCATTTTTATTTTCTTTTTGGTTCTTCTCATTATGATTCTGAGTAGAAGCTTAGTGATATGGTTTATAAGGTTAATTGTACGAAAATCTTCACAATCAATTGCTCCTGGTCTTTTTGGTATAGCTATAAATACAGATTTCAGCATATCACTGGGTAAATATCCACTGCTGTAAATATCATTCAACATTTTGGTTAATATATCTACTCCAAATTCTCCCAATACTTCTAATTCTTCTATTGTGATTTCATCTGGCCCAGCTGTTTTTCCTTTCTTCATACGTTTCATAGCGTCAGCGACTTCTTCTTTCAGAATAGGTGGACCTTCTAAGTTACTATCTTCTGTTAATTCTTCCCTTTCTCCTACATATAATTCTCTTATATACTCATTCCACCTCTTCATTATAGCATCTTCCTCTAATATTATCTTTCCTGTTTTTGATTTCAAACACCCCGTATTTATTCTTATTTTTCTTCCTGTAAGCTCACTGATTTGTCTGTGCATATTTTTTGTATCTTTAATGGAATTTAATTCAATTTTTTTGCATTGCTCGTATTAACCAACTTTCTTTAGCCTTCCCACATTTATCTTTTATTTCTTTATTTATCTTAGCGTATTCTTGTTTGTCATTTTTACTCTGTTTTCTTTTGTCCATCAATTTTAAGATATCTTCATTCATCCATTTTTTCTTAGCTATTTTGCCTCTCTCCGGTAATACTTCTTTGCTAGTTTGATGAATGGAGTCCCTTAACATTTCCCATTGTTCATCTATACTCTGTATTTTAGTTATTGCATTGTACCTATTTTTCACAGTCACTCTGTATTGTTCTTGCATTTCTTTATCTATTTTCAGAACCTCTTTATTAAGTCTCATGTTCTTAATCATTTTTTTCCCTCTCTTTAATCTTACTTTTCTTTGTCCACATAGTGGTACATGATCACTATTACAGTCAGCACCAGGCATTGTCTTTACATTAATTAAAGCATTTCTAAATCTTTTATTAACTAGTATGTAGTCAATTTGGTTGCGTATTTTCTTATCAGGGCTTATCCATGTGTACAGTCGTCTTTTATGGTGCTTAAACCATGTGTTTCCAATTATCATATCATTGATATTTGCCCATTCTATTAGCTTTTCCCCTCTTTAATTTCTTGTACCTAAACCATAATTCCCCACTACATCCTCCATTTTTCCCTTTCCTATTTTTGCATTAAAATCACCAAGTATTATCTTTATTTCTTGTGATCCAATTTGAGCCATCGCCATTTCTATTTCGTCGTAAAAGTGTTGTATTTCTTCCTCACTACTGCTTGCTGTTGGTGCATATACTTGTATAATATTTATGTCTATTGGTTTGCCTTTGATTTTGACCATTATAACTCTATCTGAAATACACCAGTATCCATTAAGTGACTTGGTTGTTTTATCGTCTAATATTATTCCTACACCTTTTTCATGTGTATCCCCTCCAGAATAAATTATTGTGTGATTGTCAGCTATAATTTTGCCCGATCCCTTCCATCTCATCTCACTAACGCCTAGTATATTCATTTTCATGCTATCCATCTCTCTTAGAACATTGGTCAACTTTCCTAGCTCATTTAATGTCCTAACATTCCATGTTCCTACTCTAAATTTATTTATTTTAGTTAAGATTTTGCCATCAGTAGCTGGATGACGGTCTGGTGTCACCTGTGGCTCATGACTGTCCCTACCGGACGAGGATGCCCTAAGACAGCCATTAACGTCCTTCGCTAACTTTGATATATGTTTTGCCATGAAGTCTTGGGAAGATAATGTGGTGGTTTCCGCTTGCCTTCCACATTCACATGGTGGTCTTTTTACCTCTGCCTTTGACAGCCATTTCCGACTGTAAGGACAAGTGAGTGCCCTGCTCTGCTCAGCTGCAGAGTTGTCCACTTATTCCGGTGGATACTCGGACTGTATCATACGCAACTATAACCAAGTCATCACATTGTCCGACTAAGCCTTGCTCATAATCATAGAGGAGAGGTGTAATCACGACACCAGTCAAGGCAGACATGTCTTTTACCTAACAATTAGTGGCTCATACATCAACGAGGTAAACCACATGTACAATTCTACACACGAACACAACACAACTGTCCCAACTCGACCTTAGGCGACTCATGTAACAACATATGGCATGTGTCCGTTGTCCTAAACAACAACGTTACACGTGTCAAAGTGGGCATTGACACATTCATTACCTCTCTATGTGTCTATACGGACTTTACATCTTTCTCCAGAAACTCATTTCAAAACCAAAACATGTTTTACAACTTGTCTGCTCAGTGTCACCCTTCATCACCGACACCAGTCGAGGAAGACATGTCCTTTACCTAACAACTAGTGGGTCATACACCAACGAGTGGTTAGGGCATGATAACAGACGTACAATATTACACACGAACACAACAAACTGTCCCAACTCGACCTTAGGTGAACGTTCTATAGAAGTAAACAAAGATATACATTTTTGCTTTACTGACTACACAAAAGCTGTGTGATAGAGTAAACCATGTCAACATGGTAGATATGCTTGCAGATCTACAAATATTCAACCACCTTGGGTACATGTAAAACACGAGTATGGTCACCATCGTACACAGTCTTACGACTCGCGCAATCAGTGTGTGTGGGTGTCGTCCATTGTCTAATAGTTCCCCGCCTTTCATCATAACCACCAGCGACATGGGCCCAATGTGGTGTTATCAAAGCCTGTAATAATCTGGCTACATATATAGTTGTATCGTACTTGAGGTCGACGCCGGGATCTCTTGCCCAGTTGTAAGTTAACAACATGTCCTCTGGTATTCTCTACCTTCAACCATCCTCTTAACGTGTCCATCTAGGTCTACGAAGACTGAACATGGATCAACCTATTATACAGCCTGCTCTTTCAAATACTGCTCTGTTGTTTTATTTGTCTCAGCACTTAATATCCCTCGCACACAGCACAGGTGAAAGGTGTGTTAAATCGTAGATTGAGTAGGGTGACCAGGCTTCACTCCCATAAACATACTAAGGACTCGTGGCTGATAGACAAGTAATATTGGTCTGACAGTAAGCATCCTCTTCTCCCGGACTCATTTTGCTAACCTGTTCATTGTTGTAACTGCCTTACCAGTCCTGGTGTCGATGTTATCGTGATCTAAGGATAATGTGCTATTTTACCACTGATCCTAGATATGTACAATGGTCGACTATTCCCACTTCGGTGTCGTCAATAAAGATTGATGGTACCCTATGGGCACCTTGTGACATAATCTGAGTCTTCGTTTTCTAAGTGGCAAAACATGTGACATAATATAAATCGTTATTTTCTAAGTGGTAAACACAATTCAGAACAAACGGCAGAGAATACCGCTAGTAGCTGGTGGTGTAACGGACATATACCTTCTGAATTATGTAATTCTGAATTTATTGCAGTCCCAAAGAAATCAGAAGCCTTGGAATGTGATCAACATAGAACTAGTAGTATAATGTGTCACATCACAAAGATCTTGCTACGACTTATCATGCAAAAAGTGAGGAAGAAAATACAACCTGAAATAGGAGAACAATGTGGGTTTGTAGAAGGAAAGGGTACAGTAAATGTTGTGTATATGCTGCATTCAGCTATTGAACATTCTATAGGAGTAAGCAAAGATGTAAGCAAAGATATACATCTTTGCTTTATTGACTACACAAAGGCTTTTGATAGAGTAAGACATGTCAACATCGTAGATATGCTTGCAGATCTACACATTGATGGGAAAGGACATTAGACTTATAAAAACATATAGTGGAAACAACAAACCGACATAAGGATTGATAAAGACAAACAATCCTCTATGATTATGAGCAAGGCTTAGTCGGACAATGTGATGACTTGGTTATAGTTGTGTATGCTACAGTCGAAACTGCATTATATTGTATTGAGGTCGGGATGTTCTGTGGTGTTACTTGGTGGACCACCCTAACGGATATAGACAAGAGAGAGAGAGAGAGAGAGAGGAGAGAGAGAGAGAGAGAGAGAGGGAGAGAGAGAGAGAGAGAGGAGAGAGGGAGAGAGAGAGAGAGGAGAGAGAGAGAGAGAGAGAGAGAGAGAGAGAGAGAGAGAGAGCTGTCAGCTGCAATGTTGACTCTGTAGTGGAATAACTCCCATACATGGTGATCCTCGCGAGTTAGCGCCCCTGCTCCTATATTGGTCTTGGAAACGGGTTTCTTGGGAACGACGCATAGATCCGTATGGACACATATAGAGGTAACGAAAGTGTCGATGCGCGTTTCGAGACATGATAACGTCGCTGGTTAGGACAGTTGACACGTGACATGTCATGTTACATGAGTCGCCTAAGGTCGAGCTGGGACAGTTTGTTGTGTTCGTGTGCATCTGTTAGGTTGTGCTATACACTCGTTGGTGTATGAGCCACTAGTTGTTAGATAAAGGACATGTCTTCCTCGAGTGGTATCGGTGATCATAGCTCTCTATGACTATGAGCAAGGCTTAGTCGGACACTGTGTTGAATTGTTTGCACGTGGGTATGCCGCTTTAGACACATGACCTGCCCACTTTCTTACTATCGACAACCTGTCTTATACCCACTCCACAGCCACTCCCCCATTCGGTGGAACAGTACTGTAACCCCATACCACCCTCTCAAACGCCTATGCACGTCCCGACATTATGAATTACTACCAGCACACAAACAGAGATACATACGGTATCCAGCCTTCATGCATAGTCCAGTATATGATAGAAAAATGGCGATCTAACTCACACACACTCACACACACGCACACACACCTTTATTGTATACCATTGTTTGGTTCGTTTATTATATAAAAGCAAGGAACCGCAGTAATCCCATCAATGTTATTCATGAGTTGCATTCCTTGGTGAATTGACATGCCCGGGGCTTGGTCTCGCATGACATGTCCGGGGCTTGCCTCGCATGATTTCGTTTTATCGTCACTGTTTTGTACTGATTCTGGCAATGACCTAAGGTACCTTGTTAATTTCTGAGTGGTATTCTGCGATAGTACGCTAATTTTTATAGCTAAGACATGTCCGGAGCTTGCCTCGCATGATGTCGATTTATCGTCAGTTTTGTAGTGCGTCTGGGAGTGACCTAAAGTACCTTGTTAATCTCTGAATGGTATTCTGCGATAGTAAGCAAAATTTTAGAGCTAAAGACATGTTCGGAGCTTGCCTCGCATGACATGCTCGGGGCTTGCCTCGCTGATGCAGTGTTTACCGCTTTAGTGATATTACTGCAAACTAAAGCATATTTGTCACCATCCACGCATACCGACAGGTTTTGCCCTTCGAGATGTACAATTTCTGACACTATTGTTGATTTTCTGTTCATATTTACGCAACTTTTCATGTGAATACTTTATTGGCACCCAAGCAAAGTATCTTACAATATTTGTTTATACATTTGGCGATGAGCACACGCGATTCAGCGCCATTTAAAACCACTATATTTTAAAGTTCACTATCGTGCGTTACTCGGTTACTGCGATATTACACTAAGCGCAGATGACATAACCCACGTTTGCCGGTATCAGGGGGACACAACTATTTCCAAAATATGCAAGGCAAATAATTGGAGTTATTTTAAAAAAATTTATTTTATTAATTAATTTGCAAATTTCACTAATTATGTTAATTTACTTGAATGTATACTATTGAGACTGGTCTCTAGTATTATTTTCTCTAGAATTAATCACTGTCTATATGGTATTACGTTGTTATTAATTGTGGCAATATACCCATATATAGAATTCATAGCCGTAATTTGGCTTCAGTCTTTTTTCCTAAATTTGAATATGCCCAAGCAATCTTTTGGCTACATCAAAGTGTAGTATATACTGCCTTTGATCAGGCCAGGACCTTGTGGCTCACCAATCTTCATTTCCTCTCAGTAGTTATGAGTTGGTGGCCCCTTTGTGGGGCAAAGGCTAATATCCGGGGTAGCGGCCTATTCCCTCGCGCCCCTCACATCGGCCTACCCCGTGTACACACACATCCTCACACACACTCCCATAGACTGGGACTCGAACCCAGGTGCGCGGCGCCTATTTAGTCTACTTATCTATATAAGTATTCCACATGCCCGGGGCTTGCCTCACTGTCTTCAAGCGTACGCGGGACGGACCGGGGGAAGCCGAGGCGGCCGACGGAAGCACCTGTGGGTGGGGCGGTGGGTAGAGGGTACCCATGGACCGGAAGTAGTCACTAGGAAGTGAAAACCGGACGTAACCCAAGAAAATACCCGCCAATTTTTTTGAAAATGAGGTCCGTTTTTTTTTTTACGTCATCAATCTGGTGCTAGACTCTTGTGATATATTACATTTTCACCAGCGTAACATGCGGTAAATAATTCCTGGCGACGAAAAAAGGTTGACACCGCCGCATTCTCTACGGCAATAATCCGACTTTTTCATCGACCCATTGTGACGTCACCACCGGAACAACGAAAACAAAATAAAAAGCCCATGCGGGAAAGAAATTGTCTGTTTTTGTTTCACCACCCAAACAAAGGAACCGGCAGAGAACCGATGAGCGAAGGGAGTGATAGTCTCTTCAAAATCAACTTAGTATAATTTAGTATAAGTTAGATAGATGAAGACAAACATCAGCCCACGACATCGCATTGGAAAAATCTGAATCCTGGCGCCGAAGTGTGGAAGAAATTCATTTTAAATGAAGGTAAACAGTAATAATTTATTTTAAATCTTAGATAAGTTGTGAGTCCCTTTTTCCTAGAAGAAGAGTTAGTAAGTAGACTTGGTGAACACGTGTGGTGAATTCTTAAGAAGTTAATTATAATTAATGGAGTGCAACGAAGATACCCCAACTGATAACTAACTAACTAACTATAATTAATGGTTATGGTTTATAGATAAACTATTTCATTAAGAATAACCATAGGAATATTATTTTCTCCTAAAGTAAACAACTGACTTAATGTATAAGCATTAATCCAAGGTGTACATTTATTTCTTAAGCAACTCTATCTACATTGATTGGAATGGTGAGTTCTTAAAGAATTTATTCTAGTACAAACTAAATAATATTATACTCAGTTATCATAGTCATAAGATAAACTTTACAATAGGAGAAAACTACAGTGTTTATTTTCTCCCAGCTAAGCAACTTACTTAATGTAGAAACATTAGACACATGGTGTAAATTTTATTTCTTAAGAAACTCAATCTACAATGAACTAGAGTAACTTAAGACTTAAGGAAACTATTGTAAATGTGTAAACACTGGTAAGTCAAACTAGTGTAATGTGTAATTAGTCAGTAGATTTAATGTTGACATGAGCACATGGACAAACAAATAGTTTTCTTATAATTCATGAACTCATGAGAATCAGATTCTACAGGTATCATAATTTGTGTGTTGAGTTAAAAACCATAGCGGTGAGTCAAGTGTATTTCCAATGTTGTAAACATTTGGAATTAATGTTTGTGCCACATAATAATAATACTTAGTCAACCGGCATGGTAGAATAGTTAAGATTCATAATGCCTGAATGTAGACTGAGTAGATCACATAAATCTGTGAGAATAAAGGGCTGTGCATTTTATTATTGCTACACATGAGGCAGTATCCTTTGAGAATCTCATAATTATGTCTAATGATCACAATGATCACTATGTCATTGCTGATAGCATGTCTGTGAGTATTCATGTGGGATTTCATCATTGTTAAACAGATTTGAATGTATCATTTGATAAAACCCATCAGCATGCATGACTAAATATCCAGGAAATAGTATCAGTAGGTTGAAGGATGAGATTCCCTTGTAATGTCATTCTGGTGAATCTGTGAATGTATTCTGTGTAAAGCACCTACATAGGCCTGATGTCTTTCCTACAGATATGATGTGTATGATGAGTGATTGTGAAAGGAGATATTTCATTGTGATATCAATGATGGTAAACATTGTAAGTTATCATTGGGAAATCACCCACCTTACATGACAGTATGAAGGATGTGTGATGAATGATTCCTATATGATCATCCATACCAATATGAATGTGTCTATAGACTGGATGAAATGATCATCCATACATATGAATGATGTATGAGAGAGGGAATTGAACTCACATGCAAAGATGGATATGTTGACTGATGCATGAGGAGACTGAGTGAGTGAGTGAAGTTACAGGCTGAGAGAGAGGGAGTATAGGCTAACAGTCAATCTCAGGATAGCCGGCAACTTTGAGGTGGAATGCCATGACTATCACCAGAAACTAGTTCGGCGTAACCCATAACTAAATAATAATTTAGCACACTCTGGCGCATAACACCACTTTGTATAAAATATCATTCATGTTCCTATCATCTAGTTTTGTGCGCTAAGCACTGACACAAACCATATCATACATTACGCATAGCACCAGCATCTGTGTTTGTAATTTAATCAAAATCCCACTTTGTAGTTCATGATAATAATGTACTACAAAGATGATGACGATGACTGTAATGTAATGAAAATGGTGTAACAATGATTATGATGATAATGTTAGAATAATGTAATGATTTCTAATGTCATAAGCATGATAATAATGATGATGATTGTAATGACAATGTAATAATTATGATGATAATAATAATAATGATAATGATTGTAATTACAATGAGATAAGGAAACCATGTTGATGATGATAATAAATATTACATCCATGAGAATGGAAGATATCTTCTCACTTGATGCATTTAATGAAGAAGAATACACCTGAATGCTATACAAGAATAATACCATACTGTGCTTATATTGTTTATAAGCAAATACCCATTGAAATGGGAACTGATTTTTAAAAGCCCTTAATGTATGAGACCCTTTTTCTTGAATAGAAAAAGATGAATAAGAGAATTAACTAGGAACAGAATGGGATAGGAGACATAGTTGTAAATTCCAAATCAATCAAGGTATGACTTAACCGGTAGACCTGAGGACAGGCATAGGTGAAGATGAAACTGCACATCTTCTAGTCTAAATCTTGAACACCATATAATGGAAGATGGAATGGAGAGCAACCCATTAGGTTGTGGATAACTATTTGAGAACACCAAGACTCTTTACCTTCCACTGTTTATTTTTCTAGGATCAAAATTCGTTTAGGTAATTTCTTTGTGATGTTCCTGAGAAAAATATAGAACATTTCAGTTCTGGTGTTCACATTTATGATATAATTAGAATTATGTGATGCTAAAATTGCAGGTAGTTGTCATTATCCAGACTTGACTTTGTGAATGCAGCACTTTGTGAAAGTAGTTGTAGCAGCTTGACTGAATGCAGTAGCCACTTAACTGAGTGAGGCAGCTGAGATAGTGAAGCCAAATACTATTCCACAGCAACTTCCTGCCAATTTTCACCACCTTTACAGGACAGGTATCACATATCATTATATCCAGGTATAGGTGAAGAACACCAGTGAGCCAAATTTATAATCACCGGGGAAAACAATAAAGAACTCTAGAATATTCTACACTGACTGTTACCGAGATCCAATAACTGGACGGTAAACCAACCAGGGGGTCCCCAGTTTCTTTCCACAGATTAGGCCAGCAGAAGAGGCCCAATACTTAAGAACGGATGCAAATCTGAGGACCATGTATGATAACGTAGCACAGCCAGGGGATAGATATTTAGTTAAGATACTAATAGACCCATAATGTAATTGTACTGTATTATTGGTTGTATGTTATTACATGTATAATTAATAGTTCCATTTATATACAATAAAATGAAAAAAAATTACAGGTTATTGTCTCTGTTGAGAGTTCTCTTGTCATACTAAAATTATTGTAAGCAATTACCCTAGATTAATTATTTAGTTGGTAGAGGAGAGGCAAGGAACCATTCCTCATGACATTTGGGATACTCAGTAAAAATTTCATTTTTTTTCCTTGAGGTATTCCTTGGTTCACCAAAACTCTATTTAATGGTCTCAAATCATTGAGCGAGTAACAGCTAAATTAATTTTAACGGGCAGGATCACATTGAGAAAGAGGAACTCTGGATCCTTGATCTCTTTGGGGTTGAGCCATCAACTATTTATCCGACAACTCTTCATATAGTAAAATACTACGTCACAAATCTGGTGCTGCACCAGATTTTCGAAGTAGTTTTCACATCCCTTACTACTAACAAATACAGGAAAATACAACATATAAACACGTAGAAGACACAACAATGATTACATTAAGGCATGGTAACCGAATAAGAAGAATGGACACATTGAAGAAAAATGAGAACAAATAAGAGACAATGAAAAAAAAGTTCTCATGTTGTTTTTCATTCTTTTAACTAGATAGGTCTATGCCTGGAATTCACAGGCCAAAACAAATAGTAGAGGATGTCAAACACGGGGAGAAGAGAAGTAGAAATAGAAATGAATATATGACTAGGACAAGGGC